>CM056059.1:71510720-71530720 GCA_029574335.1 Rana kukunoris | reverse complement strand
CTCTCTCTCTCTCGCTCTCTCTTTCTCTACCACCCCTCTCTTTCTCTACCACCCCTCTCTCTCTCAACCACCCCTCTCTCTCTCTCTACCACCTCTCTCTCTCTCTCTCTCTACCACCTCCGCTCGCCCTCTCTCTCTCTCTACCCCTCTCTCTCTCTACCACCCCTCTCTCTCCCTACCACCCTCTCTCTCTCTCTCTTTCTCTACCACCCCTCTTTCTCTACCACCCCTCTCTCTCTCTCTCTCTTTCTCTACCACCCCTCTCTCTCTCTCTTCTCTCTACCACCTCTCTCTCTCTCTCTTTCTCTACCACCCCCTCTCTCTCTCTCTTTCTCTACCACCCCTCTCTCTCTCTCTCTCTCTCTCTTTCTCTACCACCCTCTCTCTCTCTCTCTTTCTCTACAACCACTATCTCCCTCCCTTTCTCTACCACCCCCCTCTCTCTCTCTCCTCCTCTCTCTCTCTCTCTACCACCCCCCTCTCTCTCTCTTGCTCTCTCTACCACCTTGCTCTCTCTCTCTCTCTCTACCACCCTCTCTCTCTCTCTCTCTACCACCTCTCTCTCTCTCTCTCTACCACCCCCTCTCTCTCTCTCTACCACCTCTCTCCTCTCTCTCTCTACCACCCCCTCTCTCTCTCTCTCTTTCTCTACCACCTCTCTCTCTCTTTCTCTACCACCCCTCCCCCCCCTCTCTCTCTCTCTCTTCTCTACCAACCCACTCTCTCTCTCTCCCTCCCTTTCGCTACCACCCCCCCCCTCTCTCTCTCTCTCTCTCTCTACCACCCTCTCTCTCTCTCTCTCTTTCTCTACCACCCCCCCTCTCTCTCTTTCTCTACCACCTCCCTCTCTCTCTCTCTCTTCTCTACCACCCTCTACCACCTCTCTCTCTCTCTCTTTCTCTACCACCCCTCTCTCTCCTCTCTCTCTCTCTTCTCTCTACCACCCCTCTCTCTCTCTCTCTTTCTCTACCACCACTCTCTCTCTCTCTCTCTTTCTCTACCACCCCCTCTCTCTCTCTCTCTCTCTCTCTCTACCACCCTCTCTCTCTCTCTCTCTCTACCACCCCTCTCTCTCTCTCTCTTTCTCTACCACCCCTCTCTCTCTCTCTTTCTCTACCACCCCTCTCTCTCGCTCTCTCTCTCTCTTTCTCTACCACCCCCTCTCTCTCTCTTGCTCTCTCTACCACCCCTCTCTCTTTCTCTACCACCCCCCCTCTCTCTCTCTCTTTCTCTACCACCACCCTCTCTCTCTCTCTTTCTCTACAACCACTATTCTCCCTCTCTTTCTCTACCACCCCTCTCTCTCTCTCTCTCTCTCTACCACCCCTCTCTCTCTCTCTCGCTCTCTCTACCACCTCTCTCTCTCTCTCTACCACCTCCTCTCTCTCTCTCTCTACCACCTCTCTCTCTCTCTCTCTACCACCTCTCTCTCTCTCTCTCTCTCTTTCTCTACCACCTCTCTCTCTCTCTCTCTCTACCACCTCTCTCTCTCTCTCTACCACCCCTCTCTCTCTCTCTACCACCCCTCTCTCTCTCTCTACCACCTCTCTCTCTCTCTCTCTCTCTCTCTCTACCACCTCTCTCTCTCTCTCTCTCTACCACCCCTCTCTCTCTCTCTACCACCCCTCTCTCTCTCTCTCTCTCTCTACCACCTCTCTCTCTCTACCACCTCTCTCTCTCTCTCTCTACCACCTCTCTCTCTCTCTCTACCACCTCTCTCTCTCTCTACCACCTCTCTCTTTCTCTCTCTCTCTACCACCTCGCTCTCTCTACCACCTCTCTCTCTCTCTCCACCACCTCTCTCTCTCTCTCTCTCTACCACTCTCTCTCTACCACCTCTTTCTCTCTCTCTCTCTCTCTCTCTCTCTACCACTCTCTCTCTCTCTCTCTCTACCACCTCTCTCTCTCTCTCTACCACCTCTCTCTCTCTCTCCTCCTCTCTCTCTCTCTCTCTCTACCACCTAGCGCTCGCTCTCTCTCTCTACCACCCCTTTCTCTCTCTACCACCCCTCTCTCTCTCTACCACCCCTCGCTCTCTCTCTACCACCCCTCTCTCTCTCTCTACCACCCCTCTCTCTCTTTCTCTACCACCCTCTCTCTCTCTCTACCACCCCCCTCTCTCTCTCTTTCTCTACCACCCCCCCCTCTCTCTCTCTTTCTCTACCACCCCTCTCTCTCTCTCTCTACCACCCCTCTCTCTCTCTCTACCACCTCTCTCTCTCTCTCTCTCTCTCTACAACCACCCCTCTCTCTCTCTCTCTTTCTCTACCACCCCTCTCCTCTCTCTCTCTCTCTACCACCTCTCCTCTCTCTCTCTCTCTCTCTCTCTCTCTCTCTACGACCTCTCTCTCTCTCTCTACCACCTCTCTCTCTCTCTACCACCCCTCTCTCTCTCTCTCTCTCTACCACCTCTCTCTCTCTCTCTCTCTCTCTACCACTCTCTCTCTCTCTCTCTACCACCTCTCTCTCTCTACCACCTCTCTCTCTCCTCTCTCTCTCGCTCTCTCTCTACCACTCTCTCTCTCTCTCTCTCTCTCTACCACCTCTCTCTCTCTACCACCCTCCCTCTCTCTCTACCACCTCTCTCTCTCTCTCTCTCTCTCTCTCTCTCTCTACCACCTCTCTCTACCACCTCTCTCTCTCTCTCTCTACCACCTCTCTCTCTCTCTACCACCTCTCTCTCTCTCTCTACCACCTCTCTCTCTCTCTACCACCTCTCTCTCTCTCTACCACCTCTCTCTTTCTCTCTCTCTCTCGCTCTCTCTACCACCTCTCTCTACCACCTCTCTCTCTCTCTCTCTCTCTCTCTCTCTCTCTCGCTCTACCTCCTTTATCTTTCTCTCTCTCTCTCTCTCTCTCTCTCTACCACCTTTCTCTTTCTCTCTACCACCTCTCTCTCTCTCTACCACCCCTCTCTCTCTCTCTCTACCACCTTTTATCTCTCTCTCTACCACCCTCTCTCTCTCTCTACCACCTTTCTCTCTACCACCTCTCTCTCTCTCTACCACCTCTCTCTCTCTCTCCCCCTCCCACTCCTTCTCTCTCTCACCCTCACCAAGCCATTCTCCCCTCCCAAGTGGACACTGACTAACAGGTGACAGCTCTCTGGGTACTCTGATGTATGGGGGGGGGCTCTCTGGGGACTCTGTATGGGGGGCTCTCTGTGAACCCTTATGTATGGGGGGGCTCTCTGTGTACCCTTATGTATGGGGGATGCTCTCTGTGAACCATGAAGTATGGGGGGGCTCTCTGGGGACCCTGATGTATGGGGGGGCTCTCTGGGGACCCTGATGTATGGGGGGCTCTCTGGGGACCCTGTATGGAGGGGTTGGCTCTCTGGGGACTGATGTATGGGGGCTGGGCTCTCTGTGATATCTGATGTATGGGAGGGCTCTCTGTGAACCCTGATGTAAGGAGGATCTGCACTCAGTTATGTGACAATATATACATACACACACATATATTGTATACATGTGTATACACGCCCAAGCATAGGACTTTCTTTACTTGCTTGCTACACTGCTATGGGCTCCAGCCCGAGATCTTTTATAGACCTAGCAATGCCCATGGAGGGGGCCTTCATGGTTTCTTGCACCGGGGCCCTGAAGATTCTAGTTACGCCTCTGATCTTGTCCCCTACGTCAAGTTCACAGAGTAAACATTGGATGGTGTGTGGACTGGCTATATTGTCGATCCGATATGGAGAACTTACTGACTGTTAATGTATTAAAAGTTGGGATACTTTACGATACGTTTATGATTAAAAGGTATATGAGATATGGGTGTATGAATGCACTGCTTGTATGTACTCCACTAGGGAGAAGGTTTTGTGTAGGGCAGCACACGATAACACTGGTTTTGTTTTTAAACAAAGTTTCTAAATAAAGTTTTGAGTACCAGGTAATTCACATGAAATGGTTAAAGGGTCACTAAAGGAAAGAAAATGGGGCTGAAATTACTGTTTACAGGGTATAGAGACATAAAAGTTAACTGATTCCTTTTAAAATGATTAAAAATAGATAAAAATCAATCATATAACCAACCTACAGTTCTAGTTTCGTTTTTGCTGTTATTTCCTGTCTCTCTGATGTACAGAGCCAGAGAGCCAATAGAGTGCAGTGATGGTTTGTCTAAAACCCCTTAGCACCAACCCAGTTTCAGTTTACACACAGTAATCACACCTCCTTGATTAGTGACCACAGTGAGAAAGCTCCCAGCACTGTGGTTATAAGGAAACAGACAACCAGGAAGTGTGGAGATCAGAGCAGAATTACAGCAACATCAAAGCAAAAATGAAAAAATGAGGACATGAAAACAGCACTGCAGTAAGGTAAAGGAAGCTATTTAGCTAAAAAAAAAATATTTCCCTTAGTGACCCTTTAACCAGTAAATAGGTCGGTAGCACCTGAGCGTTATCCAGGGTAGGTAGCTGTGGCTCCCTTTTTAAAAGAAGTGCTGGTAAATGGTTCCCCAGTTCTGACAAAGTTCCGAGACATATGGAACGAAACATGTATACTCTTGGGGATCAGTGACTCCCCCATACACGTTTGAGCCTTGCTATCTCCCCTCTGTTAGCTCGGTGACATTTGCACTTTGAGCCGTTATGCAGCCTACTGAAGGATATCACATGGAGACATGAATGGCATACACTGACGACAACTAGAACGCTCTGTACTGAGCTGCTTTTTGAATTGGAGACTTCTTATCCTGTTTTGGACATTGGCATTACCCACTGTCACCATCGATACTTGACATCAATCATTGTTTCATATTGGATACCAGCACCTACTATCATCTCACTGGACATCTACTTTTGTAATGAGCAGCGCTTCTGGTACTGTGGAGATACACAGATGGTTGGATTGGCTGCAATCCCTTTGAGCAACGTGTGACTATAGACTGGATGGAATAGCTGTGATCTCGAGCTACTTGTGACAGCTAACAGTGAGTAAACCTTGTGTTACACTGTTGTGAAACATCATTGCAAATACTGTCACTCACAACTATCACACTACTTGTCTAGTGACAAGCTGCCTATCCAACACTGTAGATAAAAATCCTATGGAGTACCAGCTGCTAGCAATATAAGGAACAGCCTTATGGACATGCTTTCCTAAGCGATTGAATGGCCTATACCCATACGATTTGGGAATCTGTTTATTTATTTATTTGTGGCGATATTGTTGCAATCTGACAAAGTGTATCTCTGGTGAATAAGATTGTGAAGAAAAAAACTACAGCATCTCCGCTATCTCTTCCATGTCTCCCAAATAACTTGAGAATCAATGAAACCAGATCCCTATGGAAGTTACACCTGTCTGATACAGTGATCTCTATGGGAGGACTTTTTCAGCTATCCATCAGGCTCATTGTCCCCCTGTTTTTTTCATTGATTATTTTGTTTGTCATTCATTAGAGTGGAGTGGTGTCATACTTTTTCTATTCAAGTGATTTTTTTCATGTCCCTTTCTAGGTATCCTTTTGTGCTGCGTTCCCTCACATAGACAGTGGTAATCCATTACCTGTTGTTACAGGGAACCACTGTCCTGTGTGGGAACTATCAGGGATATATTTAAATTACCAATTGGGCTCTTCATGTAGTGGGGGTATCTGTGTTTTTTGTGGAGGGTGGGTGCGCTATCTACTTCCTTTGGGAAAATCAATTTTTTTCTTTTTAGTTACCAGTATATGCCGTCATTGGGGGGGTTTCAATAGGGAATTATCTGGGAATTATCTGGGTAGGTCCACCTACCTTTAGGGGACCTGTTTTTATGCCTTATACGTGTTTTTGTTACAACTTTAATACATTTGTAGTTAACTCTTTAGGGTGTGCAGCAGGCTGTTTCTTTTTTCTTTTTCATTTTTGGTATATTGCATATTAGATTGCACCCCCTGATAATATCGGTGAGTACTGCACTTTTTACAACTAGGTGGGAATCCCATATTCTCTCTTCCTTTACTGCCTCATACTTGCCAACTATCCCAGTTTACACTCCCTTGTCCCTTGAAGTTTTAGTTCTGTGCTGTGTCCTGATATCTCAGTGTGAAGTTCTGTTACAAATGCTGCCCAGCTCTGGCCTGTTGTTGTGTACAGATGACTCACCTGCAGACCCTGTGTTTACATTTAAATACCGGCATTGATATGTAAATAGCAGTGGCATTCATATGTAAATAGTGGCGGACCGGCAGCATTCATATGTAAATAAAGGTGGTATTCATATGTATATCACCCCCCCCCCCCCCAAGTCATATCCAACATCACTTCTGCTGAATGCTGCCCATTGGGGAGGTAAAGGGGCTCAAAAGTCCTGCCTACAACTGTGATCATTAAGCCTTCCATCAGCCTGTTCTGCAAAGGTAAAGAAATTAGTGGGAGGGAGGGTAGTGTGGGGTCTGCAGAGGTAGGCAGAGAATGAATTACAGTTTGGGGTGCACAGATGAGCAGGGAAGCAATGTATGGAGGTAAGGAAGGTGGGTGCAAAGATGAGCAGAGGAGGTAGGTAAAGTTAAAGGGGAGGGGGAAGGTTTGGAGTGCAGAGGTTAGCATGGGTTTTTGATGAAAAGGTGTAATGACAGGGTGGAAGTGTATGTCCAGTTTAGGGCAGCCTATTCATTTCAATGGGCTGCTCTATGCGCTACAAATGCGGAAGAAAATCCTAAACCCTTTTTCAAAATCACAAGGTGCCAAGGCACATGTCAGCAGATGTGTGAGGGTGTCATTAACAATTAATGGCACTGCTATGTATCTGCTAAAGGGCAGCACGTTTCGGTGGTGTCAGGAAAGCAATTTTGCATGCATTCCCAACACACACAATGTGAATGTAGGCTAAATGTCTCAGTTACATTGGTGGTCAGTGTAATTATTCTCATTACATTAGTTCTTGGTGTAGAATCCTTTCATTCACACTAGTGGCCAGTGTGAATGTCCCCCTTACATTGGTGGTCAGTGTAAATCTCTCCTTACATTGGTGGTTACTGTGAATGCTTCTATTACATCAGTGGTCAGTGTAAACCCCTATTACGTTGGTGGCCAGTGTTGAAACTCGTCTTTATATTGGTAGTTGGTAAAAAAAAAAAAAAATCAGCATTGCCATTGATCACACCGTCCCCTCCCCCCAGCACTGCCACTGATTCCAAGAGTTCTAGGATCCCTCTGGGTTTTCTGTCTATAAATGAGTCCTCTCACCTCCCCAGTCCATGGTATGCAGGCAGTAAGGAGATGATGTGCTGTAACCTCTAGCAACCAATCAGTAAGCAGTAATGATGTGCAGTAACCTCTAGCAACCAATCAGTGAGCAATATTGATGTACAATAATCTCTAGCAACCAATCAACAAGCAGAAATCATGTGCTGTAACCTCTAGCAACTAAACAGTGAGCCATAATGTGTGCTGTAACCTCTAGCAACCAGTCAGTGATCGGTAATGATACACAGTAACTTCTGGCAACCAGTCGCAATTGCTGCCTGATCTGATTCAGTAAACGGATTTTGAGTCTAGGTGCTATTTACTGTATGTCTTAGATCAGGTGAAGAGTAAAACTGCATGACGGGTGGGGGGCAAGAAAATGTTTGCCCAGGGTCCAATTAATATTACAGACGGCCCTGGTCGCACCGTTTCAGGCAATACTTGGCAATTTGACATGTCAAGTCGCATATCAACACAGCCCGATGTGAACGTGGACTTAAGCATTTCATTCCATGTACCAAGTTTGACTGTAGGAGCTCCTCTGCTGAGCCCATCCCATGGGCTGGCAGGTTTTCCTGCTGTAAAAGCTTGTTGCATGGTTGTCTTGCTGATCAAAAGATTTTGATGCCCTAAATCACTGACTTGAAATAAGTATGCAGATCAGAACTTCTGAATTTACGTGCTGCATGATTATTTGGTGGCTTAAAATCTGCTGAATTTATAAGATAAGCATTCTACCAGCAAGCATTTTCAGAAAATGTTTTGCCATGGCATCCTCTGGTGTCTTCTTTTAAATACAAGGATGGTAGAGGTGGGTGACGGGTACGGTACATTGTGATGGATGCAGGGAAGTCCTAGCTTCTAATCACTAGCTTGTTAATATGAAATGTTAACCCTACAGCTCCCGCTCCCACCTTCCAGAAGTGTGCTGCCTCCTGCTCTCCATTCTGATGTACACCTGTATAAGTTAGGAGAGTGAGGCTAGGACAGAGCAAACTGTTATGGGGCCGAAGACACTACTGTGGGGGCAGGGGCAGAAGGCACTGCTTTTGTTGGGCACAGGATTAGTGTGCAGGAGCAGAGGACATTGCTGGTGGGGGAGGTACACTAATGCAGGGTCAGAGGACACTGCTATGGGGGGTCAGAGGACACTACTGTGGGGGGGGGGGCAGAGTTCATTACTGTGGGGGAATAATGTGAAGGGGGGAAGGGTATACTACTGTGGGGAATGATGTGAAGGGGCAGAAGAAACTATTGTGGGGGGTGATGTGTAGGGGTGCAGGGGATTCTACTGTGGAGGATGATGTGAAGGAGGGCAGAGGACACTACTGTGTGTGTGTGTGGGGGATGTTATAGGGGGCAGAGGATACTACTGTGACATGCTATGTGTTCTTCATGCTGTATTTTTATTGGGGGCTTAATAGTTCATTTATATTTAAAAGGGGGGGGGGGGTATCTTTGATCGCTTCCATGTTGTCCAAGTAGATTTCCATCTCTCAAAGATTGCCTACCCCTGATCTAAAGCTTTTAGTTACATCTGTAATTAGGTAAACTCAAAGCTGTGGTGTTAAGGGTTGGAAAAGGTAAATGCTCTACTTGGTCCTCTCAGTGTAAGCTTCCTTTACCCGGTACCAGCATGATCCAAGGTTTCTTAGCCCACACAGTCACTTGTCGAGGCAGTAATCCTACACTGATGTCTCGACAAGACTGTTTATTCAAACACAGGCAGAAAGAGATATACACTCATGGGACACCCCCCCCCCCTTCTTTGTATAATACAGGGCGAGGTAAAAATACATTCAGTAACAAGAGACACACAGGTATATTCAAACTTCTCATTAGTAGGCCGTCTTATCAGCAGGGAGGGCTTTTGGAGGAATTTCCCCCTCCCTCCACCCTATCTAATAGTCTTCATGCTAGAAACACATATACATCCAATAATAGGTTGCTCCCAAGGCAGACACAAACAATAGAACCATGGGATACAGCCACACCTAAAATAATCTAGTAAAAAGTCTACAAGCTCATACAATATTCCAGTAGTTGGAAAGGTGGAATGTATCTTCATATTTTCTTGAGGATTATTGTTCAGAAATATTACTGTCCAAAGTGAGAGTCCCTTCAGTCTTTTAACACAAACCACACATATAGGACCCTGGATAACAGGGGTAAAAGGAAATGCTGAGTCCGGTGTGGTTGTACTGGGAGTCTGGTTAGATCAGACCTGTCTGCTGTTCTCGGTCACCCTGTGCCCCTAATAGACACAGGTAACAAAGCTGTTGTCAGCACTTCAGCTTTGGGGCCAGCCATCTCCAGTGTTTCCCCTGCTAATTCTAGGGCATGCTGCTGAACGTGTTCTAGCAGTTCCCTGTAAGCTCTGAGACCCCTGCAAGACTGAGCATAGCCTCTCTGTATTATGTATTATCGCCCAGTAGTGTCTTTTTTTAGGACCAATTTTCCCCCACCCAACCCATTAAAAAGAAAATATGTCAAAAAGGGTATAGGGGAAGAGCAGGAAAACCTAAATCTTAATCCACAATTTGAGGGCAAACAATGTTGACTGTAAACATTTTCAACCTATCTACACATAATCTTTCTCCCCAATTCAGGGTTTGAACCCACCATACAACACAACCCTTTTCAATTATTCAAAGACTTAAATAACTGTATTAGGAATCTCACGTTGAAGAGATTTTATAATATCAAGTCTGAGAAAAAAAATGACAATGGGGTAGATTTTCATTTTTCCATTACTGTTGAACCAAGCCTTGCATTTTGTGACATGGAAGAGCTAGCACTTCTTGAGGAGCTATATTGTGAAGTTACCCATAATATGGAAGATGACCTGTTCCTACTCACCCAACATTCTAGCACCAAAACACATCTCTTAGGCCTCATTCACACAGGCGGACTCCGTCGAAGTCCGTCGCGACGGAGCCCGCCAGCTGTCCGCAGATCTCCGCTGAGCTGACGGATGACAAGCTCCTCTCTGCTCACTGAGCTGCTATAGAGCGATCTGATGAAAACGGACAGCATGTCCGTTTTCATCAGATCTTACCCTATCCGATCCGCATGGACGGATGTGGACGTATCCCCCATACCTCTGTTTTTAGCGGATCGGATCAGGTCGGATGTCAGCCGACATGTCCCCGCTGACATCCGATGCTCCATAGAGATGCATGGAGCGCCCGTTCAGGTCCGCCGTCAAAACTGGTAGGGGGACCTGAACAAACTGAAGTGTGAATGAGGCCTTAAAGTGGATGTAAGCTCTCACATATAGATTAAACGATATCCTGCGCTTAGGAGAAATAATGATAAAGAGATCTAGACTGCAGCCTCCCCTAATAGGTTCCCCCTATGGGAGATACTAAATGGAATAAAAATTGTTGGGGTGTGGGGTTGGTGGCGCTGTCTAAAAGGGGGGAAAAGGAGGGGAAAAGGAGACCCTTAGAGTATTAGGCCGCGTACACACGATGAGACATGTCCGCTCAAACATGTCCGACGGACCGTTTGCAGCAGACATGTCTCATCGGATTTTGGTCCGATGGCGTGTACACACCATCGGACCAAAATCCCCTCGGGCGGAGATTTCTGTCCACTGGTTACTAACCAGCGGACATATCCGATGGACATGTCTCCGGCGGACAAATTTCAAAGCATGCTTTGAAATTTGTCCGATAGAAAAACATGTCCGCTAGCCCGTACACACGATCAGAGATGTCTGCTGAAACGGTCCGTCGGACCAGTTTCAGCAGATAAATTTGATCGTGTGTACGCGGCCTAAAAGGTGATATTAAATACGATGCCAATGTGTATATAATAAATATTTAAATTGGAATATGTGTATTTGTGATAAACACTTCTATAAACAGTGTGAGCAATGATCATGTACCTGTGCCGTATCTATTATCAACTGTCATCAACCAATATGGTAACAGGTGTGCAATCTGTGAACACCATACAATATCCTGTGTACAATAATAGTGTATATATATATAATGACATATAAAACTCTAAACACAACAAACAACAAGGGTCTCCTTTCACCCCCCCCCCTTTTAGGTGGAAGAACAGACAGCGCCACCACCCCCACGCCCCAACAATTTTTATTCCATTTTTAAGCTCTCACATATACCTAGTGAAGTGAACATCCTCAGATGATACACAGAGATTAAACAACTCATCCTACATAAGTTTTAATGTATATCTGCTGTCCTCAGCTTTATATACTGTTTAGAAAGTGCACATTCTGTTAGAATTTTTTCTTCCTGATTCACCTGTGGGTGTGGATTCTTGCCATACACCGTGAGACAGCTGATTCGAATTAAGGCACACACACCCTCTCCACATAGGCAGAAAATGAAGAAACAATGCAAAGCTGTGCTGTGAAAAGACCAGCTCTCTGCTAATCTATTTATAGAAAGTTGGGGGAACAACTGCGCTATGGAAATGAAAGATGGACTACTCTAGGATGGTATGCCCATGTAGCCTGGAACTGGTGAACAAGCAGCAACTAATCTGTGAACTGACAGTAAATCATTTTGTAAAATAAATATCGCATAGCTCTGTGATAAGCCTATGTGTTACCATTAAAAAAGTGTATCCAGTGTGCTCACTGAGACCATGAATGCCTCTAGTGAATACAGTTAATAAAGGTATACAGAAATAAATATATGAAAGTACCACAAAAAGTAATAAGAAGAGAGGCGCATGCGCGGAGCTCTGAAGATGGCTGCTTGAGCCGGGAGCTCCTCACCACCCCAGACCAGCGGCGCCCATAAGTAAGCCAGAAACGGGCTGGAAGGGGAGCCTTCATCATACACGGCACCCCCAGACATCAGGGCACCCCCCTATCATGATAATTTCTTTAAAGAGACACTGCAAAGCCGCTTTTTACTCAGTTTAAAAAACGGCAAAAATCCAAGATGGCCGCCGCTGCAGCACCTCACAGAAACGGAGCTGAAGAGATACCTGAGGGAAGGATATTTCCAAATATGGTATCCCTACCTTTTACCCCACTGGTTCAAGTAAGTTACCAGCAGGACATGTCCCCCTCAACAACTCCCACAGAACCCCTGGAAGGCAGTAATATGGAGGGGATTAACAGGGAGGGCTCTGCACTACCCCTCATAGGACCTAACATAAGGAGCCAGCCTGCTCAATTCTCTGTCAGCACCCTGTCAGCAGCTTCTGCATTCTCTGTGACTGACTTATATCAGGCTCTGGCTGAACTCCTGGATAGGGGACTCGCTCAGACTGCTACCAAAATAACAGGAGATTTGAAAGCAGATTTCCAGAATCTGGGCACCAGAATTGAAGCGATAGAAGACAAGCTTGATCAAACGGTGGCAGCCACAGATCAGAACTCAGAACATATTCATACAGTACAGGAGCAATTGGATGTGGCCCTTTCCAGGATCGACGAGTTGGAGAGCAGATCCAGGAGATACAATTTCCGGATCAGGGGGCTGCCCGAATCCATCACTGACACTACAGCAGCGGTACAAAATTTGATCCAGAACTTGATTCCAAACATCCCTCAAGTTCGCCTAGAGCTTGATAGAGCCCACAGAGCCCTGGGACCACCCAGAAAGGACGGCTCACCGCGGGACATCATCGCCAAACCCCACTTTTACGCTGTAAAGGATGAAGTCATGAGACTAGCACGTTCTGTGCCCAGTGTTTTGTGCCAAGGTCATCCCGTCCAAATATACGCAGACCTTTCTCCCTCCACAATGCAGCGAAGACGGTCATTAAAGCCGCTACTCCTAGTCCTGGTCCAAAAGGATATAAAATATAAATGGGCATTCCCCTTTGCGGTCAAGTTCTCGGATAAAGGGAAAAAACTACTCCTTCTCAAATTTTCCGGATGGAGAAAGACTACTAAAGCGCCTTAAGCTCATCTCGCAAGAACCCGCCATGGATACTTCTCAAAGCATCCCAAACACCTCCAAGAGACCGACCCCCACCAGTCCTAATTCCCTACTCTGGACCAGGTCGAGATCTAAGAAAGCTAGAGACAGTGGACCCACTTACCCAGATCTCGGCTGACACATTGGTCATATACTCCTTGAACTTTCAAGATTTTTTGGTCGGTCCTATGCCTGAGATTTAGACTTTCTCTGATCAGAAGAATCAACTTTTTGGACAATTGATATATCAACAGTATTTCTCCTGCTAAAAAGATCTCTTTATCTATTCTAATTTTTTTCGCAGGGGGTGGTCCCCACCTTGCTTCTGAGGTCCCCTCCTCCTCGATCCCCGTTGGGGGGGGGGACGGGGGGACATCCGGATCGGATTTAGATCCGACCAAACTGGGTTTAGATCTACTCAATTCCTTCCGGTTTCGTTTTTGATAGTTGCTGTAACCAATTTTTCAGGGGCGCCCTGGCTGGGGTGGGCCCCATGTACCTCCACCTCTCCCTTAGACTCCAGTAGGTTTCTGGGGGCGAGGTCGCTTGTTCGCATTTGGAGCAAGCTCTTTTTTGATCTACCTTGGTAGAAATTCTCGAGGGGCATCTCCCCTCCCCGAGAATGTATTTTTTCTTATTTTTTATCTGTTTCCTTAGTTGGATTGGGAGTCTTCTTCACCATTTCTTTCTCTCTTTCAAATCTGTCCTTTCCTTTTCTACTCCCCATCTTTCCCACATGAGCCTAACCATTTATTATTTTTCAGCTTGCAGTACCTACGATCGAGGGGGGTGTCCACCGGGCTGCCAGTCGTCCATCCTGACAAATGGCAAGGTTGGGAGGACAGAGGACATCTCAGGGTGAGTGGAGGTAGAGACAGACAGAGTTACTTTTCAGTTCCCCATGGCTGACCACGTACAGAGCTCCCTCAACATAGCCACACATAATGCTCAAGGCCTGAACTCCCCAGTCAAAAGGCGAAAGATCTTTGATAGTTACAAATCACTCAGACTTGACATTCTCATGATCCAAGAGACCCACTTTCCTGGGCGGTACAGTCCCAAATTTGTCCACTCTCACTTTCCCCTCTTCTACTTGGCTAATGCCGAGAACAAGACCAAGGGGGTCGCAATCTTTTTCTCCAAATCCTGTAACTTTGAGTATCTCTCTGACTTCAAAGACCCAGAGGGACGATTTATACTGGTTAAGGGTAAAATTGAGGGTCATCTATACTCCCTGGTCTCATACTATTCTCCCAACAAAGGGCAAGACAAGTTTTTCCAATTAATCTTGGATACTTTAACTCCACTTCTGGAAGGTACAGTCATTTGGGGGGGGGGTTCCAATGTGGCGTTTGACCAGGGTTTGGACAAATCCAGACCTCTGTCCGCTCAACTTACTAGACCCTCTAGGATCAGCCTGAAAATTGCCAAACTACTCCATGACAGGGGGTTGACGGATGTTTGGTGGGAGTCTAATCCCTCAAAGAGAGACTACACTCATTACTCTCACCCGCATAATACCTATGCCAGGATAGATCATATTTTAATTCCTTCATTTGTACTTCCGGCAGTGATCAAGGCCCAAATCAGAGACACAGTCCTATCTGACCATTCTATGGTCATCATGTCCATCCGCTCTTTAGCAGGTATGGCAAGGAGCGGACATTGGCGGCTAAATGAGTCCATTCTTTCCAATCCAACCACTACAACGGAAATTAATAAAGCCCTTCAAGAATATTTCACAATTAACAATGTTGAGGATATCTCTGCGGAGACCCTGTGGGCAGCCCATAAAGCCTCTATTAGAGGTAAGATCATTCAAATCTCCACGCGAATCAAAAGGGAACACGAAGCAGAAATTGTTCGGCTGGAGAAGTCTTATAGGACCCTAAGGGCACAACACAAAAAGAAACCATCTTTAGCCTTACTAGAGAATATTGACAAGCTGAGATTAGAACTTAACTTAGCCCTCACAACGAAGGCGGAGAGATCTCTCCGCTGGAGTGGCAATAAATTTTACACCCAAAAAGGAAAAATAGGCCAGTTGTTAGCGACCAAATTGTCCCCTAAAACAAGGTTTCACTCCTTACCCAAAATACGCTTGGCAGGTCAAGAACCTACGTCCAACCCTAAAAAGATCCTGGAGGCATTCGAAACATTCTATTCTGACCTGTATAGTGCCCCTCCACAGATTCCCAGGGATTCGATTGATAACTTTCTGGACAGCCTACCCATCCCATCCTTAGACGTAGAACATAGAGACAGGCTGGAAGCACCCTTTTCGGTTGAAGAGGTGGCGACAGTAATCAAGGGCCTCCGAAAGGGCTCGGCCCCAGGCCCAGATGGACTGTCGGCCCTCTATTATAGGTCATTTGCAGATACCCTAGTCCCACATATGACAAACTTTTTTAATTCCAAAACTCAAGGCACCCCTCTGGGTACGCAACTTAATACAGCATACATTACGGTTATCCCAAAGCCGGATAAAAACCCAGAAGAAGTCTGTAACTATCGCCCCATTTCTCTGATAAATAATGACCTAAAAATTCTTACAAAAATTCTAGCTCTCCGTATCTCCTCTTTCATTAATAAATATATTCACAAGGACCAAGTCGGATTTATTCCAGGTCGACAAGGCCCAGATCAAGTGAGAAGGGCAGTGGACATTGTCTCAATTTTGCAATCCAACTGGGACGGAGGTCCGAAACAAAAAGGATTTCTCCTATCTCTTGATCTGCAGAAGGCCTTTGATTCTGTGTCCTGGCAATATCTTCTCCCCCTACTAGAACGATGGGGCTTTGGCCCAAGATTTATGGGGGTAATACAAGCTCTCTACTCTAAACCAAAGGCCCAAATTCGAATCCAAGGGTACTACTCTTCTCCAATAGACATAGCAAGGGGTACCAGACAGGGATGCCCCCTCTCCCCAATCATTTTCGCAATGGCAATTGAAACCCTAGCGATAGCCATTCGACAGAACCCCGACATTCGAGGCGTTTCATGTGGAGATCAAACTCATAAATGTGGGCTCTTTGCCGATGACTTACTACTATTTCTAACTTCTCCTATTACTTGCCTACCAAACCTTTGTAAGGTAATTTCGGAATTCTCTAAATTCTCAGGTCTCCAAGTCAATTATGCCAAATCACAAGCCTTGAACGTATCCCTTCCACCTCCTACAGTATCCCTCCTCCAACAGTCATTCAAATTTGAATGGTGTCCCTCATCTATCAAATATCTAGGGATTTCCTTAACAGCTCGGACAGAATCCCTTTACACAAATAACTATCCTCCCCTATACCAAAAACTTACAGCCGACATGAATAACTGGGCTAAGTATGATCTTTCCTGGCTGGGCAGAATTAACTCTATAAAGATGACTTTACTTCCTAGAATTTTATATCTATTCCGCTCCCTTCCCATTCCCATCAGAAAAGATCACGTGCAGACTTTACAAAGCAAAATACTCAAATTCATTTGGGGCAAGTCAGGTTACAGAATCCCCCAAAACACTCTATATAACCATAGGAAAAGAGGAGGACTAGGACTACCGCACCTATATAAGTACTTCGTAGCTGCCAGACTAGCTCAACTATCCGTAGTTTACTCTAAACTGGACAAACCAGACTGGGTCCACATAGAGGGTCATGCTGTCCCCCGGTTCTCCCTAGAACACTTACTCTGGTGCCCCCAAAAGAGAAGACCACCCATTTTATCCCCCTCCCTGTCTCAATCCTACGCCCTTTGGGATAGATTTCGTCACCTTCCAGCCCTGGTTTCGAAAGGTCAACCTCTAGCCAGTGTATTCCAAAATCCGGATTTCCCACCTGGAATGGACAGGAAAGCATTCAGTTGGTGGTTGGATAAGGGTCTGTACCGCATAGGACAATTCTTTACATCCAAAGGCCCTCTTACACTAGACCACTGTGTGACTAAATTGGACATCCCTGACACTGAAAAATTCAGATTCAAACAAATATCACAATTCCTACACACTTTATGGACGGATAGGCCTCTACCTCCCAAATTTACAGATTATGAGCTCTGGTGCGGGCAGACCATGGGACAAAGGGGAGGAATATCTGTCATCTACTCTTCACTCACCCGCCCGACTGAGAAGTCTTCTTATATGACGGCTTGGGAGGCAGACCTCCAAATAGGGTGGGAGTTGGAGACCTGGCAGGCAGCTTGTTCTGATTCTTTTCAGGGCATCTTGAATACTTCCCTGATGGAAGCAAACTTAAAGGTCCTTATGAGGTGGTATATGACTCCCGCCAGGCTTGCGGCCATCTACCCATCATCAGATCCCAGCTGCTTTAGAGGTTGTCAGCTCCTGGGCTCGATGGTGCATGTCTGGTGGGAATGTCCCAGAATCAGACCAATCTGGAAGAGGATTTTTAACCACATTTGTACAGTTACTGGTTGCTCGGTCCCCAGAACGGCTTCTGTAGCTCTCCTAAATGCTCGGATTCCGGGTATATCCAAGCCCAATCAGAAGCTGATCCGATTTATGCTCCTCGGGGCTAAAATTACCATCGCAAGGGCTTGGAAACAGCCCAGGGTTTCCATTGCAGAAATAAAACGCAAGATTTCGTGGATCATGGTGCAGGAAAAACTGGCCAGCATTCTTTCAAACACGAATCAGAAATTTGAAGCCGTGTGGGGATCATGGGCATCCCACTGTGGTATACCTTTGGCGACTGGGGTACACCCCACGCAACCTGCATCCTTCAGTACAAGTTAGGCTCATGTTCCCTTCCTTTCCCTCTTTCTTACCCCCACTTTTCTCTCTCTCTTTCTTACTTCTATTCTTTTAAGACAGTTGTATGACCAGAAGGTAATGTTCTTTGTTCTTCGTCCGGTTATTCATATGGGCAATTTGGTAACACTATAGGCCTATCTTATTTCGTTAGTATGAGCTAGAGGTTCAATGAAGCCAAATTCGAACCCTCTAATTTCCCATCAAATAATTTTATAGGAGGAGGCGGATTGGGAGGCACCTGGCTGGGACACAGATTGATCCCATTAGGGGTGTCCGGGACAGGCAGGTTTCCCCTGAGCGCAAGATCACCATATACACCTCTTTTTCCGCCCCTTCCTCTGTTATTAAGCTCGCTGGATTCCTTTAATTAACCCACAGTTGGGTAATTTGAAATCAATTGAGTCATTGTTACTGTCATTATGCCCGGTTTGTAGAATGTTTTGATGTTGTAATTTCAGCCTTTGGTCATAATTTATCTGTATCCTTTATTTGAAAAAATAAAAATCTATTGAAAGTAAAAAGTAATAAGAAATGGTGATAAGATGGTGACTCTTAAAGTGCACACCATGAGTATTGAGTAGGGGTTATATCCCATAGAAATCAGCATAAGTGTTGGATCATAAGAGACAACGTCTGTTAGATATATTCAAATATCATAAAGAAAAAAGTCCAACAAATCAAACATAAAGAAAGTCCAAACAACTGTGGGTATTGAACACCTGTGCTTAATCAGAACGACTGTAACAGCGTGATCCCATATGCTGCCCGATGAAAATACCACCCCATTGGATAAGTGATCTGCTTACCAGATCCTAAGGTCCCATGGATTTTAAATAAAACACTCTGGTGTTATGCTATGTGAGGCTCTTCCCTTCCTTACATGATCCAACTGTTTATGAGAATCCCGAGCCTGGAGTTCATCCGGTATTCACTACACTGTGGACGCAGCTGTCATCAATTAATTTGCTGGATTTACATGCTGAATCTGGTCCATGGGACCTTAGGATCTGGTAAGCAGATCAATTATCCAATGGTGGTGGATTCACATCGGGCAGCATATGGGATTACGTTGTTGCAGTCGTTTTGATTAAGCACGGGTGTTCAATAACCACAGTTGTTTGGACTTTCTTTATGTTTGATTTGTTGGACTTTTTTCTTTATGATATTTGAATATATCTAACAGACTTTGGCCCAGATTCATAGAGAATTAGATTCTCGTAGCGTATCAGAAATACACTACGCCGCCGTTTTTTACCTGGCTCTACGTGGAATCCAGGTAGATTTTGTCCAGTAAACGACGGCGGCGTAGTGTATTTCTCCCGTCGCAATCCATCTACGCGAGTAGGGGGCGTGAAGGATTTAAAATAGGCGCGTTCCCGCGGCGATCGAACTGCGCATGCTCCGTTCGCAAATTTCCTGCCGTGTATTGCGCGAAATCACGTCGTTACGTCATTCGTTGTTTGAGTAGCGTCGTTTACGGACATTTCTATTCCCGAACGAGTTACGTAAAAAAAAAAAAAAAAATTTAATTCGACGCGGGAACGACGGCCATACTTAACATGGGCTACGCACCATTAGACCAGCAAAAAGCTGGTCTAACAGTACGTAAAAAAAAACAGACGTAAGCGATTGCGAAGACCGCTCGTATCTTCGTGGATCGCCGTAAAAACACATTTGCATATCCCGACGCATCCAAACGACGCGAACTCCTCCCTGCGGCCGCCAAAAATATCGCAGCGTAGATCCGAAGGCTTACGAAGACGTAAGCCTCTCGGATCGAAGCCCGAAGCCGCCGTATCATGGTTTGAGGATTCAAACTAGTGATACGGCGCGCAAAATTTGAAATTACTCCTGTCTAACACCAGTTAGACAGGCGTAATTGCTTTATGAATCTGGGCCTTTGTCTCTTATGATCCAATACTTATGCTAATTTCTATGGGCTATAACCCCTACTCAATACTCATGGTGTGCACTTTAAGAATCACCATCGTATCACCATTTCTTATTACTTTTTGTGGTACTTTCATATATTTCTGTATACCTTTATTAACCACTTAAGACCCGGACCAAAATGCTGCTAAAGGACCTTGCCCCTTTTTGGGATTCGGCACTGCGTAGTTTTAACTGACAATTGCGCAGT
>CM056059.1:71193220-71505720 GCA_029574335.1 Rana kukunoris | reverse complement strand
CTTCTCCAGATCAGAACTTCAGGACAGTGCCCTCCAGCAAACAATCCTTTAGCAATCTACTCCAGGCCCTCGGCCCAGTACCTGCTGAGGCCCAAACTGCTGTTTGTTGTATATAGTTATATTTATTAAATATAGTTAATACTCCCCATCGCCGTTATATTTACTTTGTGCTGAATATTGTTTGCCTCCTGACTTATTGATATGCTTTTATGTGACCTCCTAGCACCTGCATGCCCTGCTGTGGCACTAGAATATTCTAAATGTGAACACATTATACATATCCTTCCTGACACAACTGGCTACAGTACAGGAACTTGAATTAAAATAGAACAGTGGTTTTATATATACATATATATATATATATATAGTCAGTATAAAAGGATATACACAGTTGCATTCTCCTGCGTAAGGAAACAAGAAGACATAGGAATTTGGTAACCTTAAAATATACGTAAATAAATAATGGCAGATACAACAAATAAAGTCTTAGGGGGTAAAGCAATCCTGGAGTGGCATGGTGGGACACACATTATAGCTATTGAGATAGATATTGCCCTTGTCTGACCCCTGCTTACTTGCAGGCTAATTAGATGGGGCTTGGTAGATAAATGTTGAATATTAAAATATGCAGACAGAGTGTTGCTTTATGAAAAATACAGACAGGTATGTTTAAAGCTTGTGATTTGTTAGTCATATTTTATGCATACTTTTTTCTTAAATTAAAAATATTCTTAGACGCAAAAACACATTTAACTATGTTCAGAAAATGTATTACACATTTTTTATGTTAACATATACTTATTATAGTAGGAATAAAAGCATTGCCTCTTTTGAATTTAAAACAATTATACACAAAATTTAAGGGAATTCTTATGGTTTTGATTTTTGATTGTAATGTTTCCACCATATGCCTGTTACCCTTCATTAACTACAAACCAATAACTGGTAACTTAAAAAATGCACTCTATCCTTGGTTCTTTTATGAGGAGGGTTTTAGTGTGTTTTGCAATTCAGGTGTTAATAAGCCTTTTGTAAGTGGTATGGCCCTTCATATTGTTTTTGTATTGCCTTAGGAAAACTAGGAGGTCAAATAAGGGGAGTTAGATATGTTTCTTGATTGCTTGTGTAAAGTTAAAGGCAGTGCATTAACTATAAACGTGGAAGATTTTCACCCACCAGAACCCTTATTGAGGGTCAACTGTTAAATGCTACATTTTAATTC
Organism: Rana kukunoris; assembly: GCA_029574335.1. NCBI lineage: Eukaryota > Metazoa > Chordata > Amphibia > Anura > Ranidae > Rana > Rana kukunoris. The sequence continues at coordinate 71,504,498 of CM056059.1, read as the reverse complement.
TGTTTTTGTTATCTACAATTAAAGGGGTTGTAAAAGTAAAAATGTCTTTCCTAAATAGCCACCTTTACCTTAGTGCAGTCCCCCTTCACTTACCTCATCCTTCGATTTTGCTTTTAAATGTCTTTATTTCTTCTGAGAAATCCTCACTTCCTGTTCTTCTGTCTGTAACTACACACAGTAATGCAAGGCTTTCTCCCTGGTTTGGACTACAGGAGAGTCAGGACACCCACTACAACACACAGCTTCTTTCTCTTTCTGCAATGTAGAGCATCCTGACTCTCCTGTAGTCCAAGAGAGGGGTCAAGCACAACACTCCACACCAGGGAGAAAGCCTTGCATTACTGTGTGAAGTTACAGACAGAAGAACAGGAAGTGAGAATTTCTCAGAAGAAATAAGGACATTTAAAAGCAAAATCGAAGGATGAGGTAAGTGAAGGAGGACTGCACTAAGGTAAAGGAAGCTATTTAGGAAAAAAAAAATTGTACCTTTACAACCCATTTAATCACCTTCACATCTACTGGCATGTCCAGGCCATGTGATTAACATCAGACCTGCAACGACTGTAATTGATTTAACCTAGATGTGTCAGGAAAAAGACTAATAGTGAGTATAGCATGCTGTAACAAAAAATAAATAAATAGCCATGTTTAAAATGAGGGCAGGTTTAAGACACATAAATAGATATAAACAGACCCTGGTTTAGGATCCTTCTTCTATTAAGTGGATTTATATCACTGAAAACCAAGATAAAGTGTATCCATTGCTGGCTTTCTTTAAATAAAGGTCTTATGTTGATAGTCACTAATTAGATGATAATCTGATATTGAACATGGTAGATTGAGAACTAACATTTGGAACTGATTGGTGGCTGTGGTGAGCATAAACTTCTGCTGTTTATGCAAGCTGCTGGATAGAAGATTTTTAAATTACCTGTAAAATCCTAGTGATAGAGCCCCGCCTCTTGCCCACTCCCTCAGGACCAGTAAATAGCATAATAAAAAGGATTAGTTAGCCACCCCTCCCCCATTCTTCTTTTTTACCTCATACCTCTACGAACCAGTGAAAAGTAAGCAGTTCTAAGTCCCCACCTCTGCCTCAGTGCAAAAGCTGTCTGGGTTTAGCCTCTCCCAGTGCAAAGTCCCTGCCTAGCCCTAGAGGCCGCACCCACTCAAGGGAAAAAGTTCCAAGGAAGACATTTTATCATCTCTTCCCAAGGGCAACGCCAGTGCCCCAGCATTAGTCCTGTAGGGCCTGTGGTACTCAATAGATTGGTGAGTAAAGACTGCCCAGAGGAGTTTGCAGTTAACAGGTCATACCAAATGTCTTTATTTATGGTGCGAGATTCTATTTTAAACTCACTTTAAATATTAATTATCCCGGCCAGGCAGCCCCCTCCTAGTTGCTACTAGAAGAGCAACCTGACACCTTGGCATGTGGTGCTCAACCACTCAGTTCTGGCCAGAGCTGCTTGTTTTCAGTTTTTTTCCTTCGCATAAGTGGGTGAGCTGCTACATTACTTACAGACACTTCAGACCCTTGTCCCATTCACAGAAAATATTGCATGTTTTCTACCCAACCCTGTTTGTAGTTTGCCACCAGAGTACCCGCTACCTCACCAGAGTACCCGACACCAGAGTACCTGCCACCTCACCAGAGTACCTGCCACCAGAGTACCCGCGCCACAAGAAATTTGTCTTGCTGGGAGTGGGCGGCGCCGTATAGGGAATGACCCTGCAGCTTTTATTGTCAGTGGCCAATTACTTGATACCTGCATAAAACCTATGGTTAAGACTAAGATCCTGTGTCCTGTACCGCCTCCATTCATTCCATGCCTATTCAAATGATCCACTTATTTACAACATCAACTGTAATTTACCGCCCACTCAGGCTCACACAAGTAGGCAACTACCCCAAGCCAACCCCTCCAAATGAGCCTAAGCCACTGTCTCCAGAGATGTGCCACAACTTGACTCATCACAATTCTTGCCAGATGGCAATACAATCCAATGATTCCTGAAGTGGCAGATTGATTGCCTTTGTAGCACTGGTTCTTTGCCACACATGCATGTGTATTTTCCTGATCACAGGCCAAAGTGAGGCAGATCTTTTATGTGGTTTCTTCTGGTGAGTACAGATGTTTGGGATGGTGCTGGGTAGAAGATTGGCCCTGGCACAAGTCTAGCTACACATCGGGACATATATATATGTACATACAGCACATGATACACTAGCAGAGGGAGTGGAAAGATGTGTATTTAAAGGCCCTAATTATTATGCAGGTAATATGGTGGGCACTGTTCCAACACAACTGAGATTTGTAGGTATGTGCCTTTTATGCTTAGGACAAGTAATGCCCTTGGGTGGATTTTCACAATATAGATATTATGACATTAATTAAACTGAAATATCCTTCAACCACTTCAGCCCCAGAAGATTTGGCTGTTCAACGACCAGGACATTTTTTGTGATACAACACTACGTTGCTTTAACTGACAATTGTGCAGTCATGCGACGCTGTACCCAAACAAAACTGACGTCCTTTTTTTTCCCCACAAAATGTATTTTGGTGTTTTTTGATCACCTCTGTGGGTTTTTATTTTTTGGCTATAAACAAAAGAATAGCGACAATTTTGAAAAAAAAAACACAATGGGGTAGATTCACATAGATCAGCGGATCTTTAGATCTTTAATCTATCTTATCTTTAGATCTTTAATCTATCTTTTTTTTTATATCCAAGAAAAGCAAGTTTATTAATCAAAAAGTTGACACATTCTTATGCAATGAAACAGACACATACAGATCCATACAGCAAACAGTAGCATGAGTAAACAAAAATCAACACACTTAAAGGTCATATATACTGCATCCAGACCCCACAACACCCCCAGTCCCTCTAGCCCAGGAGTCTGTCCATGACTAGGTCAATCGGGGCTAGCCCCGGCGTTCCCAGCCACAGGTCCCACAGCATTTCAAATTTTCCAGAGCATCCCCTATGTTGATATACAACCTTCTCCATCCTCAACACATTGCCAAGTGCAGCAATCCACTCCCCGACTGTGAAGGCCTTCGATAGCGTGGGGGGCACCTCAGATTTCCAACGCTGTAAAATTAGTTTTCTGGCCATAAAGAGGGCCCTAGTAAGAGCCTCCCTGATATGGGGTTCCCATTCCAGTTCATCCCAAAGGTTCAGGAGACACTGCCTAGGATCCAACGGGATCGATACCTGGAACACTGCATTTAGTGTGTCTGTCACCCCCTTCCAATATGCGTGCAGCTTAGGGCAGCGCCAGAGCATGTGTATCAGGTCCCCATGGTCCCTCTTACATCTTGCACAGGTCGGCGTAGGGCGCAATCCCATGGTATGTAATCTATGGGGCGTATAGTAAAACCTTAGAAGTGTATATAGCTGCGTCAGGCGTTGCGACACATTCAGTGAACAGATGGTGACCGACTGCAGGGCCTCCCCCCACTGCTCCTCATCCAAGGGACCTACATCCACCTCCCACTTCCTCCAAACTGTTAGGGGATGCTTCTGGAGATATTTACACAGCAGTGTACTATAGCTCTGGGAAATAAAACCTTTAGATGTCTCTGCACCCTTGAGCTGCAAGAGAATTGGGAGGTAGTCCACATGCCACTCCGAGGCCCTAGATTGGGCAGCAAATGCATGCCTACGCTGCATATAGTAGAAGAGCATGCTCGCCGGTAGCTGGTATGCCTCCCTCAGTGTCTCAAAGGGCAGTAAACCACCATTACCCACAACCTGTGTCAAGTAGCGGATCCCATACCTTTTCCATCTTTCCCCCTGCTGTAATTTGGCTAGTTCGGGATAGGAGTCATTCGCCCAAATAGGGCTAAACTCGGTGATGCCCGAGGCCCCTTGCAAATACTTGGTCTTGTTCCACACCTTTTGCATCAAGCTATACGTAGGGATACTTTTATGGGACCTACCAAAAGCCAGGGACTCAAGAGCAGTCGGAACCGACTCTCCCCCCACCGTCCGGAGCATAATGTGCTCAGAGGCGCTGGGTACCCTGTCCGCCTGCCCCCCCTCGGGGACCATAGTGCCTATCAAGTGCTGCAATTGCGATGCCAGATAGTACAACCAAGGATTCGGCAGGGCAAGCCCCCCCTCGTCCTTGGGGCGCTGCAAATGCTCTAATTTTATCCTGGGTGGGCGATTCTTCCAGATCAGCTCTCGAAAAATGGTATTAATGATCCTGAAGGTCTTTAGGGGGATAACCAATGGGGAATTGTGCAACATGTAGAGCAGCTGGGGCATGAGAATCATCTTAATCAGATTCACTTTGCCCGAAACCGACATACACAGAGCATTCCATGTTTTGGCCCGGGAGCGAAACCTAGCCAACAGCGGGGATATGTTCAGTAAACTATAATCCCCTACACGCGGCGTCACTTGTATCCCTAGGTATTTAAGGGAGGTAGCCACAGGGATACCATCTACCCGGTCTCCGTGTTGCAGCTGGTCCTCATCCAGGGGAATCAAAGCAGATTTAGACCAGTTTACCTTGAGGCCCGAGAACTCCCCAAATCTGACAACCGTCTCCATTGTCGTGCTCAGGGATTGCTCTGTATCCCCCAGCAGGATCATCGTGTCGTCGGCATATAGCATCACCTTTTCCTGCCTGTCTCCATATGCCTGCAGTCTCTCACCATCTCCTGTACCACGTCTGCAGTCTCTGACCATCCCTTGTACCACGTCTGCAGTTTTCCTGGCCATCTCTTGTACCACGTCTGCAGTTTCTGACCATCTCTTGTACCATGTCTGCAGTCTCTGACCATCTCTTGTACCATGTCTGCAGTTTCTGACCATCTCTTGTACCATGTCTCCATTCTCTGACCATCTCTTGTATCACGTCTGCAGTCTCTCACCATCTACTGTACCACGTCTGCAGTCTCTCACCATCTCCTGTACCACGTCTGCAGTCTCTCACCATCTCCTGTACCACGTCTGCAGTCTCTCACCATCTCCTGTACCACGTCTGCAGTCTCTGACCATCCCTTGTACCACGTCTGCAGTCTCTCACCATCCCTTGTACCACGTCTGCAGTTTCTGACCATGTCTTGTACCACGTCTGCAGTTTCTGACCATCTCTTGTACCACGTCTGCAGTCTCTGACCATCTCTTGTACCATGTCTGCAGTTTCTGACCATCTCTTGTACCATGTCTGCAGTCTCTGACCAACTCTTGTACCATGTCTGCAGTCTCTGACCATTTCCTTGTACCACGTCTGCAGTCTCTGACCATCTCTTGTACCACGTCTGCAGTCTCTGACCATCCCTTGTACCATGCCTGCAGTCTCTGACAATCCCTTGTACCACTTCTGCAGTCTCTCACCATCTCCTGTACCATATCTGCAGTCTCTTACCATCTCTTGTACCACGTCTGCAGTCTCTGACCATCCCTTGTACCATGCCTGCAGTCTCTGACAATCCCTTGTACCACTTCTGCAGTCTCTCACCATCTCCTGTACCATGTCTGCAGTCTCTTACCATCTCTTGTACCACGTCTGCAGTCTCTGACCATCCCTTGTACCACGTCTGCAGTTTCTGACCATGTCTTGTACCACGTCTGCAGTTTCTGACCATCTCTTGTACCACGTCTGCAGTCTCTGACCATCTCTTGTACCATGTCTGCAGTTTCTGACCATCTCTTGTACCATGTCTGCAGTCTCTGACCATCTCCTGTACCACGTCTGCAGTCTCTGACCATCTCCTTGTACCACGTCTGCAGTCTCTGACCATCTCCTCTACCACGTCTGCAGTCTCTGACCATCCCTTGTACCATGCCTGGAGTCTCTGACAATCCCTTGTACCACTTCTGCAGTCTCTCACCATCTCCTGTACCATGTCTGCAGTCTCTTACCATCTCTTGTACCACGTCTGCAGTCTCTGACCATCTCTTGTACCACGTCTGCAGTCTCTGACCATCTCTTGTACCATGTCTGCAGTCTCTGACCATCTCTTGTACCATGTCTGCAGTCTCTGACCATCTCTTGTACCATATCTGCATTCTCTGACCATCTCTTGTACCATGTCTGCAGTCTCTGACCATCTCTTGTACCATGTCTGCAGTCTCTGACCATTTCCTTGTACCACGTCTGCAGTCTCTGACCATCTCCTGTACCATGTCTGCAGTCTCTGACCATCTCTTGTACCACGTCTGCAGTCCCTGACAATCGTCTACAAACCATGGGATAGATTTATGGCATTCATATTTAAATATTTTTTACTAGTAATGGCGGGGATCATTGATTTTTTAGCAGTACTGCAACATTGCAGCGGACACATCAGACACCTAATTGAGTTCTGTTAGCAACACCTTATTTTCTGTCAGTGCCCCCCCCGAGACTAGACTCTGGATCCGCCCTTGATAGCAGAAGCCAGTGATACCCCTATGTTCTCTAATCTGAATCGCCAGTGGCTCTATTGCCAGGGCAAACAGCAGGGGGGACAGTGGACTCCCCTGCCGCGTACCCCGGCCCAGAGCAAAGGACAGCGACACCCTGCCAGCCTCTCTGATGACCGCCTGGGGGCAATGATACAGCAACCACACCCAGGAGATAAACACCTCCCCGAATCCGAATCGCCGCAGCACCTCCCAGAGATACGGCCACTCCACGCTATCGAAGGCCTTCATAGCGTCGAGCGACAGCAGAGCTCTCCTACCCACATTATCAGCCCGGGACTGCATGTTAAGAAATAGTCTTCTGAGGTTTATAGCTGTGGATTTGTTGGGCATAAATCCCGCCTGGTCCGGGTGTATGGCCGAGGTGATCACCTTATTCAGCCTGAGGGCCAGTACTTTCGCCAGGATTTTGATATTAGATTGTAGCAGCGAAATCGGCCTGTATGAGGCCGGATCCGCTGGGTCCTTACCCGGTTTAAGAATTAACACAATTTGCGCCCTAGCCATTGAGGGTGGGAGGGCATTGGACACCCTAGCAGCATTAAAAACTCCCAGCAGCCTGGGCAGTAAGGTCTCGGAGTATTGTTTGTAAATCTCCATGGGGATTCCGTCACCCCCTGGGGCTTTACAGTTGGGGAAGGCCGCGACCGCCTCCTGTAGTTCCTTCAGAGCCAGAGGGGAATCGAGCTCTAAGCTCTGAGAGGGGGAAAGACGTTGAAATGTAATCTCGTCCAGGTAGGCGGACAGCTCCTCAGCGCCATACTCCGAGGCCGGGCGATACAACCGTTCATAAAAGTCTGCTAGTGTCTGTATTATGAGATCAGGGGAATGAACCATAAGCCCAGCAGCGGTCCGCAGTGTCCCGATAACCAGGGACTTCTGTTCCGAGTTCGCTATCCTAGCCAGAAGTCTGCCTGTCACCTCCCCTTCCTCAAAAAAAGCTGCTTTGGTGAAGAACCGCCTTTTTTCTGCCGCAGAGGTGAGCAGGTGCTCATATGCAGATTGAGCCGACTGCCACGCCCCTTTAGCCTCCTCAGTGGGGTCCTGGACATACTTGGTTTCCAGTGTATGAACCTCCAGTTCCAGAGCCTCCCTGAGTGCCTCCGAGCGCTTCTTAACCTTATTAACCTCCCCACTAAGCAGGCGCATAAGATAAACTTTAAAAGCTTCCCATTCAGCAAGGACAGATCCTGGGTCAGGCTGGTCCGAAAAGAACCTCTGGATGCTCCCCTCTAGTTCCTCCGGGGCAGTGAATAGCTAAAGCCAAAAGGCGTTAAACTTCCAAGGGACCTTGGAAAGAGTAGATACAGGGGACACGGTAAGAGTCATGACCATGTATGAGTGATCAGAAATACATCTAGGTATGCAACTTCCGAAACCGAGTGGAGCATCGCAGAGTTACCCACCGCCAGATCTATCCTTGATAATGACCCATGGGCTTTTGAGAAGCACGAGAATTGTTTAACTGTGGGATTCCGGTGCCTCCATATATCTAGCCAACCCACCTCCTGCAACAGTCTAGCCAAGGGGGTGGCCCTATGAGGATGCACCCCGGGTACCGGATGTCTGTCCAGTCCCGGATCCAACCAACAATTAAAGTCCCCCACAAGCAGCATCGGGAGATCCAGTCCACCCTCCAGGAATTCCAGGAGAAGCCGGAGCACCCGAGCGTCATACGGGGGAGGAATGTAAACACAGGCCAAAATACACTTCAGAATTCCGATACGGCAATGCAAAAACACAAACCTCCCCTCCGGATCAACCTTAGAAGCATATTCCTGATAATCCAGGGATCTGTGTACCAGCACACTCACACCTTGGGAAAAGGAGGTGTGGGTGGAATGGTATGCCCTACCCACCCAGGAGTATTTCAAACAGCTTGTTGTATCATGCGTCAGATGCGTTTCCTGAAAACATAAAATAGCAGGGTAAAACTTTTTCATACATGTAAATATCATTGTACGTTTCAGGGGGGAGTTCATGCCCCTAACATTCCAGGAGATCAGGGGGGTGCCCTCCATTGCAGGAGCAAAGGTAGTAATGAAGCAGGAGGGGTGGCGTAAGCAGCACAGCTCGGCAGCAAGCCGGCAGGTGGCAGAGATGGGTAAAATAAAGGAAAAAACAAAAACTGAAAAAACAATAATCCCTTGGACTGTAGGTCAATGTGAACTAGAAAACACAACCAGGCACAACGGTGCCCACGAACAGTAGTGCAGTAGTAGTTAGGCGGTCCCCAGCCAGGCTGGCCATCCCGGTTCCCGGAGGCGCCTGGAGAGAACCAAGGTATAGTCAAGCATAGCAATATTGCCAACAGGGCAAGTCCTGGTACTGCAAACCCGCCCAACCGTGGGCCAACTAGTCGCCTCAATTGTCCCGCAGGATTCAGATTCTTCTGTGGAACAAAGTCACAGCTCATTTCCTAGCGCTTTAAACAGGTGAAATTATTTCCCCCCGGCAAACAAGTATTGAAGGAGGAACCGGGTAACCAAAAAGAGCAGTCAGGAGGCCAGAGCAACCGCTCATCATGATAAGGAGAGCGGTAATCCAATAATAAGGGCACAGTCATTGTGTCACGGATTGTAACGGGGTCAGTTCCCTCCATCATCAGCCCTGCGGCGGCGTAAGGCCTGTTCGTTGTGGTCCAGCCAGGCCATGGCCTCCCTGGGTGACTCAAAAAAGTGTGCCTGGCCTTCTGCCGTAACGCGCAGCTTTGCCGGGTAGAGCATGGCATATGGCAACTGCAGTGCCCGCAGGCGTTTTTTCACATCAACAAATCTTGCTCTATTCCTCTGCACCTCGGCCGAGAAGTCAGGGTAGAATGACACTCTGACCCCATTGAATGTAACATTGCCCTTTTCGCGTGCGCAGCGAAGAATCGCCTCTCTATCGCGGTAGTGCAGGAGCTTGGCTAGCATTGATCGGGGGGGGGCCCCGTGTGGGATAGGCCGGCCCGGCACTCGGTGGGCTCTCTCCACGGTGAAAAACGGCGAGAATGCTTCCCTGCCGAACACCTCAACAAGCCAGTTCTCAACAAACATGGTGGGGTCTCTGCCCTCCGATTTCTCGGGGAGACCGACAATGCGAACATTATTTCTGCGCAAACGATTTTCCGTGTCTTCTGCTCTGCTAAGCGTTTCCTGGGCCGTGCGGTGTGCTGCTCTGGCGTCGCTCGCTATATGTGGGAGCTTGTCCTCCAAGTCGCTCACCCTGCTCTCAACTGCTGTGGCTCTTTCCCTGACCTTTTGAAGGTCCTGCCGCAGAAGGGACACTTCCTCCCTCAGTCCCCCAAACTGTGCCTTCATGTCAGCATTGCCCATCTGCACCGCTTTTAAAATGTCTGCTAGTGTTGGCTGCTCCACAGTGTCCTGTGTGCCATCCGGGGGGGGGGGAGCATCTCCCTCTGCATCTGCCTCTGCATCATGTCCCCAGCCTAACTGTAGAGCCAGGCCTCCTCCACCGTCAGCCAGTGACCCCCCCGCCCCAGCATCAACAGGGCCCTTAATTTTTTGGGCAAAGAAGAGCATGTCCCTTGGTTGCTCCTTACCCTGTGCCTTCGGCACCTTCTTGCTGGCGCCATCCTTGGTTTTGTCAGTCCGTTGGGCCCGCTGTGTAAGTGCCGCGGCAGCGCCATCTTGGAAGTCCGGTCCCGTCATCTCCGGAGTTCCACAGCGGGTCTTTCCCCTAGTGCAGAGAGACGGCGGTGGATCCGGGCAGTGTATGGACTCGGTAGCCAGCGGGGGAGCCGAAGAGAGACGGATCAGAGATGCCGGGGAAGGATCAAAGAACGGATCAGGTAGGAACTGTGAGAAGTGCTTCCTCTCACATGCCGGTCTTGGCCACGCCCCCCTCTTTAATCTATCTTATTCACGATCCGCCACTGCCAGTTTTTGAGGCAAGTGCTGAATTCAAATTCCGCGGCTAGGGGGAGTGTATTATTTAAATCAGGCACGTCCCCGCGCCGATTTAACTGCGTGCATTGCTCCAAATGACGTCGCAAGGACGTCATTGGTTTTGACGTTAGCGAATATGACCATACGTAATTTGCGTTAACGACTTACGTAAACGACGTAAGAAATTCAAAACTCGACGCGGGAACGACGGCCATACTTAACATAGGATACGCCGCAATTACCCTTCATATAGCAGGGGTAACTATCCGCCGGAAAAAGCCGAACACAAACGACGTAAAAAAAAAACGACGGCCGGGCGTTCGTTTCTGAATCAGCGGTTCTCCTCATTTGCATATTTGTCGCGTATACAAACGGAAGCGCAACCTAGCGGCCAGCGGGAGATTGCAGCCTAAGATCTGACGGTGTAAGTCACTTACACCTGTCGGATCTAAGGGAGATCTATGCGGAACCTGATTCGATGAATCAGCCACATAGATCCGACCGTCGGATCTCAGAGATACGACGGTGTATCAGTAGATATATGAATCTACCACAATATCTTTTACTTTTTGCTATAATAAATATCCCAATTAAAAAAAAAAAAAAGTTTCCTCAGTTTAGGTCGATATGTATTCTTCTACATCTTTTTGGTTAAAAAAATAACAATAAGCGCATATTAATTGGTTTGCGCAAAAGTTATAGCGTCTACAAAATAGGGGATAGGTTTTCAGAGTTTTTATTATTATATTTATTTTTTACTAGTAATGAGGCGATCAGCGTTTTTTATCGGGACTGCGATATTACGGCGGACAAATCAGACACTTTTGACAGATTTTTGGGACCTGTGACATTTATACAGCGATAAGTGCTATAAAAATGCACGGATTACTGTATAAATGACACTGGCAGGGAAGGGCTTAACACTAGGGGGTTATCAAAGGGTTAACTGTGTTCCCTAATGTGTGTTCTAACTGTAGGGGGATGGGACTGACTAGGGGAAGAGATTGATCGGTGTTCATACATTGTATAAACACACAATCAGTCTCCTAACCCCTGAGAGAACCGGGATTTGTGTGTTTATACACACACATTCCTGTTCTCATTCTGTAACGAGCAATCGCAGGTGCCTGGCGGTCATCGCGACCGCCGGGCACTTGTATCGGCTCTGGGGACACGCTGGAGGCGTCTTAAAGAGCCGATGTACAGCTACGTTGGCTCGTGCAGGGGGGCCAGCCTGCCGCAGTATTTCTGCAGTGGCTGGTCCAAAAGCTATTAAAGTATATCTAAAGTCAAAAAAATAATTCTAATGTTGTAGATTCATTAGAAAATAGTTACAACCCCTGTCTTTTGTGCTGTCTGCATCCCATTGGAGAGATGTTCCTTTAGCAGGATTGTATAGAGTTGGGTAGAAGGGAGGGATGGGAAAAAATATATTTTCCCGAAGTGGGGCTTTAACAACACTTTGCTGTGTAGTATATCTTATGGAATTATAGTACACAACAGTGGTGTTGATTTACTAAAATTGGAAAGTGGAAATCTTGTGCAGCTGTGCATGGTAGCTTCTAACTTCAGCTTGTTCAATTAAGCTTTGACAAAAAAATCAAAAAAACAAAACTGGAAGCTGACTGGTTTCTGTGCAGAGCTGCATGAGATTTTGCACTCTGTCTCAACCCCAATGTGTCACAAGGACAAGGAGGAACTGCAGTTCATTCTGAAAACATGCTTGTAATCCAAAACACTTGTATATCAAAGCAAATTTCCCCATAAGAAATAATGCAAACTCAGGTTATTCATTCCACAACCATTTATTCATAGATCCTTCAGTTTTTAGTCCATATAAAAATACTATAGCATTATGATGGCAGCCTCTATAAGGGGATTAGAAGCAAAAGACAGCAGGAGCTACAGTGTACTGTATAAAAGAGAAGAGAGGCGCCTCTAAGTGTAGCAATATGGTTACATTTATGAAGGTACAACATTTAGCAACTCACATGGTTGATGATCGTGGAGCGCAGTGTGGAAGGGATGATGTCAATGGTGGTGTGGAAGACGGTCTATGTGGACAGCTTTACCCCAGATGCCTGCATACTTAAAGGTGCCTGTTTTAAACATCAACCATGTGAGTTGCTAAATGTTGTACCTTCATTAAATGTAACCATATTGCTACACTTAGAGGCGCTGTTCTTATCTTTTATACAAAGTTGTGACATGACGCTACTTGTAGATCAAGACATTGCTTGTATATCAAGTCAAAATTTATTAGAAAATGTAGCCTGTCTTGTAAAATGCTCTCAAACCAAGTTACTCTTAAACCAAGGTTTTACTGTAGTTTGGACTTTTAAGGTACCAATCAATAATTGTATACAATCATAATTTTTATTTTAAACATTTGTTGTAAAAACAACATTAATACATCATTGTTAAAAACATACTGTACGGGGGTGTGGCCTGCGGCGGAGCTGAATGGCGGCTTAGACCCGGAGCTCCGCATCCAGCTGAGAACTAACGGCTCATACCAACCCTCCGGACCCGGTTTTCGGCTGCTACACCTGGCGTTCCAGCTCTGGAGACCCCTGGGAGCATGTCTAGGAAGAGAAAGGAGCAGAGGAAGCCCCAGCGGCTGACGGACTTCTTCTCCCCTAGTCAGCGTGGAGGTAGGCAAGATGGCGCCGCGGCAGCGTCCACACCAGCACACACAGCACGTGCTGGCAGACCTGAATCAACACGCGGACCCCAGGACAAGTCCCCCCCTGGCATCATGCAGACTCCCTCTCCCTCCTCAGCGTCGGGCAGCCCAGCCAAAGCCAGACCCAGGCTAGACAGGGAGGGATCAATGCAGTCAGCTAGCCCTATGCCTGAATCAGGGGATGACACCCGGGAGCTGCCAGACTCTATCGAGTCCTTCCCCACCACCCACCAACCTATCATAGACACTGTAATGAAGGACATGCTGCTATCCCTAAGAAGTTCACTGCAATCAGACATGATGCAGTGTATGCACAAATTCCATTCAGATATACAGGCAGTGGAGGATAGGGTGGAGCATATTGAGCACAAGATGGGGGAATACGCTGTCACTATAAATGACCTGGTTGACTCGCATGAGGAGAGGGAGAGTGACACGGAATGGATCAAAGCCAAACTCGTAGATATTGAGGACAGAAACAGGCGCAATAACATGAAAGTACGGGGGGTCCCTGAGTCCATTTTGCAATCCGATCTGCGCTCTTTTGCCTCCTCCCTGTTCAAAGAACTTCTCCCAGATCTTTCTGACCTAGAGCTCACAGTGGACAGAATACATAGACTGCCCAAACCTGCCTTCCTGCCTGAACAGGTCCCCAGGGACGTTATTCTGAGGTTCCACTTCTTCCATGCTAAAGAGCAACTAATGGCGGTTATGCGCAAAAAAGAGAAGATTCCCCCGCAGTATCAAAATCTGCAGTTTTTTGCAGACCTATCCCAATATACTCTGCAACGGAGGAGAAATTTAAACACCATCACCAAGGCCCTCAGAAACCATAAGATCATTTACAGATGGGGCTACCCTGCTAAATTGTCCGTCACTAGGGAGGGCCACACGCACAATGTGGACACCCTGGAAAAAGGCATCTCTCTGCTAGAGGAGTGGGGGATTCTCCCGGAAGAAGCGGATGCTCCGACACCCTCCCCCAGACCCAGGGCACGGTCTGACCCCGCGTGGAAAACTGTCACTAACAGGAACGCCAGGTCTCACAACTGAATCCGGTTGGGGTACCTACCTACATGTTCTCTCCTGGTAGGAGTCACGGAGAGCCTTTAGGCCTGGACTCACCCCCATTTAACTTGTGCAGCTTGCTGCTGCTTTCAGATATCCCTTCTAGGGAGCGTAGGGTTCATACCCAGCTCATGTTGGCTACTCGCCAATTGTTTGACTGTTTTTGTTATTTTTTTGTTTTCCTGTTCATCCTTTTTCCTTTTATGTTCCTCCTTTTTTCTACACATCACCCTCAAGTGTTGCTTCAGCGTTGCAATCACTGTCTACGGAAGAAGAGCTTCCCCCCGCATGGAGAAAGTGAGAAACCTGGCCTCTTCTACCTGCCTGCCATCGTTCAGGACACCTTTACCCTCTCAACTAACCGTGAGTGCTCTCTTGACCTCTTCTTGGTACAAATAATTTATTACTTGCCATGCCCGGTTTGGCCACTGGAGGGAGACCTTCTCTTACAAATGAATCCCTGCAATAATCCACCACCAACTGTCCTATTGCTGTACCAATGGGGGTAAAATTTCTTTCTATCAACTCCAATGGTCTAAATCACCCTGTTAAGAGGAAGTCCATGTGGAAAGAGGCCACTTCCAACCGGGCGGACGTTCTATGTGTGCAAGAAACGCACTTTTCCTCACTGTCTCCCCCTCAATGTTCACATGGACGCTTTCCACACGTCTTTACAGTCAATTCGTCTAACAAAACGAAGGGTGTCCTCACAGCCATAAGTGACACGGTTGCTTTTAAACTCCATGAAGTTATCCTTGATACGGGGGGCCGTTACATTGTTTTAATATGTGACATTAATACCACCACGTTCACTATTGTGAATATCTACTCCCCGAACAAGCACCAAGTTCGTTTCTTCAATAGATTAATGGCCAAGGTAGTGACACACCAAAAGGGGAAGTTGGTCATATGTGGAGATTTCAATGCTACCCCGGACCCAGGTATTGACTCTTCCTCGGGCGCCAAACGCTCAAGCCCGGCATTGGCAACCTCACTACACAACCATGATTTATTTGACGCTTGGAGGTGCCTTCACGCTGGAGAACGAGATTTCACTTTTTTTTCCTCGCCCCATGGGGCTTACTCCAGAATTGATCTCTTTTTGGTCGACCAGCTCACCCTCTCCAGGGTGTCAGACACTGCCATTAATTTGATTACGTGGTCGGACCACGCATCCATTACTCTTACCCTGGATGATGGCATGGCTGACAGTGCACCGTCTCTGTGGAGGGTCAACTCATTCTTGCTGCAGCAAGTTGAGGCTAGGAACCTCATCGAAAGACACTTGAATGATTTTTTTAGTACTAATGACGGTTCTGTTCAGGATCAATTTGTCTTGTGGAACGCCCATAAGGCGTATGCCAGAGGCATCCTCATCCAATTGGGGGCGAGGGCTAAGAGGCAGCGGCAGCAGAAGTTAACAGACCTAACCAAAGAAATATTCAGGCTTGAAACGTCTAACAAACAAAATCCTTCCCCGGTACTCTCCCAAAAATTAAACATACTAAGACATGACCTCAGGCTCCTGTTACTGGAATCATTCGAAAAATCGTCCCGTAGATTAAGAATGACGTACTATGCAACAGGTAACAAGGCAGGTAAATTATTGGCACACAAAGTGAAAGGTGTACGACATAAATTCAAAATTCCTTATATTATCCACCCCGTTAGCAAATGTAAGCTCCATCATCCTCAGGATGTGGCAGATGCTTTCAGCCACTACTATAGTTCCCTGTATAACTTAAAAAATGATGCAGATACCTTCCAACCTGAACCAGAAGCCATTGGCAAATTCTTGCAGGGCTTGAATATCCCATCTATATCTCCTGATCAACTACGATCACTAAATCAGCCCTTTAGCAAAGAGGAAATCCGTAAGGCTATTGAGTCCCTCCCTAAAAATAAAGCCCCTGGCCCTGACGGGTTTACGGGGGATTACTACAAAACCTTCAATCAGATCCTGACCCCTTACTTGGAGGGTGTGTTCAATGCTGCTGCTGCCTCGGCCGCCTTCCCTACTGAAATGTTGTCCGCTGTTATCGTGACCTTGCCGAAGCCGGGGAAGGAACCTACGTCACCTTCGAATTTTAGGCCAATTTCCCTACTTAACGTAGATGTAAAAATATATGCCAAGATCATTGCCACACGTCTATTAGACATTCTCCCTCTGATTATACATCCCGACCAGACGGGTTTCACCAAGGGGCGGCAGACTTCGGACGCCACTCGCAGGTTGATCAATATTATTCACTTGGCCAATCTGCATAAAAGGCCTTCTCTGTTCTTGGCTTTAGACGCAGAGAAGGCCTTTGATCGCATTCATTGGACCTATATGGCTCAAGTTTTGGAGAGATTCGGCTTTGTAGGTCCTATCCTGTCCGCAATTATGGCCCTATATTCCAACCCCTCCGCCCAGGTGCTTGCGTCAGGAGTTTTGTCCAGTCCGTTTTTAATTTCCAATGGCACTAGGCAGGGGTGCCCATTATCCCCACTAATTTTTAACCTACTAATGGAACCCCTAGCTATATACTTTCGCTCACATCCTGACATTAAAGGTTTTCCTGCCCAAAACTCCACCCACACCATTAGCTTGTTCGCAGATGATATCATCTTAATCCTCACGGACGTGGAGTCCTCCCTGGCTTCGGCACATGCGGCTCTGGAAATGTTTAATAAACTGTCTTACTATAAAGTAAATGAAAGCAAGTCCTACCTTATGGGGGTGGGTATAGCCCCCCCACTGCGGAAAAGACTTGCCGCTAGGTTCCCTTACACCTGGAAAGATAGTGGTCTGAAATACCTGGGTATATCGCTAACGGCAACTAATGGTGAATTGTTTGCAGCTAACTATACCCCGCTTCTCGGCTCTATGAGCAAATCGCTACGGGATATATCCAAAATTTAACTGCTTTGGTCTGGCCGTTTAGCGGCATTTAAAATGATAGTCCTACCACAATTACTGTATCTCTTCAGGTCGCTACCGATCCCTGTCCCCGCCTCCTTCTTTTCCAAACTTCAGTCTCAACTGAACAATTTTTTATGGCAAGGTAAGAAAGCGAGATGTTCCTTTAAAAAGCTAATAGCGGGTAGAAGAGTTGGGGGTATCGGTCATGTCCTCCTAAAGGACTACCACTCAGCCGCAGTTCTCTCGCAGGCTAGGTTATGGTTCGTGCAAACCCACACCCCTAGATGGTTAGAATTGGAATTATCGCAGGTCCCGGGTCATTGTTTATCCGACATTTTATTATCCAGTCGAATCCTCATGCCTTCCCTAACTCAACTCTCTCCCACGATGGTAGCCACTTTTCGCGCTTGGGAGAAGTTTGTTTCTCACACCTTTTTAGGACAGGACGTTAAACTTTTACCCCTTCCTATCTCCAGTTTACCATTGATCATACCAGGCATATCTGTTGCGCACTGGTCAATTAAAGGCGTTAAAACGGTAGGAGACTTGATGTCAGGCCCCACTCTTAAGTAATTTCAGACCCTACAGGGCGAATTTGACTTAGCGGACACTGACTTGTATAGGTATCTCCAACTATCTCACTTCCTCAAAACATCACCTCAAACGTCTACCGCACTTCCCTGGCGAGCTATGCTATATTTTACCAACCCCACGACTAACATTAAGGGGATATCGCTATTTTATAATCTCTTAAACAATAAAAACATATTTATTAAAACCTTGTATATGGAAACGTGGGAGCGAGATATAGGTGCAACGTTCTCCGATGACCAATGGCAATCAGCTTTGCGGAGCACATTCTCTGTGACTAAGAGCGTGAATCTGTGGGAACTATGTCACAAAATTCTGGTGCGGTGGTACCTAACGCCGTCTCGCCTGTCTAAATTTGACCCCAAAATCTCCTCCCTATGCTGGAGGAATTGCGGAGAGGTAGGGACGTTGCACCATATCCTGTGGTCCTGCCCCTCACTTAATCGACTATGGGAGAGTGTATTTAATCTAATATCCCAGCTCGCGGGGGTCCGTATTATCCCCTCGGCGGGGGCAGCGCTTCTGTCCCTGGGCTTAGATAGAGTCCCGTTCTCCTCAAGAACCATAATCACTCATATACTACTCAGTACTAGGTTAAGTATCGCAAGACACTGGAGGGATACAGGTCCACCTTCGATGAGTGAAGTGGTGGAAACGACTAATACCCATGCCTCCTATGAACTATTGTTTGCCGCATCTCAGGGCAAAATGACCAACATGGAACGTAAATGGTGTAAGTGGAATAGATGGTATAATTCGGTTCATAAAAATTGATATGTAACAAGACTCATGCTGATCACTTCTGTTTAAGGGTTATAAGGAGGAATACCACTTTACACTTGTTCTATTTTATTTTGTTAGATTTCTTTAGTTTACTCATTATTCTCGGCCATATTGTCTTTTTATGCTGAATATCTGAGGTGCTCATGATGTGCAGGCTTTTTTGCCATGGAGTGCGGGCCTCGGTCGCCCGGGCCCGTGGTCTATGTCAACACTATGGGCCTTGATGTCTTCGGGTGTCTTAAAGGTGGACATGTGGACGGCCGCCGTCAGCTCTCCCGACGCACAGAGTGGTCCCAAAGGGGTGCATGGGGGAGAGGGCGGTGTGCCGTCCTGGGGCTTTGACTGAGAGGCCGTACTAAGATTGATCGAGCACTGTGGTTATTTGATGTTCAATGTTTCATAGTCAATGGTTCACAATCAATGTTTCATTGTTACAGTGTTCAATGCTTCAATATTCATTGTCTCATTCTTTCATGTGTTTTGAATATATTCGATGTAGCTATACAGACCTCCATATGCTTATGGTCTATTTTGTTTTGTCTTATCTTTTATTCCTTTGTTTGCATAAAACTTCAATAAAAACCTATTGAAATGAAAAACATACTGTACAAAGAACATGTAAATGCAATCTGATTGTCACTATAAGTATATATTGCATGCATGGCATATATAGCCACACAACTCCACAATTCTCTTTTTAAGCGATATACTGTATAAGATAGGCAGTTCTGTGCATTTCTCGGAGTGTACAGATATGCTGGTAAGTACAGGGTAAAAAGGTTTTCACTGTAACCACCCTAGGGCCCGCAGTGATGGTAAGAGAGCAAGGTAACATAGTTAAAATGTATTGGGGGGCATCCCATAATTGGCAGCAGAGGCGCACTTCACAAGTATTTTACAAAGGGTATCATTAATGGATCTGGAACTGGCAAGGAATTTTTTTCCTGAGTGCCTTAAGTGAAATAAGACGTATTCTCCTTCAGCTGATGCACAGACTGGATGGTTTCACAATTTTACTTGAGGCTGATCCATTAATATTACCCTTTGTAAAATGCTTATGGTGTGCTTTTACCTCATGCTCTACCCCCACTGCAGGTGCTACTTGTTTGCCATGTACTTGCCCACATATCTGTACACTCCTGAAAAAAATTGAACAACTTTCTAAGAAATACATCCAGACGAACTTATACTGCTCAATTGAGAATGAGGGAGTTGTTTATGTATACCAGTCATGCAATATGTAGTTGGTAAAAATGCAATCTAATTGCATATACTGTATGCGTTCTTTGTATGTTCTTAACAATGATGTATTAATGCCGTTTTACGGCAATTGGTTTAATTTTTTATACATAATTGTGGGAATGTATGGAATGTGCACCACATCCCTGAGAAAGCGGGCCAAGTACAAGGAGCCCTAAAGCCTATCAGCCATCCAAAAGAGCAAACACTTAATTTACTTAACATACAGAATGGGATATAAGATAGGAGACTAAAAGGGTCTTATATTTAAACATCCTCAGTATGCCTGTCTATTTCAGGCTTGGAGCATCATCAAATAACAATCATGTATTTATACATTTATGATTTTTGGTCACCTTAAAAGTCCATACTAGTTTCTCTTTTGTCTTTGCATATTTTATAATCTGGAAGTAACACCTTCTTTGAGCCAGATAAAACAACTCTTTATATATATACACACACACAATAACACTAGGGGGCTGATTTACCAAGCCTGTGCGCCAAGACTCATGGTGCACAAGCAGGAGTAAACCTGTTTTTGACATTTACCAAAGAAACACGCTGCCAGTGCAGCGTGTTTCCTCATTTACTAAAGTGCCTAATGCGCCCAGAAGAGGGCGCACAGCACGCCAGTACAGAGCTGGCGTGCGGCATTTAGTAATGTAAACATCGGGGATTCGGGCGGGAGTTTATGAGGGGAGGGAGGGGGGTGATGCAGGGGAAGTGTAGTGACATGTGTTTCAACTTGTGTGGCGGGCCGATTTGAAAGGGAAAGTGACTTTTGGGACCCGATCCCCGTGCCCTTGCAAAGTACGCTAGAACCTCGGAAGGTTCACTTGCATACTGGGCATGCGCAGAGGGAAAAATCGGAGCTCACCGCGCGCCGCTTCAGTACGCCGGGAAATCCTTGGTAAATACCAGGCGGCGTAGCAGTGTTTGCACTGCCTGGAGCGGCGCACGGCAAGCTCCGAGCTGTTCTCGGGCTGCGCTGACACTGAAGGGGAACTCCGCGCCAAATTTCAAATGTGAAACCGGCGCGGCTTCCCCCCCAGGGGTACAATAGGCTCTCCGGCTTGGTCCGGAACGTGAGGGGTTAACCCACGCCAAAATCGGCGTGGGGTTCCCCCCCAGATCCGTACCAAGCCCTCATCCCAGGCATGCAGTCTGGCCGGACAGGAATGGGGGTGGGGACGAGCGAGCGGCCCCCCCCCTCCTGAGCCGTACCAGACCACATGCCCTCGACATGGGGGAGTGTGTGCTTTGGGGGAGGGGGGCGCTGCCCCCCCACCCCAAAGCACTCTTGTCCCCATGTCGATCGGGACAAGAGCCTCTTCCCGACAACCCTAGCCATTGGTTGTCGGGGTATGCGGGCGGGAGCCAATCAGAATCTGGGAGCCCCGTTTAATAAGGTGGCCCCCAGATTTCGGGCCCCCACCCTATGTGAATGAGTATGGGGTACATCGTACCCCTACCCATTCACCTGGTGAACGTTTTCACTTTTGAGGGTCTTCCGCCGCCCCCTTCAAATTCTTCTGCCTGGACGGGGGTCGTACATCCCATCCAGGACTTGGACGTGGCGGGCTTCTCGTCGCTGTCTTCTGCCGCTGCCCCCTTCACCACGAAGCTCCGTGCTTGTTTGATGAGGGCAGCGGGCTTCCGTCGTCTTCTCCGGGGCGAGGGTCGTACATCCCACCCCGGATTTCGTCGCCGGGTTCTGCCTGGCTCCTACTAGGGGCCAGGGCTTCTTTTGCCGTCTTCCGCCGGAGGGCGCCACTCTCCGGGCTTCTCGACGTTGTCTTCCGCCGCGGGGGCCAGGCCTTCTTCTTTGCCGCCCCCCTCGATTTTTTCGGCCTGGACGGGGGTCGTACATCCCATCCAGGACTTGGACGTGGCGGGCTTCTCGTCGCCGTCTTCTGCCGCTGCCCCCTTCACCACGAAGCTCCGTGCTTGTTTGATGAGGGCAGCGGGCTTCCGTCGTCTTCTCCGGGGCGAGGGTCGTACATCCCACCCCGGATTTCGTCGCCGTCTTCTGCCGCTGCCCCCTTCACCACGAAGCTCCGTGCTTGTTTGATGAGGGCAGCGGGCTTCCGTCGCAGTCTTCCGCCGCGGGGTGACACTCGCGGGCTTCTTCTTCCATTCGATGTTGACACGGCGAGGTCCGGCGCTGAAATGCCTTCTGAGCGGCGGGCAAGGACTTATATTGGCATTGGGCGTGGGCGTGGTTATGCCAACATGTGACCTTAACCCATGTGACAGTGATGTGACGTGACATCACTGTCACATGGGTTAAGGTCACATGTTGGCATAACCACGCCCACGCCCAATGCCAATATAAGTCCTTGCCCGCCGCTCAGAAGGCATTTCAGCGCCGGACCTCGCCGTGTCAACATCGAATGGAAGAAGAAGCCCGCGAGTGTCACCCCGCGGCGGAAGACTGCGACGGAAGCCCGCTGCCCTCATCAAACAAGCACGGAGCTTCGTGGTGAAGGGGGCAGCGGCAGAAGACGGCGACGAAATCCGGGGTGGGATGTACGACCCTCGCCCCGGAGAAGACGACGGAAGCCCGCTGCCCTCATCAAACAAGCACGGAGCTTCGTGGTGAAGGGGGCAGCGGCAGAAGACGGCGACGAGAAGCCCGCCACGTCCAAGTCCTGGATGGGATGTACGACCCCCGTCCAGGCCGAAAAAATCGAGGGGGGCGGCAAAGAAGAAGGCCTGGCCCCCGCGGCGGAAGACAACGTCGAGAAGCCCGGAGAGTGGCGCCCTCCGGCGGAAGACGGCGAAAGAAGCCCTGGCCTCGGGAGGAGCCAGGCAGAAGCGGAGGAGCCCGAGGTGGGGCGACACCCCCGTTGTTCTCCGCTGTTTTCGGCCGGCCCCCCCCCGGATGTAAAAGAGCTTCATTTTGGGGTGGGGGCACAGTCGAGCATGGCGGAGAGCATGGGTGGGTGTTTCCCCCCCCCGGCAGAAGACGGCTAGAAGACCGAGGAGTGGCGACGCCCCCGTTGTTCTCCGCCATTTCCGCCGGCCCCCCCCCGGATGTAAAAGAGCTTGATTTGGGGTAGGGGGCCTGGCCGAACATGGCGGAGAGCATCGGTGGGTGTCTCTCTCCCCGGCGGAAGGCGGCGGCGAAGACCGGGGGGGGGTAGGTGTACCCCCCCGGCGGAAGGCGAAGACCGAGGAGGGGTTTCGCCCCCCGTTGTTCTCCGCCATTTCCGCCGCCCCCCCCCGGATGTAAAAGAGCTTGATTTGGGGTAGGGGGCCTGGCCGAACATGGCCGAGAGCATCGGTGGGTGTCCCCCCCCGGCGGAAGGCGGCGGCGAAGACCGGTGCGGGGCTGGAGCCCCCCCGGCAGAAAACGTCTGGAAGACCGAGGGGCTCCGCCCCCGTTGTTCTCTGCTTTTTTCGGCCGGCCCCCCCCGGATGTGAAAGAGCTTATTTTGGGGTGGGGGCCTGGCTGGACATGGCGGAGATCATCGGTGGGTGTCCCCCCCCGGCAGAAGACGGCGAAGCCCGGGGCCCAATGGGCTGGTGGTGGGGGGTCCCGGCAGAAGACCCCCGGAGCTGACTAATAAATTATTTTTTTCTGTGTGTTTTTTTTTTTTGTTTACACTTTTCCACCCGGTGAATGGGTAGGGGTACGATGTACCCCATACTCATTCACATAGGGTGGGGGGCCAGAATCTGGGGGCCCCCTTAATATAGGGGGCTCTCAGATTCTGATAAGCCCCCCGCCCGCATACCCCGACAACCAACGGCCAGGGTTGTCGGGAAGAGGCTCTTGTCCCTTTCGACATGGGGACAAGAGTGCTTTGGGGTGGGGGGGCAGTGCCCCCCTCCCCCACAGCACACACTCCCCCATGTCGAGGGCATGTGGTCTGGTACGGCTCAGGAGGGGGGGGGGGCGCTCGCTCGTCCCCACCCCCATTCCTGTCCGGCCAGACTGCGTGCCTGGGAGAAGGGTTTGGTCTGGATCTGAGGGGGAACCCCACGCCGTTTTTTGGCGTGGGTTTAACCCCTTATGTTCCAGATCAAATCTAAGAGCCTGTTGTGCACCAGAAGGGGGACCCCCACGCCGTTTTTTTTTTGTAATTTGGGGTGGGGTTCCCCATTATACCCGGCCGGTCAGGGGGGGGGGGAATGCCTGCTCGTCTGTCCCTACAATGTATGAACAGCGATCTGTCATTTCCCCTACACAGTCCCACCCCCTTTACAGTTAGAACACACCCAGGTAACATATTCAACCCCTTCCGCGCCCCTAGTGTTAACCCCTTCCCTGCCAGTGTCATTTTTATAGTAAGCAATGCATTGATATACCATTGCTCGCTACAAAAATGCCAAATCTCACAAAAATGTGTCCGCCACAATGTCGCATTAGACAGAAAAAACAATGATAGCCACCATTACTAGTAAAACAAAAAATTATTCCAAAAAAAACCCATAAGACCAACCCCTACTTAGAACTTTTGCCCAAACCAATCAAACGCTTATTGTGATTTTTTGCAACCAAAAAGATGTCCAAGAATACTTATCGGCCTAAACTGAGGGCAAACATTTTTTGAATATATTTTGGGGGAGATTTATTATAGCAAACCGTAAAAAAGATGTTTTTTTAGTTACCAAATTGTCGCTATATTTTTGGGTCAAGCAAAAATAAGAAAAAACGCAGAGGTGATCAAATACCACCAACAAAAAAAAAAAAATTGAATTTTTAGGGGGGGGGGGGGAGGATGAGGACGCCCAATTTTTTTGGGGGCCACGTCGCACAACCACGCAATTGTCAGTCAAAATGACGCAGTGTTGAAATGCAAAAACTGGCCCCGTCAGTGACCAGTAATATGCTCTGGGGCTCAAGTGGTTACAAATTAAGAATACACTAAAGTTAGCCCAATTTATGGCCATAATGTGAAAGATGATGTTACACCGAGTAAATAGATACCCAACATGTTACACTTTAATATTGCACACACTCATGGAATGGCGCCAAACTTCAGTACTTGAAAATACCCATAGGCAACGCTTTTTTATGTGTTTCAGGTTACCAGTTTAGATTTACAGAGGAGGTCTAGTGCTAAAAGTATTGCTCTCGCTCTAACGTACGCTATGATACCTCACATGTGGGGTTTGAACGGGGGTTCAATATGTGGGCGGGGCTTACACATTTAAGGCCCGCCCCATATATGGAAACATTCTTCAAACCACACATGTGAGGTATCATAGCGTGCGTAACAGCAAGAGGAATATTTATAGCACTAGACCTCATCTGTAAATCTAAACTGGTAACCGGAAACAATAAAAATGCTGCTTGTTCGCTTCTGACTGCGAGCTACTAGGGACAGGGGCGTTTAAATTATTACTATTTAGGTTTGTTACGTAAAAATTCTATAAGACCTCCCGTTCAGCTTGTAAAGCATCACTTCATGGGGACCAAAAAAAAATTTAACACCTCTAATGCTTTCATCCGCCATTGCAGATTTGATTCTGGTACTGCATTTCGAGTGAACTGGGCATGCTCGAACACTTAGAAAAAAAGCTGGAAGTTTGATCCTGAAAATGACTTGCATCTTTCTGAGCATGCTCAGAAAGCTCTTTTTTTGGCTTAGTAATTTAAGGACATCCTTAACAGGTGTAAGCAGTTCCAAGTGCACACAAACTAGAGGCTGACATTTCTTCATGTGTTTCCAATTGGTTCATTAGCACACATGTTATAAAAAGCGTGGATACTGCACGTGTCAGCTGCCCCTCAGAGGGGGCAGATTTGCTGGCTGGAAGTAATGGCGGAGCGAAACAGAGATGTTTTGGAGCAAGTTTTGTATTTTTTGATGTTTTCTCTGCTACATAATTTTGCTAAATGTTTCTCAAGATGTTAATGACTAATGTTTTAATCCTGTGGGTCTATCCTGTTATTTAAAAGCATGATTTATTTTCCAATGACTGTGAAATAAACGTTGGTCTTTTTTGTTTTTAGGTGTTTTTATATAATTTTTGGTGTGTTTATTTGTAATTTTTTTTTTTGCTTTCCTTGTTTTGTGGACCAATAAAATTACTTTCAAATTTTGAAGTTTGTTTTGTGATATTTTTTTCATGCTATGGATTTCAACCGCTGCAGCTGAATAGTTTGGGCCTAAACCATCAAGTGTGATTTGTCTCTAAGATCTTTCCTGGTGTGTATGCATGAAATGTTTAGTCACCAGAAAAGGAAGGACAAAGCGGTAAGTATTGTTTCCTAGAACTGATGTCCAGACTGACTTTTTAAAGCACATGTGCAAGATGTAGGAAAAGCTGCAAACAGGGCCTGTTGGAGGGGGGTGGGGGGGGGGGGTGGTGTTTTTTTTTTGGACAGGCTTGAAGTGCTGATTTACAGCGCTGTGCTTGAAACTAGCACAAGACAATCCTATTCTAATTGTGGGTTGTTTGAGGGAAGCCAATTGAGTGTTAGAACCCCTGCTAGTGTTTTTAGGTTGGGCTTTGTGTCCCTTTTCCTAAAATTGGCTTCACTTCCTGTCACACAGCTGAACAGGAAGTGAGGTTAAAACCCTACCAATGGTCTTTTCTTCGGGGCACAGGTCAATCTAACTAGTGTCACCATTAAGCAAATTGCACTGCAGTGTACACCCCAAATGATTAGTTACTTTGGGGTTTAGTAAAGGCAAAGCCGCTCTGCAGTAGAAGCGTAGGCAATGAAAATCAGAAGGGAAGCACTGATGGTTTTTACTTCCAATCCCGCCAAGTTTTGAGTTTTCTTCCTTGCTTGTCCACTTGTAGTGCAAAGTGGATTTGCCTTTAGTAAATGGACCCCAAAGTCCAAGATTCCTACTAATTTGGGGTGTACACAGCAAAATGCCATTTCCAAAATGGGAAACTATTTATATTGATCTGTGTGTCCCCAACAAAACATTACTCAGGTGTTTCCCTCACTTCCTGTTTGGCTGTGTGGCAGGAAGTGAATGAATTAAGTAGAAAGTGACAACATTTGTGAGGTGTCTTTACCCTATCAGGGGTGCAGGCATCCCCAAAACAAACAAGAAAATAGTTGATTTAACATTGGGTGGTGTTTGTGGGGGTCCCTAACACACATTCATACATATTAGCAACGCTGGATCGTGGCCTATTGGCATGGTTATATTTTCTTAAGCCTCTCAATAAAATGATCTGAAATTTGGGGTTAAACTGGAACAATAATCATCACTTTTATTTTTTGGATTTCTTTCATTTTGGATAGAGTTGGTGGGGGGGGGGGGGGTTAGAAGCTCTGTCAGTTTATTTTGTATTATCCCTGTCCGTTTGGGGAGATTGGCCTTCACTTCCTGCCCCATAGCCAAACAGGAAGTGATCGAAAAAGTAGGCAAATTAAGGGCCCCCCCAAGTCCCCCCCCACAGAACTTGTGTGTGTCCCCTGAAAATTCCTGGGTGGGTCATAAAAAAACAGGGTGTGGCCTTGACAGGAAGGGTGGGTCATTTTTCTATTAGGGGGGTGCCAAAATTTGGTCAGGCCTAGGGAAGCACAAAACCTAAATCTCCTACTGCACATTAGGGCTTATTTAGACAGGATCCAATTTACAGCATGTTTTTAGATTGTGGGAGGAAACCCGCACAGGGAGAACATGCAAACTCCAGGCAGATAGTGTCACGGGCGGGATTCGAACCAGCAACCCTTTTGCTGCTAGGTGAACATGCTACACACTACGCTACTGTGCTGAACGAACATGATTGCAGCTGAAAGCATGAGATGTTTTTTTTTTTACCAATTCCATGATTTCCAGCCTGGAGGACAGATGTGGGGTCTAATTGACCCCGCCTTTCTCTATAAAGAGGACCTGTCACACACTAGTCCTATTACAAGGGATGTTTACATTCCTTGTAATAGGAAGAAAAGTGAAAAATAATACAAACAAAGGGACAAACAAGTGCAAAAATTAAAATATTAAGTAAAAAAATAAAATAACAAAGGAATTTAAATGCTCCTGTCCCTAGTAGCTCGCACTCAGAAGCGAACACGCATGCAAGTCCCACCCACATATGTAAACATCCTTCAAACCCCACATGTGAGGTATCATAGCGTGCGTTAGAGCGAGAGCAATAATGTTAGCACTAGACCTCCTCTGTAACTCAAAAGTGGTAACCTGAGAAAAAAAGTCAAGCGTTGCCTATGGAGATTTTTAATAACGAAGTTTAGCGCCATTCCATGAGTGTGCGCAATATGAAAGCGTGACAAGTTAGGTATCTATTTACTCGGTGTAACATCATCTTTTACCTTATCCCTAAAAATTGGCCTAGCTTTACTGCTTTCTTATTTTGTCATTCATGAAACAGGTTTTTTTTTGGAAAGCCAAAAAAAAAAAAAAACGTTAGAAAATTTTTGGCACAAATACTGTTGGAAATGTGTCCGAAAAAATGGCCGCCACTTTATTCCCTAGGGTGTTTGTTAATAAAATATATATAATGTTTGGGGGTCCTGAGTAAGTTTCAAGGAAGAAAATATAATTGTTACATGAAGGAGAGAAGTGCCAGAATAGGCGCGGTATGGAAGTGGTTAAAGTGCACCAATAAAAGTGAAAAATTCCTTGAAATTTCGTACCATGGGGGGGGGGGGGCAATTAGGGGCGCCATCAGGAATTATGGGGCCCCTTACACAGCTTCAGGCATGGGCCCCTGGAGCAGAGAATAGGGGGGGGGGGTGCCGCCTGATATTAAGAAGGGGGGGGGGCTGCCGCAATTTGATAAGCGGGGGGTTCCTTTACTAAAAAATACATATAGAAAAATATATATTAAAAAGGGTGGTAGCCATCCGGGGGCCCTGGGGACCACTGGGCCCTTTAATAAAAAGAAACTTCTGGGCTCTTTAATGAAAAATAAATTACAATATCTACATATATAAAATAATAAAAAAGGGGGTTGCCTTGGGAGCTCTGGGCCCTTTAATAAAAAATAACTACCAAAAATCTAAAAAAAAAATAACATTGGGTGGGAGCTGTGGTGGCTCAACGTGAATGGCACTGCGCTGACAAGCCGTTCACCTCTGCAGCCAAGGGTTCGGATCCCGGTCTCGGCTACATATGAATTGAGTTTGGTGGTGTCAGCCCGGCTCCCGGTGGGTGTGCTATGCAAGGTACGCCTGTGCTTAGTATGCCCACCCCCCCCCCCCCCACAAAAAAAAACACCACACTTGCACACACTTTGGCCATGAGGTCTCCTAAAATAAAGGGAGGTGAAGGACCTACAGGGCTGGCTGGGTGGGCTACACTCCTTCATAGGGGGAGTCCCTCTGTCCCATTGGGCTCCCAAGTGTAGCAGGTGGGGTGAGGCCCCCCTCACACCCACCATTGCCACCGGGGGCATGGAGAAGGATGGCGATTGCAAGTCCAGCTCCTCTCTCTCGACTTCACGCACAAAATACACTTTAAAAAAGAAATTAAAGTAAAAAGTAACAAACCTGGGGAAAATGTTTATAACATTTTTAGAAGCAAAAAGGGGCCCTCTGGGAGCTTTCAAAATTATATTATATATATATATGTTTAAAAAATAACCAAAAAATATATCATATGTTTTTTTTTTGATTTTTTTGTAAAGGTGGGGGGTTGTCATCTGGAGCCCTGGGGATCTCCGGGCCACTGGGGACCAGGCCACTGGGGACCTCCAGACCCCTAAACCAAAACATTGGCCCTTTAATAACAAAAAATTTGGGGGGTTGCCACCCGGGGCCCTGGGGACCTCCAGACTGCTAAAAAATATTAAATTCCAAAAATTGGCCCTTTAATAAAAAATCCTACAAAAACCAACTAACAAATATATATACAAAAAAAAAAGAGGGGGGGTTACCATCTGGGGCGCTGGGGGGCCTCCAGGCATCTGGGCACCTCCGGACCCCCGGGCCCCTTACAGGTGTACAGGGCCGCCATCATGAATTTTGGGGCCCCTTACACAGCTTCAGGCATGGGCCCCCTGGAGCAGAGAACCGGGGGGGGGGTGCTGCCGCATGAAATTGAGAAGCGGGGGGGGGGGTGGTGCCACAAATTGAGGAGCGGAGGGGCCCTTTACAAAAATTTTGACAGAAATAAGAAATAAAGAAAAATATATATAAAAAAGGGGGGTAGCCATCGGGGCCCTGGGGACCTCTGTGCTCTTTATCAAATAAAAATACAAAAGAGAGAAAATACATATATATATATTTTTTAAATATAACATTTATCGAAAAAAAGTAAAAAAACAAGGGGGTAGCCTTCCAGGGCCCTGGGGACCTCTGGGCCCTTTCCTTTAAAAAAAAAAAAAAAATATATTAAAAAAATATATATATTTTTTTAAATATATATATTTTATTTTAAAAAAAGGGCTTGCCATCTGGGGCCCTTAGTGGCCTCCGGGCCCCTGGGGACCTTCGGAGCCCTTAAACAAAAAAAAAAAAAAAAAAATTGTTTTTTTTTGTTTTAGGGTGGTTCCCATCCGGGCCCCTGGGGGCCCCTGGGGACCCCCGGGCGGTGTAATGCCTGTACCCCCCTAATGGCGGCCCTGCAGGTGTACTGCCTGTACCCCCCTGATGGCGGCCCTGGGTGTAATGTCAGCATGTGAAAAATGACATTCTGAAGGAAAAAAAGCCATTTAAAACTGACTCGCGGCTATAATGAATTGTCAGCTCTTGGAATTTGCAGGAGAATTCATTCATTAAAAACACCAAAAAAAAAGCGTGGGGGTCCCCCCAAATTCAATAACCAGACCCTTTAGGTCTGGTATGGATATTAAGGGGAACCCCGCCATCAATTTTTAAAAAAAATGACGTGGGGTTCCCCCCAAATATCCATAACCAGACCCTTCAGGTCTGGTGTGGAATTTAAGGGGAACTCCACTCCAAATTAAAAAAAAAATGGCGTGGAGTCCCCCCTAAAATCCACACCAGACCCCTTATCCGAGCACGTTGACCTGGCCGGCCGCAGAAAAGAGGGGGGACAGAGCGCGGCCCCCCCCCTCTCCTGAACCGCACCAGGCCACATGCCCTCAACATTGGGAGGGTGTTTTGGGGTGCCCCCCAAAACACCTTGTCCCCATGTTGATGAGGACAAGGGTCTCTTCCCCACAACCCTTGCCCGGTGGTTGTGGGGGTCTGCGGGCAGGAGGCTTATCGAAATCTGGAAGACCCCTTTAACAAAGGGGCCCCCCAGATCCCGGCCCCCCCCCTGTGTGAAATGGTAATGGGGTACCTTGTACCTCTACCATTTCACGAGTAAAAAAAATGTAAAGGGTTAAAAAAGACAAGAGCCGGTTTTTGACAAGTCCTTTATTATCTTCTTTCTTCTTTCCTTCGGGTTTCTTCTTCCTCCTCCTTCTTCTTCCTCTGCTTCTGTCTTGGGTCTTCTATTCCCGCATCTTGCCCGGCGTGTTCTTCCATCTTCTTCCGCTGTCCTTCTCGTCCGCATCTTCTTCTCCTTCTTGTTCTTCTTCGCCGGAGCGCCGCTTCCAATTGAAATCCCCGCTGTCTGCCGGACCACGCCCCCCCCTCTGACGCCTCGGGCAAGCTCTTAGGAGTGTGCTGCCAGTGCGTCAGAGGGGGGCGTGGTCACATGTCAGAGGGCGGCCAATTCAATTTGAAGCTCGTGCGCGGCTTTTTCTTTGCCAGAGTCGCCGCTTCCAATTGAATTGCCCGCTTTCTGGAACATGTGACCACGCCCCCCTCTGACGCACTGGCACCACACGGGGACTTTCCTAAGAGCTTGCCCGTGGCGTCAGAGGGGGGGCGTGGTCCGGCAGACAGCGGGGATTTCAATTGGAAGCGGCCGCTCCGGCGAAGAAGAAGAAGAAGGAGAAGATGCGGACGAGAAGGACAGCGGAAGAAGATGGAAGAACACGCCGGGCAAGATGCGGGAATAGAAGACGGAATAGAAGACCAAGACAGAAGCAGAGGAAGAAGAAGATGGAGGAAGAAGAAACCCGAAGGAAAGAAGAAAGAAGATAATAAAGGACTTGTCAAAAACCGGCTCTTGTCTTTTTTTACACTGACACTTTTTTTTTCTCGTGAAATGGTAGAGGTACAAGGTACCCCATTACCATTTCACACAGGGGGGGGGCCGGGATCTGGGGGGCCCCTTTGTAAAAGGGGTCTTCCAGATTTCGATAAGCCTCCTGCCCGCAGACCCCCACAACCACCGGGCAAGGGTTGTGGGGAAGAGACCCTTGTCCTCATCAACATGGGGACAAGGTGTTTTGGGGGGCACCCCAAAACACCCTCCCAATGTTGAGGGCATGTGGCCTGGTGCGGTTCAGGAGAGGGGGGGGGCCGCGCTCTGTCCCCCCCTCTTTTCTGCGGCCGGCCAGGTCAACGTGCTCGGATAAGGGGTCTGGTGTGGATTTTAGGGGGGACTCCACGCCATTTTTTTTTAAATTTGGGGTGGAGTTCCCCTTAAATTCCACACCAGACCTGAAGGGTCTGGTTATGGATATTTGGGGGGAACCCCACGTCATTTTTTTTTAAATTGACGGCGGGGTTCCCCTTAATATCCATATCAGACCTAAAGGGTCTGGTTATTGAATTTGGGGGGACCCCACGCTTTTTGTTTTCGTTTTTTTAATGAATGAATTCTCCTGCAAATTCCGGGAGCTGACAATTCATTATAGCCGCGAGTCAGTTTTAAATGGCTTTTTTTTTTTTTTTTTTCAGAATGTCATTTTGTGCAAAGACATATTTCTAACCGCAGGAAAAGTGCGCTTTATTCACCTGCTGACATTCCCCCCCCCCATGGTACGAATTTTAAAATAATTATTCAAATGACGTGGGGGTCCCCCCAAATTCAATAACCAGACCCTTTAGGTCTGGTATGGATATTAAGGGGAACCCCGCCGTCAATTTAAAAAAAAAATGACGTGGGGTTCCCCCCAAATATCCATAACCAGACCCTTCAGGTCTGGTGTGGAATTTAAGGGGAACTCCACCCCAAATAAAAAAAAATGGCGTGGAGTCCCCCCTAAAATCCACACCAGACCCCTTATCCGAGCACGTTGACCTGGCCGGCCGCAGAAAAGAGGGGGGGACAGAGCGCGGCCCCCCCCCTCTCCTGAACCGCACCAGGCCACATGCCCTCAACATTGGGAGGGTGTTTTGGGGTGCCCCCCAAAACACCTTGTCCCCATGTTGATGAGGACAAGGGTCTCTTCCCCACAACCCTTGCCCGGTGGTTGTGGGGGTCTGCGGGCAGGAGGCTTATCGAAATCTGGAAGACCCCTTTAACAAAGGGGCCCCCCAGATCCCGGCCCCCCCCCTGTGTGAAATGGTAATGGGGTACCTTGTACCTCTACCATTTCACGAGAAAAAAAAAGTGTCAGTGTAAAAAAAGACAAGAGCCGGTTTTTGACAAGTCCTTTATTATCTTCTTTCTTCTTTCCTTCGGGTTTCTTCTTCCTCCTCTTCTTCTTCCTCTGCTTCTGTCTTGGGTCTTCTATTCCCGCATCTTGACTGGCGTGTTCTTCCATCTTCTGTTCCGCTGTCCTTCTCGTCCGCATCTTCTTCTTCTTCTTCTTTGCCGGAGCGGCCGCTTCCAATTGAAATCCCCGCTGTCTGCCGGACCACGCCCCCCCTCTGACGCCACGGGCAAGCTCTTAGGAGTGTGCTGCCAGTGCGTCAGAGGGGGGCGTGGTCACATGTCAGAGGGCGGGCAATTCAATTGGAAGCTCGTGCGCGGCTTTTTCAAAGCCAGAGTCGCCGCTTCCAATTGAATTGCCCGCTTTCTGGAACATGTGACCACGCCCCCCTCTGACGCACTGGCACCACACGGGGACTTTCCTAAGAGCTTGCCCGTGGCGTCAGAGGGGGGGCGTGGTCCGGCAGACAGCGGGGATTTCAATTGGAAGCGGCGCCTCCGGCGAAGAAGAACAAGAAGAAGATGCGGACGAGAAGGACAGCGGGAGGAAAGAAGATGGAAGAACACGCCGGGCAAGATGCGGGAATAGAAGACCCAAGACAGAAGCAGAGGAAGAAGAAGGAGGAGGAAGAAGAAACCCGAAGGAAAAGAAGAAAGAAGATAATAAAGGACTTGTCAAAAACCGGCTCTTGTCTTTTTTAACCCTTTACATTTTTTTTACTCGTGAAATGGTAGAGGTACAAGGTACCCCATTACCATTTCACACAGGGGGGGGGGCCGGGATCTGGGGGGCCCCTTTGTTAAAGGGGTCTTCCAGATTTCGATAAGCCTCCTGCCCGCAGACCCCCACAACCACCGGGCAAGGGTTGTGGGGAAGAGACCCTTGTCCTCATCAACATGGGGACAAGGTGTTTTGGGGGGCACCCCAAAACACCCTCCAATGTTGAGGGCATGTGGCCTGGTGCGGTTCAGGAGAGGGGGGGGGGGCCGCGCTCTGTCCCCCCCTCTTTTCTGCGGCCGGCCAGGTCAACGTGCTCGGATAAGGGGTCTGGTGTGGATTTTAGGGGGGACTCCACGCCATTTTTTTGTTTTTTGGGGTGGAGTTCCCCTTAAATTCCACACCAGACCTGAAGGGTCTGGTTATGGATATTTGGGGGGAACCCCACGTCATTTTTTTAAAAAATTGACGGCGGGGTTCCCCTTAATATCCATACCAGACCTAAAGGGTCTGGTTATTGAATTTGGGGGGACCCCCACGTCATTTGAATAATTATTTTAAAATTCGTACCATGGGGGGGGGGGGGGAATGTCAGCAGGTGAATAAAATGCACTTTTCCTGCGGTTAGAAATATGTCTTTGCACAAAATGACATTCTGAAAAAAAAAAAAAAAAAAAAAAAAAGCCATTAAAACTGACTCGCGGCAATAATGAATTGTCGGCTCTCGGCAATTGCAGGAGAATTCATTCATTAAAAAAAGGGAAAAAAAAAAGCGTGGGGGTCCCCCCAAATTCAATAACCAGACCCTTTAGGTCTGGTATGGATATTAAGGGGAACCCCGCCGTCAATTTATTAAAAAAAAATGACGTGGGGTTCCCCCCAAATATCCATAACCAGACCCTTCGGGTCTGGTGTGGAATTTAAGGGGAACTCACCCCAAATGTAAAAAAATAAATGGCGTGGAGTCCCCCCTAAAATCCACACCAGACCCCTTATCCGAGCACGTTGACCTGGCCGGCCGCAGAAAAGAGGGGGGGACAGAGCGCGGCCCCCCCCCTCTCCTGAACCCCACCAGGCCACATGCCCTCAACATTGGGAGGGTGTTTTGGGGTGCCCCCCAAAACACCTTGTCCCCATGTTGATGAGGACAAGGGTCTCTTCCCCACAACCCTTGCCCGGTGGTTGTGGGGGTCTGCGGGCAGGAGGCTTATCGAAATCTGGAAGACCCCTTTAACAAAGGGGCCCCCCAGATCCCGGCCCCCCCCCTATGTGAAATGGTAATGGGGTACCTTGTACCTCTACCATTTCACGAGTAAAAAAAATGTAAAGGGTTAAAAAAGACAAGAGCCGGTTTTTGACAAGTCCTTTATTATCTTCTTTCTTCTTTCCTTCGGGTTTCTTCTTCCTCCTCCTTCTTCTTCTTCTGCTTCTGTCTTGGGTCTTCTATTCCCGCATCTTGCCCGGCGTGTTCTTCCATCTTCTTCCGCTGTCCTTCTCGTCCGCATCTTCTCCTTCTTCTTCTTCGCCGGAGCGGCCGCTTCCAATTGAAATCCCGCTGTCTGCCGGACCACGCCCCCCCCCTCTGACGCCACGGGCAAGCTCTTAGGAAAGTCCCCGTGTGGTGCCTGTGCGTCAGAGGGGGGCGTGTTCACATGTTCCAGAAAGCGGGCAATTCAATTGGAAGCGGCGACTCTGGCAAAGAAAAAGCCGCGCACGAGCTTCAAATTGAATTGGCCGCCCTCTGACATGTGACCACGCCCCCCTCTGACGCACTGGCAGCACACTCCTAAGAGCTTGCCCGTGGCGTCAGAGGGGGGGGGCGTGGTCCGGCAGACAGCGGGGATTTCAATTGGAAGCGGCCGCTCCGGCGAAGAAGAAGAAGAAGGAGAAGATGCGGACGAGAAGGACAGCGGGAGGAACAGAAGATGGAAGAACACGCCGGGCAAGATGCGGGAATAGAAGACCCAAGACAGAAGCAGAGGAAGAAGAAGGAGGAGGAAGAAGAAACCCGAAGGAAAGAAGAAAGAAGATAATAAAGGACTTGTCAAAAACCGGCTCTTGTCTTTTTTAACCCTTTACATTTTTATTCTCGTGAAATGGTAGAGGTACAAGGTACCCCATTACCATTTCACACAGGGGGGGGGCCGGGATCTGGGGGGCCCCTTTGTTAAAGGGGTCTTCCAGATTTCGATAAGCCTCCCGCCCGCAGACCCCCACAAGGGTTGTGGGGAAGAGACCCTTGTCCTCATCAACATGGGGACAAGGTGTTTTGGGGGGCACCCCAAAACACCCTCCCAATGTTGAGGGCATGTGGCCTGGTGCGGTTCAGGAGAGGGGGGGGGCCGCGCTCTGTCCCCCCCTCTTTTCTGCGGCCGGCCAGGTCAACGTGCTCGGATAAGGGGTCTGGTGTGGATTTTAGGGGGGACTCCACGCCATTTTTTTTTTAATTTGGAGTGGAGTTCCCCTTAAATTCCACACCAGACCCGAAGGGTCTGGTTATGGATATTTGGGGGGAACCCCACGTCATTTTTTTTTTAAATTGACGGCGGGGTTCCCCTTAATATCCATACCAGACCTAAAGGGTCTGGTTATTGAATTTGGGGGGACCCCCACGCTTTTTTTTCCCTTTTTTTAATGAATGAATTCTCCTGCAATTGCCGGGAGCCGACAATTCATTATTGCCGCGAGTCAGTTTTAAATGGCTTTTTTCCTTTGAAAAATGACATTTTGTGCAGAGACAGTTCTAACCACGGGAAACATGCGCTTTTTCACATGCTGACATTAGAGACCCCCATAGTACGAAATTTAAAGGAAAATTACACTTTTATTATTGCACTTTTAGCATTATTAAAATCACTGCTCCCGAAAAAACGGCCGTTTTAAAAAATAAAAAAAGCATTGGTACATGTCCCCTGGGGCAGGACTGAGGTCCCCAAACACTTTTTAGGAGAAAACTTGCAGATTAGCCTTTAAAATTCACTATTAAGATTTCCCCCCATAGACTTATACAGGGAGTTCGGCGGCGGCTTTACTTATCAATCACATCGCGCTGCTGCTGCCGCCGGTTCATGCGCCTAATTAGGGATTCATCCAGCGCACTAATTAAGGCATGTACCGGCGCAGCGCAGATTCATTAGTAAATCAGCCCCTAGGTGTCGGTGAAGGTTTTGCAGTTTGCCCTGTGGAAGCTCACAATCTTATAGTTCTTTTTCATTGCCAAAAAGGAGTCATATAAAGCCTTACCACTACCCACTGCAGTTTAGGGGACCTTCCACCGCTTTACACAATCCAAATAGGCAATGCACAAACACCACAGAATGCTACACACAGCCAAATCATCTGGGTACACATTGAGCAAAAAGTTGCACTAGCTGAGAGATCTTTTTTAAATGCTAAAAAGATTATAAGATGAACTTTTATGTTACATTTATTTCAGGGTGTCTACATTACAGAACATCTAGTTTGTAGAATATGCTCTGCTTACTAATCAGTAGGGATGAGCTCCCCGTTCGATTTGAACGTATGTTCGACTCGAACATTGTCCGTTTGTAGGTTTGACGAAATTCGAACAAAACGGGTCGTTCACGCCAAATTCGAGTGACGCGCAACGGGCCATAATTCACTGCGGCATTGCGCGCTGATGATTGGCCATGCATGCTGTATGTCCCGCATGCTTGGCCAATCACAGCGCGCAAAAAACGAAGAGCTATAATTGGCCAAAGCCTGGGTGGCTTTGGCCAATTATGGCTCACGGCTTTAGCACACGCCCCACACTATATAAGGACGCCTGCTGGGCGGCCACGTGTAGTGTGTTGCGGCGTTGTTAATGAGAGCATTCAGAGAGACAGAGAGATAGTCTTTTTAGATAGCTAGATAGAGCAGGCAGGCAGGCTAGTCAGTTTAGCTTAATTTACAGTGTGTAGAGGATATATATACATCCTTAGGAGTTGTACATATATTTATACACTGTATAGCTTAGCTAGATCAGCTATTCCTATTTGTCAGGCAGGAGATTGTGCTAGCTGCAGTGTTCTAACGTGTGCTAGCTGCAGTGTTCTAACGTGTTGTATTTCCTGTGTGCTGTTTAGTTTACACCTAAACGTACTCGGTGTTACTGCACTTGTCCTGTTTAATAGCACCTAAATGCATTTGCTGTTACTGCACGTGTGCTGTTTAATAGCACCTAAACGCATTTGCTGTTACTGCACGTGTGCTGTTTAATAGCACCTAAACACATTTGCTGTTACTGCACGTGTGCTGTTTAATAGCAACTAAACACATTTGCTGTTACTGCACGTTTGTTGTTTAATAGCACCTAAACGCATTTGCTGTTACTGCACGTTTGCTGTTTAATAGCACCTAAACGCATTTGCTGTTACTGCACTTTTGCTGTTTAATAGCACCTAAACACAGTTGCTGCTACTGCACGTGTGCTGTTTAATAGAACCTAAACGCATTTGCTGTTACTGCAAGTTTGCTGTTTAACCACTTAAGGACCGCCGCATGTACATTTACGTCAGCAGAATGGCACCGACAGGCACATCAACGTATATATACGTTGGTGCCTTGAGGTGGGTCGGGGGTTAGATCGGGACCCCCCCCCCCCCGGTACATGCGGCGGTCCATGCGGCTGGCTGAGCGATCCGGGATGAGGGGGCGGCTATTCGTTTTTGTCCGCCCCCTCCGGATCGCTCTCAGCCAATGCGCGCGCCCCCCTGCCCTGTCACTTCCTCCTCCTGTGTAAACACAGGAAGGAGGAAGCAATGTGATCTCTCCCTCGGCGTTTTTTTCAACCACCGCTAAGGACAGATCACATCACAAGTAAGTCTGCACTAACACTACACTAACACACAGACACATAGGCACATTTAACTCCGCGATGACCCCCCCCCTCCCCCTGTCACAGTGTCACTGAATGCAGTAATCATACATGTATGATTACTGTATTTAGTGTCAGTGTGACAGTTAGTGTGACAGCCAGTTAGTGTTAGGTCCTGGGTACCCCCCCTAATAAAGTTTTAACCCCTTGATCGCCGCCCTAGTTAACCCTTTCACTCCCTATTGCCAGGATCACTAATCGATCATTTTTCTGATCGTTGTATTAGTGTCGCTGTTCCCGCTAAGTAGCTAATTTTTTTTTATTGCGATTTTTTTGGCTAAATACATTTTGGCCTAAATGTTTGACTAAAATTTTGTTTATTGATTTTTCTTATAACAAAAAGTAAAAAATGTTTTTTTTTTCGAAAATGTCGCTCTATTTTTGTATATAGCGCAAAAAATTTAAATCGCAGAGGCGATCAAATACCACCAAAAGAAAGCTCTATTTGTGGGAAGAAAAGGACGCAAATTTTGTTTGGGAGCCACGTCGCACGACCTCGCAATTGTCTGTTAAAGCGACGCAGTGCCGAATTGTAAAAACCCCTTGGGTCATTTAGCAGCGTATTGGTCCGGTCCTTAAGTGGTTAATAGCACCTAAACGCATTTGCTGTTACTGCACGTTTGCTGTTTAATAGCACCTAAACGCATTTGCTGTTACTGCATGTTTGCTGTTTAATAGCACCTAAACGCAGTTGCTGTTACTGCACGTCTGCTGTTTAACCACTTAAGGACCGCCTACTGCACATTTATGTTGGCAGAATGGCACGGCTGGGCACATCAACGTATATATACGTTGATTTTAGTACCCAGCCGTGGGTCGCGGGCGCGCGCCCGCGACCCGGTCCGAAGCTCCGGGACCGCGGGATTCGCGGACCCGATCGCCGCTGCAGTGCGGCGATCCGTCCCTGGAGTGGAAGAACGGGGAGAGCCGTGTGTACACACGGCTTCTCCGTGCTTCTCTGTGGCCGTAGCATCGATCGCGTCATCCCTGTAATAGGGGGACGCGATCGATGACGTCACACCTACAGCCACACCCCCCTACAGTTGTAAACACAACACATAGGTCACACATCCCCTACAGCGCCACCTGTGGTTAACTCCCAAACTGCAACTGTCATTTCCACAGTAAACAATGCAATTTAAATGCATTTTTTGCTGTGAAAATGACAATTGTCCCAAAAATGTGTCAAAATTGTCCGAAGTGTCCGCCATATTGTCGCAGTCACGATAAAAATCGCTGATCGCCGCTATTAGTAGTAAAAAAAAAAATGAATAAAAATGCAATAAAACTATCCCTTATTTTGTAAACGCTATAAATTTTGCGAAAACCAACCGATAAACGCTTATTGCGATTTTTTTTACCAAAAATACGTAGAAGAATACGTATCGGCCTAAACTGAGGAAAAAAATGTTTTTTTATATATTTTTGGGGGATATTTATTATAGCAAAAAGTAAAAAATATTGCATTTTTTTTTAAATTTTCGCTCTATTTTTGTTTATAGCGCAAAAAATAAAAACCGCAGAGGTGATCAAATACCACCAAAAAAAAGCTCTATTTGTGGGGAAAAAAAGACGCCAATTTTGTTTGGGAGCCACGTCGCACGACCGCGCAATTGTCAGTTAAAACTACGCAGTGCAGAAATGCAGGAACGAGAGCTTTGTGTTTACACACAAAGCTCCCGTTCCCCGCTCTGTAACAAACGAGCACGCATGCCCAGCGGCAATTGCGCCCGCCGGGCACGCGCTCGGGACTCGGGGGACTAGCAGCCGCTTAAGGTAGGACGTAGAGCTACGTGTTCTCGCCCAGCAGTTCCACCGTCCCGCCGTATAACTGCGGTGGGCGGTCGGCAAGCAGTTAATAGCACCTAAACGCAGTTGCTGTTACTGCACGTTTGCTGTTTAATAGCACCTAAACGCATTTGCTGTTACTGCACGTTTGCTGTTTAATAGCACCTAAACGCATTTGCTGTTACTGAACGTGTGCTGTTTAATAGCACCTAAACGTCCCTTTTGTTACTGCACTTCTGCTGTTTATTTGCAGAGTATTGTGTGGGGGTATTGCAGAGTATTGCGCAGGGGGTATTGCAGAGTATTGCGCAGGGGGTATTGCAGAGTATTGCGCAGGGAAGGAAGAGTATTGCAGGGGACGGAGCGATCACGTGGTAAACGGCCGCTATCAGCGGCAATTTACCGCGATCTGTGACATTCCCGTGTGCGCGCCCACGCAGGAGAGCGACTCTGGGGGTGGACGTTATATAACGTCCACCCAGAGTTAAGGAACCACCTTGCCGCCGTTATTTGGCGGCGGCTGGTGGTTAAGTGGTTAAAGGAATTTTTCTTTTTTTTTTACTTTAAGCATCATTTAAATCGATTCTCCAGAAAAAACAACCGTTTTTAAAACCTTTTTTTCCATTGATACATGTTCCCTGGGGCAAGACCCGGGTTCTCAAAGACGTTTTCCAACAATAACTTGAATATTGGTCTTTAAAATGAGCGCTTTTGAATTTGAACGTTCGAGTCCCATAGACTTCAATGGGGTTCTAAATGTTCGCACGAACGGTTGGTCTGTTCGAACGTTCTGGTGCAAGCCGAACGCGGGGGTGTTCGGCTCATCCCTACTAATCAGAAAGACCAGCACTATTTTTCCATTGCTGAACGCATCTAACTAAAATCTGTAATTTGTTCTGGTGGTGTTTGGGGAGATGAAATTCCACTGAATATTTTGATTATTCAAAGCATTACAGTAAAATGAATTGTGGAAAACCTGGTGCATATAGTAAACAAGGTAGGAAGATAGCCTCTATATATTCCCTGTTGTGATGGACAGATCTTTCAGCTGCACCTACAGTGGCTACAGTAAAAGGCATTTCCATGTGTGATTAATAAAGACATTTTGAGTGCACTTCTTATAATTATTATTTTGATTTATTTTTCATCCTTGTATCAAATATTTTTTTATAATCCGTGTATTTTGTGGGTACAAATATACCTGAAAATATAGAATTTTACAGACCCATAATGATCCCTTGACATGATAAGCAATTATCACTAATATATTTTTAAATTTTGTGTTACAGCAGAAAAATATTTAGCTTTTCTCAGTGTTAAGAAGCATTTTACTATTGCAAGTTATTGCATGATTCACTTACTTGAAAACGATAGAAGGTCCCATCATCCTTCAGTGTGAGGACATGATCGGATATGGGGAAGATGTAACCTTGGGCTGCTATAAGGCTTCCTAAATGTATTGCTTCCACTGAAAAAGACAGTATAGTATAGTTAGTTCAGGACATTCACTTTGAAAACAAATAAAACAAGGCATTGCAATCTGTGATGAAGAAATGTTAGAACTATGTAACTTAGGGAAGTGCTAACACCTTTAGTACCAGAGTTTGACTGTTAACAACCAGTAAAGCAGCCACTGTATCCCATTGATCCACTGTGAAACTAACACTTGTAATCACTCTTTTTCCATCAGGGGGTGCATTTAACACACATTGAGGAATACGTTGTCTCATCTACAGTGCCTTGAAAAAGTCATACCCCTTAAAATTTCCAAATTTTCTCATGTTACAACTGTAGCAGCCTGATGTTTAGGTAGGGTTGCTCCTAAATTTACCTGCCAGGTGTAGTTACCTTGGCTCATTGTTAGGGATTAATTGAGTTCACCCTAAGTCTGGAAATGCTGCAATTCTCACTTATGCCGCTAGGTGGCCAGGTACCTGGTGACATTAGGTAAGACAAGAGCAAAGCAAGGACAGATTAGGAGTATAAGGGGTTAACTCCCTTGGGGGAACCTATATATTTGGGTGGAGTCAGGTGATCAGTGTTCTGTGCCACCTGGACAGCTGTCTGGGTTGACGAGTGTTGTATTGTCCAGGCTTATAGGTCTGAGTTAGGGCCTATCCCAGGCACATCTGGCTATTAGGCTGTCTGAGAGCCTACCCAGAAGCAAGAGAGCAAGAGTGATGGTTCTGCCGGCCGGAGAATCTGTTGTGTTCGAAGTTGAGGGGAAGCTGTCACCACTAAGGGACAAACCACCTTATTACCAGGGACTACAGTGAGTAGCTGAAGCAAGTACCGGAGCAGTATTCTCACCAACCGGGCACAGTGAGGAATTGGGAAAATTCAGCTGGTGTCAAGCCAGGGACGCAGCCAGCGGAGGTGACACTTGCAGAGCAGCCTTGTGTGCCAAGCCAGGGACCAAGAACCTCAATGGGTTGAAGCTTGAGACCCAGCAGAGAAACAGGGGTGAAGCTTGAGGAAGATACTTAGGTGAAGATTGGAAGAGTTCAAGGGATTCAGTGGCAGTGAATCAACAAGTCTACTGAGAGAGCCTGGGACCTCAATGGGTTGAGAACCTACTATAAGTCACTGTGGAGAAAGTTATGTTAGGAACTGTTCTAAGACTATTGCCATAGGAGACAGCATTTCTAGACATGCAGTGTGGTATCTTGCTGGATGCCTCTCCCTGCATGGCTGTCTATCTGTAGAAGTCTCGAGTCTGCTAATTAACATTGCACCTAAATCTATTTTGTATTACACCCACTATGCTTTACAACCCAAATTATACAGAAGGATGTCAGCAGCTTTCGGCTCTGGAGGTTCTCATTAGACTAAAGGAGGCCTGAGATCTTTCTACATTTGGCGCCAAACATGGGGCAAAGGCATTATCCTAGCAGCAGTCACCCATAGCAACCAGCAACAGCTTCACTTGGATTTCGTCTGGCTCCATGGGAAGGTGACAAGTAACATCTGTACTTCTCATTGACTGTGTTTTTGTGCATACTACCGTGTTTCCCCCGAAAATAAGACGTACTTCTAAAATAAGCCGTAGCAGGATTTCTAAGCATTTCCGAAATATAAGCCATACCCCCGAAAATAAGACGTAGTGATGGGCGTGACTATGCGTAGCGGCGCAGAGTGGTAAACAAGACGTGATAGACGTATGTACCGTAGTGTACTGGTGCAGAGCTGTAGAGAAGTCATGCAGCCCTTCTTAATTGCGCCACCGTGACAGCTGCTACGGTATCTCTAGTTGACCGGAGAGGTGTCGGCAGCCCCATTAATAAGGCCGACTCCCCCTGTCAGGTCCCACTGAAAGTGAAAGTAAAAAGTCTCCTCAGTGAAGTGAGGAGCAGGACGCTCTGTCCTCAGGGGAAGAAATAAAGCTGCTCCCCAGCACTGACCAGCAACAGTCTCTCACCCCACACAAACACCAGGGGATAGGGGGAAAAGCTTCAGCAAAAAAAAGACGACTTAACTGTATTTGAATAAATGTAGATTGTTGTACCATACTTGCCAGTAATAAAAATAAGACATCCCCTGAAAATAAGCCATAGTGTGTTTTCTGGAGGAAAAATAAATATAAGACAGTGTCTTTTTTTCAGGGAAACACGGTAACAATGTGGGGAAGAACCAACAAGTCTCATTGCTCATGGTAGTGGATCAGCCTGGTCTTTTGACACTTTCTGTCAGCG
Source organism: Rana kukunoris (assembly GCA_029574335.1). Lineage (NCBI taxonomy): Eukaryota > Metazoa > Chordata > Amphibia > Anura > Ranidae > Rana > Rana kukunoris. The sequence goes on along the minus strand of CM056059.1, from coordinate 71,460,487 downwards.
CTGTGAGGGTTAAAACAGACTCCATAATGGACTCCATTACAGTTTTGGCATGCCACAGTGAGAAGAAGGCGGGCATGAAAGTTTCCAGAAAGTATCTGCATCAATCCGTTGGCAGGGGGAGGCGTTCCTGCTCTGCAGAGGAGGATAAAGAAGTGCTGCCACATGTGCCTGGTTGTGGGTTGGAGAGAAAGATGACGTAGTTCGTAAGCGAGATGGCGGATTGGAAAAAGTATGCTCTGGGTGCTGGTTTCGGTCCGATCAATGGGAAACCTGTCCTGACACTGGAGTGTGGTTTAAACCAAAGGTTAAGCTATACGGCTGGAGGCTATGAGGCTTTGGGACTTATCTGTGAAAAATGTTCCAGTCTGGCCACGCATTTGAGGCCTTGGGTCGTCTGTGGACGTTGCAGAGAGCATCTGTTTGAAGTAGTCTCCCCAACTCACCCTATGCAGATACTACAGGTCATTTAGGATAAGAATGTCGCTTTCCTGGCTGGGAGTGATACTAAGAGCCCACCTGCCACCAGGGCCACCATCAGGGGGGTACAGGCATCACACCTGTAAGGGGCCCGGGGGTCCCAGGGCCCCCAGGGCCCCAGATGGCAACCCCCTCTTTTTTTATTTATTTTTTATAAAAAATATATTTTTTAATATATTTTTTTCTTTTATTTTTTATTAAAGGGCCAATTTTTTTTCTTTTATTATTTTTTAGGTGTCCGGAGGTCCCCAGGGGCCCGGAGGCCCCCAGGGCCCCAGATTGCAACCCCCTTTTTTTATTTATTTTTTATAAAAAAATATATTTTTTTAATATATTTTTATTTTATTTTTTATTAAAGGGCCAATTTTTTTCTTTTAATATTTTTTAGAGGTTCCGGAGGTCCCCAGGTGGCAACCCCCTTTTTTTTATTTCTTTGTTTTATGAAAAAAGGGGTATATATATATATATATATATATATATATATATATATATATAAGAAGGCCAGTATGGTGGCCTGAGTTTATGGGAGGAGCCCGGAGGGTATTTAAGCAGCCCACTCACACATGCTCTTTGTCGGTTCAGTGTGCAGTACTACACGTCACTGGGCCGACTCTTCCCAGCTCACCTCATGTCCGTGAGTCTGCGCATTCAATCGCATTCGACACCCTCCCGCCCTTCCCTTTTTCAGGGCACTTCTCAGCATATCCTTCTTCAATTAACTACCCATTACTTACTTTGGGTATTCCCCCTTTTCTTGGCATACTGACCAGACCACCAAGGCACACTTCAGGTCTATTTATGTTGTAAGTCTTGTCGCGTGTTTATGTGATCCACATCACTCTCAGTCAGAGGGCCACGACCATAAATATATATATATATATATATATATATATATATATATATATATATATATATATTTTATTTATTATTAAAGGGTCCAGAGGTTAATTTTTTTATATTCTTTTTTTTTTCCTTTTTCTTTCTTTTTTTATATAAATATATTTTTATTAAAGGACTCAGAGGTCCCCAGGGCCCCATTTGTCAAACCCCCTTTTTTTAAATAAATGTTTGTTTTTTTATTTTTGTTTATAGTTTTTAAATTTATTTTTTTTATTAAAGGGCCCAGAGGTCCCTGGAAGGCAACCCCCCCCCCCCTTGTTTTTTTTATAAATGTTTTTCTTTTATATATATATATATACAAATTTGTATTTCTTTTTTATTAAAGGGCCCAGAGGTCCCGTATGGAAACCCCCCTTTTTTTGTAATTTCTTTTTATAAAAAAAAAAAAAAGTTTATTAAAGGCCCCAGATATTAACCACCGCGGATGGCTATCCCCTTTTTTTATATATATTTTTCATCTTTTTTTGTAAAGGCCCCCCCCCCGCTTCTCAACTCTCAGCAGCCCCCCCCCCCCCCGCTTCTCAATCTCAGGCAGCACCCCCCCCTCCAGGGGGCCCCCCATGCCTGAAGCCATGTAAGGGGCCCCATAATTCCTGATGGCGGCCCTGCCTGCCATCACCAGAGTCATGCAGGAAGCTGCTACCAATGCATTAATAACCTCCCCTAAGGTCACGGTTGTGCCCAATTGCTCGCCTTAATGTCTGAGCCATCAGGGAAAAGACAAAAGACTACCAAGCCAAAGAGTGATCATTATAAAGCAGGTGGCTGATGAGTACAGGTACCTATATCCCTACATACCGGCCCACCTGGAAGAGGAAATCATGGATAAAGAAACCCAGTGGGTGGATAAAGCTGTGTGCAGTTTCCACCGGATCCCTCCCCAGATAGACTTTCTGAAACTGTCACCCAAGGTGGCCGAAACACTGAGGCTATGGCCGTAAAATTAATCTGGACAGTCTAGTTATCCGGAAGGCCAGACAGGAAGGACATCAAGCTCTTTGTCACTATGGTGAATGCAAAGGGAGAATCCTTAATATTGCCTGATCCTGGGTACTACTGGTGAATTCCGTGAAGATGCATTTGTTCTTTACCCTGTGGATTACAAATATGTGTTGTGTGATGTCAAGGACGCTATGCTGGAAGCCACTTCACACTATAATATACAAAAACAAAAAATATATATGTATTCTACAGTATGTATGCAAGTATATGAACTTGCATATATACATACATACATACCATGGTAGTAATGATGATTGTTAATTTCTCTCTTTTTTATCTCCTTTTTTATCAATTCTTTTATAATTTTCCCTTTTCTTTCCCCCATTTTTATCATTTGAGTCATATATATTTTTTTTACATATATCAGATTTTTTATATATAGTTGATATTTGCATTAACAGTTATTTATTTGCACTTTTGTATTTTTGTCCGTTATGGCCATTTCTTGGTATTTTGAGTTGTTGCTTTTTAAGTGTATGTTGTGCAAGGCTCAGTATGTTTCCTTTCTTTTTTTTTTTAAAGCGGAGGTCTGTTCAAAAAATAAATAAAATAAAAGTCAACACTTTAGCTGCTGACTTTTAATAAGGACACTTACCCGTCCTAGTTGCCAGCGATGTCGGCCCCCGCCGAGGCCGATCCTCGATCCTGGCAGCTCCAGGCACCGCAATCCACAGTAAGGGAAACAGGCACTGAAGCCGTGCGGCTTCACTGCCCGTTTCCTACTGCGCATGCGCGAGCAGCGCGTCGCTTTGTGAATGGGCCGGCTGCTTTCTGGGATACACACTGTTCCCAGAATGCAGCGCACCCCATTCACAAGAAGAAACAGAGTGTAGGAGGAGGAAGAGAATCGACCGTGGAAGATTCGGCACTTCCGCATAGCAACAGCTATTTAGGGTAAGTACATTTTTTTTTTTCATTTTTTTTTCTCCTCCCATTAGATCTGATGAAAATGCAGAAGCATTGAAAAGCGTCATCACTACGAGCCCCTGTCTGACATCACTTCCTGTTGCCTGTTGCCGAGAGCCGTGTGCACTCCAGGCTGGAACGCACGTCGTTGAACAACTACTTCCGGGATTCGCTGTTCCTGCAGTGCTCTGCATCGCTTTTTTCCTGGACAGCAACCAACAATATCTTCACCAGAGAAGCCACCATCATCGGCTGACGACCCACAATGACTACACTTCCCTTCTTATGAGCGCATTTTGTACAACTTTTAGTGAGTAGCCATTTGGCTGTTTTAATTAATTAATAAATTCCATATTATAATGCCGCGTACAAACTATCATTTTTCAGCATGAAAAAAAAAACGTTGTTTTTCAGCATGTCCGAAAAACTAAGTTTTTCCAACTTCATCATTAAAAACGACGTTGCCCACACACCATAGTTTTAAAAAAATGATGAACAAAGCGCGGTGACGTACAACACATACGATGGCACTCTAAAGGGGAAGTTCTATTCGCCTTTGGGCTGCTTTAGTTGATTCCTTGTTAGTAAAAGACGATTCACGCTTTTCTGTCTGTTACAGCGTGATGAATGTGCTTACTTCATTACGAATGGTAGTTTTACCAGAACGAGCGCTCCCATCTCATAACTTGCTTCTGAGCATGCGCGGGTTTAAAACTTAGTTTTAGCCCACACACGATCATTTTTTACAACCCGAAAAACGTCATAGTTTAAAACTACGTTAAAAAAAGCAGCATGTTCAAAAACAAATTTGTCGTTTTTTCAGAACATGAAAAATGATGTGTAGCCCACACACAATCATTTTAAATGATGTTTTTCGGGGGCGTGTCTAGCCAGCGGAGCGGATGGCTGCGTGCTGAATCTGCTCCTCTCCATAGCGGGCCAACAGGACTAATTACACCGACCAGAACGCCTGTTTCTGCACACCGGAGGAACTACAACTACCACCGGACCTCCACGATGTCTACACGCAGGCGAAAAGACGCCAAACAGCCGGGGAAAATGCCTGACTTCTTCACACCGCAGCGCCGAGATGTGTCCCAAGATGGCGGCGGATGGCAGCGGGGGAACTCGCATAATATCTCACAGCGTGGCGGATATACAGTAACCCACCCGAACTGCAGCACTTCCAAACCCAAAGCAGGGAACCTGTCGCTGCCTTCATCAGCGTCCTCCAGCCCTGCTAAAAGCAAACAGAGGATGCAGGAGTCTCCGGAGGAAGAAGGCCCTGAGGTAAGCCTGGACTCATCCCTGGATGATACCAGGGAACTCCAGGATTCCATATCAGACTTTCCCACTACTAATAGGCCTGTCATGGATACCACTTTGAAAGACATGTTAGTCTCTCTTAGATCCACTCTGCATGCAGATATCATGGCTCTGACCAGCCAGTTTAAATCTGAAATATCAGCAGTCACTAAAAGAGTCTCCCATGTGGAAACAAAAATGGGCGAATTTGCTTCAACTTTTAATGTGCTGGTCGATGCTCACAATGATAGGGATGATGAAATCATGCAGATACAGGAAAAGCTGGCAAGTTTAGAGGATAGATCAAGGAGGAACAATATTAAGATAAGAGGAATTCCAGAAACAATCAAACCTCCTGATCTAAAACCTTACTTTATTAATGTCATGAAGATGGTGCTCCCTGAGGTCTCTCAAGACGATCTCGTAGTGGACCGTATTCACAGACTTCCTAAACCCAAGCATATTGCTTCACACCTGCCCAGGGATACCATAGTAAGGATCCATTTTTTCCATGCTAAGGATCAGTTCATGGCTGCTGTTAGACGCCGCGAGGATCTGCCTTCTGACCTCCAAGAACTCTCCTTTTTTACTGATTTGTCTGCATTCACTATGCAAAGACGCAGACAATTGGCCAGTATAACAAAACCTTTATACAACCACAAAATAACATATAAATGGATCTATCCCGCCAGGCTTCTTGTGATTAAAGATGGGGAAAATCACATGATTACTAATGTTCAGGACGGCGTACGCCTCCTACGTGATTGGTCGATCATTCCTTCTGGAGTCACTGGGGGGAATGAGACTGGAAAACTTACTTCACCTAGAGAAGAATCGGACACAGAAGCAGGCTAATGCTGGGGCCGAAGCGCCCAAATCATTTGTTTTCCTGTTGGCCCGGGAGATGGCCGAATGGTCTTATTTCTTTAATTGGCTCCCTGTAACGAGCGGTTGTTTTACCGCACAGATTCTATTTGGAATCGAATTGTGTTTCTTGAGTGGACAGCTCTATATTTTCTTTTTGTTTTTTCTTCTCTTTTGAACGTTTTTGTTTCCTTTTATATTCCTTGTTACTTTTATTCTTTTTTTTTTTGATTTACCACATCAAGAGGATCCTCTGATATCACAGGACGTCTATCCGCTACATACCGGATATCTACCATCAGTGAAACCTTCTGGTCGGCTCCCAGGTATAGTTCGATAATCCAGCACATTCATTTACATAGCGGGTTTACTTGACTGGACTGTCTCAAGATGCCTATTAAGATTTCCTCTTTAAACGTTAAAGGACTGAATAGCCCTCAAAAAAGGCATATGGCCTGGAAAGAAGCTCTTAGGCTACACAGTGATATTTTTTGCATACAGGAGACGCACTTTAATTCTATTAACCCTCCAGTGTTTAAACATCGCAAATTCTCCCATATCTATACAGCTAATGGCCCTTCAAAAAAAGGAGGGGTTGCTATAGCCATTAGAGACTCGGTCCAATTTAAAGAGCTGAGTGTGCACTCGGACAGCACAGGCAGATTTATAATTCTAATATGTGAAATAGAGGGCTCTGTGTATACTCTGATTAATGTATATCTCCCCAACACAAAGCAACTTAAATTCCTACGCAGGATTTGGAAGAAAGTGTCATCGGTGAGACAGGGAGCTACCATCTTATGTGGAGATTTCAACTCTGTACCGAATAGACATGGACGTGTCCAGCGGGTCCAAATTGAAGCACCGTAGAGCTACTCTGGATTATTTTTTGTCCTCTTCTGCTTTATACGATGTGTGGAGATGTCAGCATTCGTCGGAAAAGGACTTCACTTTTTTTTCTAGTGTGCATAGATCTTACTCACGCATTGATCTGTTTTTGGTGGACAAATTTCTTTTGCAGACGATTATCCAATCGGATATACATTGTATCACATGGTCTGATCATGCCCCAATTACCATGGTTGTGGGGGATCGTCGGGCCGAAACCAGGGCTAACAGATGGCGTAATGACATCTATGTTATGTCTCAACCTAAAAATTTAGATTTAATTAAAACAGCTCTTGTGGAATTCTTTGCCATCAATGCCCCTTCGGTCGACGATCCATTCACGTTATGGAATGCCCATAAAGTATGTGTAAGAGGGTTGCTTATTCAAATGAGCTCTAGGGCCAGGAAACAGAAACTGGAGAAAATTAATGATTTAATATCCAAGATTGGCCAATTAGAAACTCTTAATAAACAAAACTCCACCCAAAAGGTTAGAGAGGACCTGTTTAGAATGAGGCAAGACTTGAGGTCTCACCTGGTATCCCAGCACGACCGCCAGCTGCGTTCCTTGAAGGCCCAATCATACAAGTGCGGAAATAAGGCCGGGAAGCTATTAGCTAGTCAACTGAAGGAAAGGGCGGTTAAACAAAAAATATCTAATATCTTGAACCCCAAAACAAACACGACAGTTAGAAATCCTAAAGATATCGCTGACGCGTTTAGTGACTATTACGAAGCATTATACAATCTTAAAGATGATCCTACAACGCCCCAACCTACTGACAACATGATCCATGACTTCCTGACCTCTGTAAATTTACCTACTGTCTCACAAACGGACTTAGATAGTTTGAACCAACCTATAACGACCCAGGAAATAGAACAGACTATAAGATCGCTGCCCCACAACAAATCTCCAGGCCCAGATGGTTATTCGTCAGAGTACTATCAATTCTTTAGTGATATCTTATCTCCATATTTACATCAGGTTTACGATAAGGCAATGTCGACTGCAGGATTTCCTTTGGAAATGCTTACTGCCACAATAATAACGTTACCTAAGCCAGGAAAAGAACCTACTAGTCCCCAAAACTTTAGACCTATTTCCTTATTAAATGTCGACGTGAAACTTTATGCGAAGATATTGGCCCGTAGACTTAAAGATATTCTGCCCCGTTTGATAAATTACGATCAGGTAGGTTTTGTGTCGGGCCGTCAAACAACTGATGCTACCAGAAGGATGGTGAATCTTCTTCACGTGGTGGAGGGGAGAGGAGAGCCTTCTCTGCTTCTTACACTGGATGCAGAGAAGGCTTTTGATAGGGTCCACTGGGGTTATCTTAGGGAAGTACTATCTAAATTTGGTTTTTCTGGCCTAATTCAAAATGCTATATTGGCTCTGTATTCCTCCCCATCGGCTTATGTATTTACGGAGGGGTTATTTTCCAAAAAATTCAATATCACAAATGGGACGAGACAGGGGTGCCCTATGTCTCCCCTGATATTTGCGTTAGTGATGGAGCCCTTGGCGGAAAGAATCAGATCCGATTTATCTGTCACCGGCATTACAGTGCAAGCGCGCCAACATAAAATTTCCCTATTCGCTGACGATGTCATACTATCCCTTTCCAATCCATCTGTCTCCCTGCCTGCTGTACACGATATTCTCCAGTTATTTGGTACTGCTTCCTATTATAAGGTCAATGCCACAAAGTCCAATATATTGGGAATCAACATAGATAAAGACATAGAACGACAATTACAGAGGACACTTCCATACCCATGGACCAAGAAATCACTTACGTATTTGGGTATTGAACTTTCTTCTCCTTTGGCACATTTATTCCAATACAATTATGCTCCGCTCATTGATAGTTTTCAAAAAGAGCTCTCAAGGATCCAAAAATTCCATCTGTCTTGGTCCGGACGACTAGCGGCATATAAAATGCTGATGTTGCCAAGGTTACTTTATATTTTTAGAGCCCTACCAATAAAAATACCTACAAGCTTCTTCACAACAATGCAAAAACAACTGTCGAACTAGTAGAGCTAGATGCTCCGCTACTATACAGAACAAACGTAGGTCAGTGGGGGGTATGGGCCTCCCAGTCCTAAAGGATTATTTCACAGCAGTAGTCGTTGATCAGCTTAAATGTTGGTTTGAGAATCCAACTGTTAAACCTTGGTGTCATCTTGAACTCGCCATGCTCCAGAAGTTATCGCCGATATCACTTTTGATGGCATCTTCCATCTCGGTAGATATCAATGTGAAAGATCACCCCACTATCCGGGCTGCATGTGAAGCCTGGCCTTTGATTAGCTCGAAGGGCAATACACATTATCCTGTAATTAACGTTCCCGTCCCATTGGAGTCATTGCAGTGGATAGTCCCCAATTTGAGACTGCACAAGTGGCTTGAGAACAAGGTACTTACTTTAATAGATGTAACCGAGGGAAACAAAATCATGTCTTTTAAATCTATTCAACAAAGATACCACGTCCCAACCACAGAGAGCTACGCGTACATTCAAATAGCCTCTTTTTTTCAAAAAATACAGACTACGCATGTACCTATCATAGAAAAAAATTGGAATTTTCTTCACTCCCAAAATACTAATCTGAAGGGTATTTCTTTAGTTTACAATTTCTTGAGTTCAAAAGACATTTTTGATAAGCTTAATCCCTTGCTAAAGTGGGAAAAAGAACTGGGTAAGACCTTCACTGAACTTCAATGGAAGAATGCAGTTAGATGCAACTATAAATTTTCTAGGTGCTCTAACTATGAGGAACTATACCTGAAACTCCTTTTGAGATGGTACTTTACCCCATATGTAGTAGCAAAATTTTCTAAAGAAAAAAGGGATTTTTAATAACAGCTTACCTGTAAAATCCTTTTCTTGGAGTACATCACGGGACACAGAGCGCATAGCCATTACATATGGGTTATATGGAGTACCTTCAGGTGTGGACACTGGTGTAATCAACTTCACAGGAAGTTCCTCCCTATATAACCCCCTCCCACTGAGAGTGCTTTAGTTTTGTAGCAAGCAATTTCTCTGAGGTTACACAATGTTCCCACAAAGAGGGGTGGGAGCTCTGTGTCCCGTGATGTACTCCAAGAAAAGGATTTTACAGGTAAGCTGTTATTAAAAATCCCTTTTTCTTGATCGTACATCACGGGACACAGAGCGCATAGCCATTACATATGGGATGTCCCAAAGCAATGCTCTATGAAGGGAGGGAGACCGTAAGGCAAAAAATAGCCAAACAGAAACTATATCAGGAGGTAAAATAGCTCCACCAACAGAAAAAGGGGGCGTGAACCGGGCCAGAGGATTCTATACTGCTGCCCGTAGGACCGCCTGCCCAAATGCTGCGTCCGCAGCCTTTGTGACGTCCAACTTATAAAATTTAGTAAACGTATGTACGGAAGACCAGGTTGCCGCTTTGCAAACCTGTGCCATAGAGATCTGATGGTGTGCCGCCCAAGAGGCACTCATGGCCCTCGTAGAATGGGCTTTAACTGATAAGGGAGGTGGAACGCGCTTCAGACCATAGGCCTGAAAAATCAGCTGCTTAATCCACCTAGCCAAGGAAGACTTGGCAGCCGGCTGACCCTTCTTGGGGCCATCCGGAAGAATGAAAAGCACATCTGTTTTCCTAATCTTTTCTGTAGCCTTGAGATAAACCCTCATGGCTCGGACCACATCCAAAGTATGAAGCAATCTTTCCTCTCTGGACTGGGGAGTAGGAAAGAAGGATGGTAGGACTAGGTCCTGATTCAAGTGAAAACTGGATATGACCTTAGGAAGGAAAGAAGGCTGAGGCCGCAGAACCACTCTGTCCTTATGCAGAATAAGGTACGGTTCCCTGCAAGACAAGGCTGCCAGCTCGGAGACCCTTCTGGCCGAAGCCATAGCCACCAAGAAAACCAACTTTCGGGTTAGCAGCACAAGAGGGATTTCTGTCAGAGGTTCAAACGGCTGCTTTTGTAAAGCTGACAAGACCAGATTTAAATTCCAGGGGCAGAGGGGAGCTCTAATAGGGGGATTTACATGCAAGACCCCCTGCAAAAAGGTTTTTACAAGCGAATGTGTGGCCAAAGGCCTTTGAAACCATATCGATAAGGCAGACACCTGCCCCTTTAGAGTACTAAGAGCCAACCCCTTGTCAACGCCAACCTGGAGGAATCGCAAGATCCTGTCAATAAAAAACTTGCGAGGATGCCCTCCTTGAGACTCGCACCACTCCACATAGGTTCTCCAGACTCTGTAATAGATATTTCTAGAGACTGGCTTTCTAGCTTGAATTAACGTAGATATGACTTGGGCCGAGAGGCCTCTGCCCTTAAGAATTAGAGATTCAGCCGCCAAGCCATCAAATTTAGCTGCTGTGAAGCAGGGTGGTAGATCGGGCCCTGAGACAGCAGATCTGGGCGCAGGGGGAGTGGCCACGGTGCCCTTACTGACATCCTCACGATGAGTGCGTACCAAGCCCTTCTGGGCCAGGCTGGGGCCACCAGGATCACCGGCCTGCGCTCCACCCTGATCCTTCGTAGAAGGCGGGGAATCATCTGTAGTGGAGGGAACGCATACAGGAGAGAAAACTGGTGCCAGGGGCAAACCAACGCATCGGTCCCGTAGGCCGAGGGGTCCCTGGCTCGGGATACAAATTTGTCCAATTTCTTGTTGAATCTTGTTGCCATGATGTCCACATCGGGAACTCCGAATCTTTGGCAAATCTCTTGGAATACCTGGGGGTGAAGAGACCACTCTCCCGGGAGCAACTGTTGACGACTCAAAAAATCTGCTTGAGAATTGTCTATCCCTGGGATGAACACTGCTGAGATGCAGGGTACATGGGCTTCGGCCCATGCAAAAATTAGGTTTACTTCCCTTTGAGCCGCCAGGCTCTTTGTGCCCCCCTGGTGGTTTATGTATGCCACCGCCGTGGCATTGTCGGACTGTATCCTTACTGGCAGACCCTGCAGGGGGAGAGTTCAGGCGACCAGGGCCAACCGAACAGCTCTGATCTCTAGGACATTGATGGGAAGCAGACTTTCTGCCTCTGACCACTGTCCCTGCTGGGTCCGTTTTCCTAAGATTGCCCCCCAACCTGTTAGGCTGGCATCTGTGGTTACTATTTTCCACGAGATGGGGCAAAAGGTTTTCCCTTTTGATAATTTTTGAGGGATCAGCCACCAGTACAGGCTGTGCCTGACTTCTGGAGAAAGAACTAATGGACGGTCTAATGCCTGTATGGACTTGTTCCAAGCAGAGAGAATAGCTGCTTGCAGAATTCTGGTATGGATCTGGGCGTAGGGCGCTGCTTCGAAGGCGGCCACCATCTTCCCCAGCAGTCGCATGCATAGGCGAATAGTCGGCTTCTTTTTGCCTAAGACTATTTGAATCGTTTGAATCAACGACCTGATCTTCTCTTGAGGTAAAAATACCTTCTGGCATTCTGTATCTAACCGAAAGCCTAGATATTCCAACTGTCTTGTGGGATGTAACCTTGATTTTTCTTGGTTCACAATCCACCCGAACTCTTCTAGATGCCGCACTGTGCGGACTACTGCATGATTGAGGTTGGAAGCTGAACTGTCGATAACCAGGAGATCGTCCAGGTATGCTAGGACCAAGATGCCTTCTGTCCTTAGGACGGCTAGTACCGGGGCTAACACCTTTGTGAATACCCGTGGAGCTGTTGCCAACCCGAAAGGGAGGGCTACGAACTGATAATGACTTTGGTTTATCGTAAAACGAAGAAACTTGTGATGTGCTGGGTAAATTGGCACATGCAGATATGCATCCTTTATGTCTATAGATGCTAGGAAGTCGCCCTGATGCAGGCTGGTTGTCACTGAACGTATGGAGTCCATACGGAAGGTCTGAATCCTTAGAAAGCGATTTAGGCGTTTGAGGTCTAATATAGGCCTGACGTCGCCATTGGGTTTTGGTATAACAAAAAGGTTGGAGTAGAATCCCAGACCCCTTTCTTGGGTTGGTACTTCTACAATTACTCCTTGGAGCAAGAGGCGATCCAACGCCTTTACGAGAGAGGCCCTCTTTAACGGGTCGCTTGGAAGACTTGACCCCTGAAAATGAGGAGGGGGGATTTCTCGAAACTCTAGTTTGTAGCCTGAGGCTACTACGGACCGAACCCAAGAGTCGGGAATTCTGGCCTTCCAGACTTCGGAGAAAAACTGAAGTCTTCCCCCCACCCAAGAGAGTGGGGGCGCCCCTTCATGAATCTGATTTGATGACTGGTTTAGCCGGCTTGCGAGACCAGGGCCTCTTGTTTGCCGCGGCTTGTCCCTGTGGGCGGCTATTAACTGTTGAACGCCCGGGAGGCCGTCGATACTGACGGGAAGTCGAAGGGGCCGAGCCTGCAATGGCCTGTCGTTTAAACGTGGGCCCACGCGGTCTTTTCTTGACCGGTAAGGAAGTACTTTTTCCACTTGATATGGTGTGGATATATTTATCTAGGTCTTCCCCGAATAGTCTTCCCCCATGAAAGGGAAACCCTGCTAGAAGCTTTTTGCAGGGTGCCTCTGCTGACCAGTTCTTTAGCCACAAAAGACGACGCATGTGAACCATCAGTAGAGATAAACGGGATGCCTGTTGGATGGAGTCCTTAATAGCATCTACTGCAAAGCAGAGAGCCCTAGGGAATTCTGCTAATTCATGAGTATGCTGAGCCGGCATGTCCTTCAATATATGCTTTGCCTGATCCTTCAAGGCCTGACAAACACCAATGGCTGCTACTGCTGGCTGAACCATGGCACCTACTGAGGTAAAAGCTGCTTTCAGTAGGGTCTCGAATTTCTTGTCGACCGGATCCTTGAACATATGGACATTTTCAACCGGACAAGTCAGGGATTTATTCACGCAGGAAATGGCTGCGTCCACTGTAGGGAGAGCCCATTTCTTTACATATTCCTCTTCCATAGGGTAGAGAATAGAGAATCTTTTAGGAGGGACAAAGATTCTATCAGGTCGAGCCCAATCTTGGTAAATCACGTTCCGCAGAAGGGGGTGCATTGGAAAGGATGCACCAGTTAATGGGGCCTTTAAAGAACCCAATGAGGATACCTCCGGGGCTACTAGTTCTGGCACTGGAAGTTTAAAGGCAGTGCGAACCATATCTGTCAAAGACTGGATCCACAGGCCCTCCGCTTGAGAGGCCGAAAAATATTCATCTATAGTGGAATTTTCCCTGTCTGAACCGTCGGGACTTGGGTCTGCCTGATCCCCTTGTGGGTCCCGTTCCTCTGAAGAGGAGACCTCCGCATCTGAAAACCCCACACTGGGTGAAGGGGATCTAGCCCGCTTGCTACTTGGGCAAGGACGGGAAAACAACGCAGTTAACCTTTTCTCTAGCCCACACATGGTGGCTGCTAGCATTTCTTCCGTCACGTAAACGGGAATGGGTGGATCGGGGGCCGCCTCTGCCCCCAGCACCCCCAATGGCTCTTGTACTATGCCACTCGGTGTCCTGACTGGCGAGGGTGGGGCCGTAAAAGCTTGGCCCAAATCCTCTGACCCCGATGGAGACCCCTTTTGCTTTTTGGTACCTTTAGCAGCCTTGGCTGGTCCAGATCCCTTTGGAGCCATTGTACAACCTTGGGTCACCCCTATAGCCAACACCTGACTGTTGTAGCTAGGAATAACCAATATGAGGGCAGGTATGAGAGAAAATGAAAAAGAACTAATTTCTCTCTTTTTCTTTTATATTTCTCTTTTTTTTTTTTTTTTTTTTTTCAAAAAAATCTTTTTTACCCGCCTGGGAGGTGGCAATACCGAGGAAGCCTGTGAGTATTGACACACCAATGCCCGTTAGCCGGAGTCCAAGGTAGACTCAGATACTGCTGGATCTAAGGCTGAGTCCCTTTAAGCAAAAAAAAACCCTTTTTTTTTTTTTTTTTTTTTTTTTTTTTTTTCTGGTCTATAGTGGACCTAAGTCCTAGACCTGAAGATCCACTAAACCGCCACTAGGTGTCCCTGTGTGGCCAAAAGACCCAGCTGCACGCTCTGTATCCTTTCTTCCTCTGCCTCCAGGAGGGAAAGACCAGCCCGAGAAAAGTTTTTCCTTTATACAGACCCTGACGCTGCTGGCCCGCCCCCCCCGACGCACGCCGACGCTATAAAAGGCGGCGTGCACGCGCGCGCGTATGCGCGCGCACACACGCGCGCATGATCGCGCGCACGATCGCGCGCACGATCGCGCGCACCACGCCGAACCCACATGGAGGAAGCAGAGCAGAGGAACAACATGGACCAGCGTTATGCAGCACCAACAGACACCAGGTAAGCACTAATCTTATTGTAGTGCACACACAGCGAGGAAGCTGTCCCCATGGGCTTCCTAAGAAACAGGAGTTTTAACCAGCAATTTCCTCTTTAAAACATGTGGGGTTGCAGTATCAGTGTTAACAGGCAGACCTGGGGTGAGTAGCAAATATATAACTTACACAAGTATACATATATCTACATGTTATCTGGGTAAACATTAGAATCCCATCCTGCCTCAACAGACATAGTGGAGATAGTGGCTGATGCACAAGCATACCCTTAGCCAACCCAGAACCCCCAGGGGGATACCTACTGTCGAACCAAGTCCCGCAGGTTCCCTCTTACCTGCTCCACGCCGCAGGGTATTGCAAAATGCAAGAGGCCCAGCCTTCCCCCATCTCCGTGGGTATTGTCTTGGACCTTCAGGGACCGGGGTCCTGTGTTAAGGAACCCACACCCCTGGACCTATATAGCATCCTGGCATCAGTAACTTTTAGTTCTTGGAAGAGACTAAAGCACTGGAGCCCAGAATCCAGCCCTCCAAGGAGAGGCATTATAGGCAAAACCCCACTCCAGCAGGGCCCGGGTACCGTACATCTTGGCTCTGAAGCACTTCGGACGGATCCGGCTAGCTATCCTGGGTCCCGAGACCTCCGAGGGACAGCTAGACGTGACCAACACCTAAGACACTGGCGGAAAAACTAAAGCACTCTCAGTGGGAGGGGGTTATATAGGGAGGAACTTCCTGTGAAGTTGATTACACCAGTGTCCACACCTGAAGGTACTCCATATAACCCATATGTAATGGCTATGCGCTCTGTGTCCCGTGATGTACGATCAAGAAATTCTAATTTGTGTTGGAGGGAATGCGGGCAAGTAGGCACCTTATCACATGTGATCTGGGCCTGCCCCCTGCTCCGTGACTTTTGGACAGAGATCTTTAAATTGATATCCAAATTAACAGGGTGCTATGTTAGGCCCAGTGTAGAATTTGCTATTTTAAACATAAATGTGGTGGATCTTCCCCTCCCAGCAAGATCCATCACTATCCATACTCTACTGGCGGCACGCTTAGCAATAGTCAATAGATGGAAATCCAGTGAACTCCCTAGAATATCTGATGTGTTAGGTAGACTGAAGCTGATATCTGAGTATGAAAAAATTCTGGCATATAGAGATGGTAATTTGCTGACATTTGAAACTAATTGGTCTACATGGAATAACCTCTCCATGACCTCGTAGTGATCAGAGGTGATGTGGTGTATTTATTATCCAGCTACTATTGTGCTCCTTTCTTATCCTTTCCTTTGCTGTTTTCTTCCTTTCCTTCTCTTCTCTCATCCTCTTACTTTCTCTCTCTCTTTTTTGTTATCTCTCTGAGGGCTGAGTCTATAATCCCTTAGATATGATATTGAGACCTTTAATGTTTGACTAGAAATGTGGTGGGTGGGGGAGTTCCCGCTCAGGACACAGATTGTCCCCATAGGGGTGTCCGGAGGGGCTCCTTCACCTATGCTCCACTGTTAACCAATTTTACCAATCCCTAGACTACAGCCCTTGTCATGTTGTGTTATGTTATGATTCAATGTTGATTACCGTATACTGTCACTACGCAATATGTGATTCTTTTGTGATATTTACGGTGGTGATGTTCTCATCGTCCCTTCTTGCAAGAAGCTGCGACGACAGTAAGCTGTTTTTCTTTATATAATCTTCTAATAAAAATTTATTGAACTAAATGATGTTTTTCATGCCGAAAAATGATCGCGTGTACGCGGCATCAGACATACTGCACTTAGTAGGCGCATTTTTTCTTTTTGTTTTTGCTATTACAGAGTCTTACTTCACTCTCCTAATTGCTGCCACGGTGTATATGTAATTGTTAACTGTTTATATACAAATTTTAAATATTGGGACTTTCATTACCATCCTTTTTATTATTATCTAGTTACTGGTCTTTTTGTTTCCCTTCCTCCCCTTCCCTTTTTATAACAATTTATTTATCCACTTTTTGTGGTATTGTGGTTCAAATCTCCCTCTTTTGCGCTGTCATTGTGTTTGTTTTTTCATGACACTAATATACAAGTTGTTGCCAGTGGAGAACATTACAGAGGGCTGTACTGCTAGGATTGTACTGGACTTAATGCTGCCGGCAGATACAGAAAGTGCCCCCCTGAGCCACATTGGCTAGTGTTTGAAGTTGTTGGGGTGCTTCACTCTGAAAAGTGACCTGTGATCTTCCGCAGGTTGTTTCTTCAATTGAGGAAGGAAATCGCCTGTAAAGTGCCTGAAAAATGCCTCATCTGCAATCCCAGTGTGAAAGCCAGAGTGCTATCACACTGGGCACTGCGCTGGTAGGATGTCAAAAAAGTCCTGCAAGCAGCTTCTTTGAGGCTTCGAGTATACACCACTCCTAAAGCGCCCCTGCCCATTAAAATCAATGGGCAGCGGTGCCGAAGTGCCTGCAAAACGCTTCGGCAGCGGCGCTTTTAATCCTTTATTCGGCCAGTAGTGGAGGTTAAAAACACCCTGCTAGCAGCCCAAAAGTGCCTCTAAAACAATGGTAAACCGCTGCTGAAACTAGCGGTGCTTTAACGCTGACGTCTGGGCGCTGCCAGTTTGAAAGGGCTCTAACTTAAAGGATCACTAAAGGAAAACTTTTTTTTAGCTAAATAGCTTCCTTTACCTTAATGCAGTGCTGTTTTCATGTTCCCATTGTTCGTTTTTGCATTTGAAGTAGCTGTAATACTTCTCTGAACTCCACACTTCCTGGTTGTCTGGCTCCTTATGAAAAAACTCAAGGCAGATTTTCACTGTGGTCTAAGCTATGTGTCTAAAACTCCTCAGAATCAGATTAATTTTAAAAATAAAACACTGCCCTGGATTTGTTTGTTTTTGTTCTGTGTGTCTTCTCCAATTCACAGAAACATGAAATCATTTTAAAAACGAAAGTGAAACTAGAGGCACATTATATGATTGATTTTTATCTACTTGTAATCATTTTTAAAAGGAATCAGTTAACTTTTATGTCTCTATACCCTGTAAACAGTCATTTCAGCAAAAAATGTTTTTTCCTTTAGTGATTCTTTAATGCAGTTGTGTCTCCTTTTTCCCGGAGTTGTCCCTAAAGAAGGGAAACTGCTGGGAAGTGTTGTTCACCCCAAGTTGAAATCTGATGGACTGTGACATGGTAAGAACACTGGAGGGTGTGTAGTTAGTTAGGTAGGATGAGCTGTGGCAAAGGGGCAAATTCTTACCATTCGTGTGAAAAATTTACTAATTCATGCATCAGGACTGTTCTCTTGATATAAAACATTAAGAAAAGTTTTGATTAGTTAAAAGGGGATGGCATTGCCTCCTGAGAATGGGGCCTGCTTTCATTATGTATAGGATATAAATGCATTGTAGGGTGTACTTGTACTGCTATGCTGTTCTCGGCTGAGGACTATTCTAAACTACTTAATCACGTATTTACATATTGCACCATGGTATTATAGGATATAATGCATTTGCATTGCTGTTTATTTCTCTTTCAGATGTTTCTATATCAGTGCGTCTTCCTTGGACAAGGAGAGACAGGGATTCAACCTGACAGCAACACTAACCCTTTTATACCCTTTTATCATTGTATATAGACATTAGATATATAGTCAGGAAGTACAGTTATTGCTTATGTCTGTCTCTAAATATTTGGGTAGCACATCACCTTTGAATTTGTACATAATTTTTGATATTTATCTGTCACATTTGACCTACCATTTCTCATATGTCTGATACTCGTGTTTGTTTCATGTGGTATGCCACATGTACTGTCAATTATTAATTGTTATTCTTTCCTTGTTCCCCCACCCATCCCAGTTTTTGCCAGGACACTAGCTCTCAGGTTTGAGAGCTCAAAAACATTTTTATGCAAACTCCAAAACGTAGGCAAGGGGCACCCTGATGTTTAGGCAGGGTTTCTTCTAAATTTACTTTTATTAATTTATTTTCTGGAAAACCAGAGACTTTCAATATGCTGGCTGTAGTCTGTCCCTGACCAGCTGGGGGAGGCCGAAATTCCTTATTGACAGGCGCCAACATCAACCTTGTGAGGAGACTACTCACTCCTCTGGCTGTGGGGGAAGATTTATCCTCAACTGGAAAGCCTGCCTCAGCTGAGTGTTACTGAGTGTTAGCGATTGCATACCCATGAGAAGGTGTTGCAGCCTGGGGAGAGGGCCCATCTGAAAGCCAAGGTCAATCTGTCATGGGACCAGCTGGGCTATTACGTGGTGGTGGAAGCTAATATGAGCCCCTATGCCTCCCCAATCGTGGTAGTGAGGAAGAAGGAAGAAGAATGGGTCCCTTCGGATGTGCATCAACTACTGGAAAAGTAAACCCCCCCTATCATTTTCAGCCAAGGAAGCTGCCATCTTTGATTCTGTTTAACCTACAACTGCCATGATGCTGCACATGTGATCAGTTTAGACACCAGCCATTGGATGGCTTGACAGTTTGGTTGAGAGCACAACCAATGGTAGTGTTACATTTCCATCACTTAGTTAGACTTACCGGTGACGGTATTTCTAAGAGCCTTTCAGGACAACCTTGGAGAGAACGCAGCTCCGCCTCTTCATTAGGAAACACATGTAGATCCTTTAAAACCCCTCCTCTTCCACCATGGCCTCAGTTATTGTGGTCCGACTCTCTGGAAGACAAAGCACAGAAAACCACAACACCATGACAGATTTATAACTATTACTTTAACATACATTTAGGGTGGGAAATAGCGGTTGTCCTGAAAGGCTCTTAGAAATACTGTCACCGGTAAGTCTAACTAAGTCTTTCTCAACTCGCCTTTCAGGACAACCTTGGAGAGGATAAACAAGTAACTTACCCTAGGGTGGGACTACTGCCTGCAACACCTTTCTGCCAAAGGCCTGATCGGCAGCAGACAATAGGTCCAACCTGTAGTGTCTTAAGAAAGTTGAGTAGTTGGACCAGGTGGCAGCCTTGCAAATCTGCTCGGGTGTCGCACGTGCTCTTTCAGCCCAGGATACAGCAAGTTGATCTTGTTGAGTGTGCCAGAATGCCTGAGGGAGGCGTAATTCCTTTGGCTTTGTAAGCTTCCATAATTGAGAGTTTAAGCCACCTTCCGAGCGTACTTTTGGACGCTTTTTCCCCCTTACGAGGGCCTGAGAAAAGTATAAACAGGGCTTTTGTTTTCCTGAAATCTTTGGCGACTAAAAGATATTGTTAGAGACACCTTCTCACGTCTAAGGTATGAAATGCTTCTTCGCCAGCGTTGGAAGGATTCAAAGAAAAAGTGGGTAAAATAATTTCCTGCGAACGGTGAAAACTTGATGCCACTTTTGGAAGGAAAGCAGGATCCGTCTGAAGAATTACAGGATCTGGAAAAATTCTTAAGAAGGGTTCGGTAATGGCCAGAGCTTGAAGCTCACTAACTCGTCTTGCTGAGGTTATTGCCACCAAAAAAACAGTTTTGAAAATTAAATTTCTTAATGAACTATCCTCTAATGGCTCGAACAGTGCTCCCGTTAAGCCTTGCAAGACAACTGATAAGTCCCAACTTGGAAACTTTTAAGGGTCACTGGCTGTTTCTTGAGAGTGCCCTGAAAAACCTGGAAATCAAAGGTTCTCTGGATAGAGTATTTTCAAAATAAACAGAAAGAGCCGCTACTTGCGTTTTTAATGTACTGGATGCGAGACCCTTCTCCATTCCCTCATGAAGAAATTCTAGCACCGAGACTACATCTTTGGTCTGGAAATTTTTAGAAGAACACCAGGAATTAAATTTCTTCCAAACTTTCCTGTAAATAAACTTGGTTATTTCTTTCCTGCTTGACAATAAGGTTCTCACTACTTTGTCGGATAAACCTTTGTTTTTTAAGATGTCCTCTTCAATAACCAGGCGCACAGGTGCAACCTGTCTGTTTCTGGGTGACACACTGAGTCCTGCACTAGAAGGTCTTTCCTGGCTGGAAGCTCCCATGGGGGTTTTACGGCCAGATTTAGCACTGATGCAAACCAAGGCCTTTTCGGCCAGAAGGGAGCGATTAGAATCAGGTTGGTCATTTCTTCCCTGAATTTCCTTA
The DNA here is from genome assembly GCA_029574335.1 of Rana kukunoris. NCBI lineage: Eukaryota > Metazoa > Chordata > Amphibia > Anura > Ranidae > Rana > Rana kukunoris. Next base: position 71,439,756 of record CM056059.1, on the reverse strand, counting down.
AAACTAGAGGAATTAGGGGAAGGGGGGGAAAGGCATAGCACAAACGGTAATCCCAAGGATGGACTAGAGCATCTATGCCTATCACTCTGTCTCCCCTGTGTAGGGAAAATAATTCTTGGACCTTGGCATTTTGTTGGTTGGCAAAAAGCTCCACTTGAGGATGGCCCCATTTCGTTGTGATCATGTTGAATATTTCCTAAATTAAGCTCCACTCTGACTCCAATACCTTCCTTCTGCTTAGCAGGTCTGCTAGTAAGTTCTGGGACCCCTTTAGGTGAATTGCTGACAATGAGGTTAGATTCCTTTCTGCCCATGCTAACAGTTTGTTGGCCAGTTCCATCAGCCCTTGGCTTCTGGTCCTGCCTTGTTTGGTCACATAGGCCACTGCTGTTGTGTTGTCCGACAACACTTGAACATGATGACCTTTTAACAGCTGTTGGAAAGCCAGGAGACCCATGAAAATGGTCTTTAGTTCTCGCCAGTTTAATGACTTCCTTGCTTCCACCTTGGACCAAGACCCCTGTGCTGTCTGTCCGTCCAGGTGAGCTCCCCACCCCCAAGAACTTGCGTCCATCGTCAGACGCTTGTCCGGAGGGAGGACCCACGAGAGACCTTTTGATAGATTGGCCTGGTCTCTCCAGCACCATAGGGACCTTTTTACTAGATTTGTCTGTATCTGGCGTATTGAGGTATTGATTTTCTCTATTTTTTCTTGAGGGAGAAACACCTTCTGGAGGACTGAGTTAATGTTGTAACCAAGGAACCTCGTCTCCTGTGAGGGGTCTAGGTTTGATTTCTCCAGATTTTCTCCAGATTCAACAACCAGCCAAGGCTCTTGAGGTGTGATTGAGCCAACTGGAGATCTATCACCAACTGATATTTTGAATCTGCGAAAAACAGGAGATCGTCCAGGTATGGAACAACCGAGACCCCCCCCTCAGCTTCAGAGGCTCTAAGGCTTCCGCCATCACTTTTGTAAAGATCCTGGGGGAGGATGACAGGCCGGACGGCAGAGCCCTGAATTGTAGATGCCAAATTGACGTCCCTAGGTTGACTGCCAATCGCAGAAATCTCTGGGAAGCATGCGCTATTGGTATGTGGAGGTATGCATCTCTTAAGTCTAGAGATGCCATGAAGCACTTTGGTGTTAGTAACTTTGTTATCGTATGGATAGTGTCCATGCGGAAGTGCTTGTATCTTATTGCCTTGTTCAGGATCTTCAGATTTAAAATTAAACAAAATTTGCCCGAGGGTTTTTTCACTAGAAATATGTGGGAGTAGAAACCCTTCCCCTCCTGGTGTTTTGGAACCTGGATCATAACTTCCTGTTGTATCAAATCCTTCAGAAGAATCATCATCGCGGAAGCTTTTTCCCGATCCCTTGGTAGGGCTGTGACATAAAACCTAGATGGCGGACAGTCTGCCCATTCCAGTTTGTACCCCTGTGCAATGATGTTTTTTACAAAGGGACTTTTGACCCCATACTGTCTAAGAAGAGAGAAACGCAAAGAAGTGTGGACAACATTGTCGAATGCATTAAGGGCCTTCCACGATAGAAGACAGCCAGCAGGATGTCCAACAGACTTAGAAGAAATCAATGATGACACAAAAGTAAAAGTAGTAGTACCTGTGCCGAAGAAACAAAAACGTACTCTGTTGCTGAGCGACTCTGAATCACAGTCCTCAGCTGACGAATCAGACGCAGTACACAGTGCACAGGCCGAGCTGATGCGGTACCAAGTAGAAGATCCCATTCCAGAAACAGAGGATCCTCTCATGTGGTGGAAACTTAATAAGCATCGTTTTCCTGTCCTAAGCAGTTTTGTGCAGACAATACTTTGCGTACCGGCAACATCTGTTTCATGCGAAATACTGTTTAGTTCATCAGGGTATATTGTAAATAAAATGCGATCGTGTCTGCTTCCTGAAAATGTTAACACTCTGGTATGTCTGCGTGACTGGCTAAAGTGATGCCTAATATAAAGTGACTGACAGTCAATATATCAGATACGTTTTATATGTTATACGTTTTACTTAGTTTAATAAAAAAAAAATTACTTACGTCAGTGCTACAGTTTGAATTTATTTGTGTGAACAGTTAAGTCATGGATTGTGGAAACCAACTAGTGTCGAGTGATTATATATAGTGTATACCACATTTACCACTGACTAATGCAGAGTTGCAATGCAAGGAGATCAGCTAAAAGTAGTTGTATCTGTATGTGCGTTAATTAATCGAAATTAGTCGATTAATCGATTAAAAAAAAAAACAATTAATCGAACACAAAATTTTTAATCAGTAACAGCCCTAATAAATTGCACTAAGCAGATCGTCCACTTCGTCTAGACTCTAGAGGGAGCTTATATCTAGAACTTCTGCTATCTTCTTCCTCTTCCTCTTCATCTGAATCCATTACTGAGCGAAGAGTACTTGTCCCTTCATCCCCTGAACCCCCCATCTCTGACTTAGAGGTGGAGGCTCTAGGGCTAGGTGGTGGTTGTTGAGATTCAGTTTGAGCCACTGGATTCTGTACCAGCATAGTCTTCACCGAACTCAGGGAACTTTTAAGTTCCTGCACAGAAGAAAACAACTCTTTGTATTGCTGGGATGTCTCTTCTTCCACTAAGTCCCTGATACAGGCATTGCACATTGCTTTTTGCCAGGTATCTCTAAGGCCCCATACACACGAGCAGACAGATTTGTTCAAATCGGTCGGGCCGACCGATTTGAACAAATCTGTCTGCTGGGGACATATTGGTTTGATCGTGTACACACGATCAAACCAAAATCCCCGCTGCCAGACGGCGCGCTGACGTGGCGGTGACGTTGACGCCGCCACTCACCGCACCAGGAAGTAAAACACTTCGGCGCATGCGTCGAAACCATTCGGCGCGTGTGCGAGAAAACATGTCTGCTGGTTAGCGTACTAACCAGCAGACATGTCGGGCGGAAGGGTTCCCAGCCGACAGATTGGTAAGCATGCTTTCCAATCTGTCGGGTGGCCAAATCCGTCTGTTTGCCCGTACACGCGATCGAATCTGTCTGCTGAAACGGTCTAGAAGACCGTTTCCAGCAGACAGATTTTATCGTGTGTACGAGGCCTAAGAGGGTTCTTGCAAGAGGGACACTTCCTTTTAGGTGGTGGTTTCTTTGATTTTGCTTTTTCCTAAAACAAAAGGAGACACAAAAAGAATGCCTCACTAAAAGTTTTTTTTTTTTTAAAACCGCCACCAATAAGGAAACCAAGCACCAGAATTTCAAACAGTGCAAACCAATCACCACCCAGAGTGAAACGCTGAACAGGGACCGAGAAAACTTAACTCTGACCCTGCAGCACAGGCTCCCAAAGGAGGAACAAACAAACAAACAATAGTCCATATGGTACAGAATAAAAGGCCCCACTGTGCCTCTCTTACCTGGACATGAACGGTGTCTAAGGCGCCTGTCTCCGCCATCGCTGCGGATCCCTCTTCCATCCTGTACAGGGAAGCAGCTGGGACTGTGAGCTTTTAAAATGTTCCCGGTTCCTGACGTCATCAACGATGGCCGGAAACCGGAAGACGCCGCTCTGTAGGCCTGCCCCCCTAGCTTCTGCATTCCAGGCAGCGTGGATCACGCACCGCCACGCCCCTACAGGACGCCGCGCTGCTGAACATGACGTTACCCGCCCGACAGGACCTGGGACCGACATGCGGGAAATACGAAAAAACCACAACCGCGGCAATAACCGGCCCGGTTACCAGAACCAAGACCTGCGGATCCCGGGCACCCAGCGCAGCCTTCCTGCAGGTCCTTAACTCCACTGAGCAGGGAGAAGCTGGAGAATTCCGGAGCATCTTTTCCTCACTAGGAAGAGCTGGGATGGCCACTGCACACCAAGCAGCAGGAACAAAGACTGCAAGCCGGTAAGCCTACCCCTCCCCTTGGAGAGAGTGCAGCTCCTCTGGTCCACACATGCACTTCCACCATGGCGGAGGAAACACAATAACTGAGGCCATGGTGGAAGAGGAGGGGTTTTAAAGGATCTACATGTGTTTCCTAATGAAGAGGCGGAGCTGCGCTCTCTCCAAGGTTGTCCTGAAAGACGAGTTGAGAAATAAAATTGTTTAATGGATGAGTTTACTTCCACTTCAAAGAGTGGATATTACCAGATTGCCATGCATTCAGATGACCTAGAAAAGATGACCTTCATCAGCCCTCCAGGGTTCTTCAAGTTTGATCGAATGCCACAGGGATTAACAGGGGCCCCTGCTACTTTCCAGAGACTGATGGTGAACACAGTGGGTGATATGAATTTGGTAGAAGTACTAGTCTTGATGATATCCAAAAACAGAACATTCCATAGCTCAACTCACCAACCAGTCTGCCAACCGACCCAATTAACCTGTCCAACGATCTGCATTAAAAACAGGGGTTTAGTTAGCACGCATTTGCAAACGCATGCGCTTCTCACAGCACCCTGTGTATTGCTTGCAGTCCTAATGCTACTGAATTTATAAGCGTCTCCACAATGGAAGCACATGCATTAAATGGATGGATGAGGGGCAGGTGGGCCTGGAGGCAGCCCAATCCCCCTTAAAGGAACAGGAGCACACTGGACACCTAGCAATAGCACAGTGGCATATTTACACCAGAAACAATCAAATGTTTGAATCTCGATGATGGCCCGGATTCACATACATCGGCGCATCTTTATGCCGCCTTAGCATATCTTCTTTACGCTACACCGGCGCAATGGAGAGAGGAAAGCATGGAATTCACAAAGCAAATGCTCCCAACGTTGCGCCGGCGTAGCGTATATTCGTCAGCGTAAGGCAGCGTAAGTGGAAGTGGGCTGGAAGTGGGCGTAATACATTTTAAATGGTTAAATGGTCACCAGTCATCTCTATGACCATCGGAGGCCCGTAAGTAAACAAACAGCAATTGCGGCTAGTTTGAATGAGATCTGTGAATTTTTTTCACAATCTCATTCTTTCCAGCCTGGAGGAGAGATGTGGGGTCTTATTGACCCTGCATCTCTCCTTAAAGAGGACCTGTCACACTCTATTCCTATTACAAGGGATGTTTACATTCATTTTTATTTTTAAAGTGTAAAAAAAAAAAATGAGTATAAAAATAAATAAATAAATAAAAACGCCCCTGTCCCCGGTAGCTTGCGCTCAGAAATGAATGCACACGTAAGTCCCGCCCACGTATGTAAACGTCGTTCAAACCACACATGTGAGGTGTCACTGCATGCGTTGGAGCGTGTGCAACAATTCTAGCACTAGACCTTCTCTGTAACTCTAAACTGGTAACCCGTAAAAATGTTAAAGCGTCGCCTATGGAAATTTTTAAGTAACGAAGTTTGGCGCCATACCATGAGTGCGTACAATTTTAAAGCATGACATGTTAGGTATTTATTTACTCGGCGTAACATCATCTTTCATATTTTACCAAAAAATTGGGCTAACTTTACTGTTTTGTTAATTTTTAATTCATGAAACCATTTTTTTTACAAAAAAAAGGTGTTTGAAAAATGATTGTGCAAATACGGTGCAAGATAAAAAGTTGCAATGACCGCCATTTTATTCCCTAGGGTGTCTGCTAAAAAAACATATATAATGTTCGGTGGTTCTGAGTAATTTTCTAGCAAAAGAATGATGATTTGTACATGTAGGAGAGAAGTGCCAAAATAGGCCCAGTATGGAGGTGGGTTTTAAAGCCCGGTATTGAAATGGTTAAAGTCTATTGGAAAAAGAGAGATCAAAAGTGCTCATTTTAAAGGATTAAGTTATTAATCCAGAGATATTAAGCCATAAAAAGTGTATGGGGACATGTATTAATGTAAAAAAAAGTTTAAAAACTACATTTTTTTCAGGAGCAGTGATTTTAAGAATGCTTAAAGTAAAACAATAAATATTATATATTTCTTATGCCGCGTACACACCATCACTTTATGTGATGGAAAAAAACGACGTTCTTAAAAACGTCAATTGAAATGACCATGTGGGGGAAAACGTTGTTTTATGTCTTGTGAAAAACGACAAAAAAAAATTGAAGCATGCTTCAATTTTTTGTGTCGTTTTTCAAAACGTTGTTTTTTGTTTCACAAAAAATCACTGTGTGTAGCAAAAAACAATGTTTTTCAACCCGCGCATTATGCTAGTTATGAAGCAAGCTTCAATGGAAAAGAGTGGTGAACGTAACCTCGCTTTGCTAGAACATTGTGAAAAAACGATGGTGTGTAGGCAACGTCGTTTTTGAAAATTGAAGTTTCAAAAACGTTGTTTTTTACTTCACAAAATTATTATTATTTTTTTCATCACATAAAGTGATGGTGTGTACGCGGCATTAGTCTGCCTGTAAATTAGTGCATCTGTCTGATGTGTTTTTCAGTCCGGCAGCAAAATGAAATTTCTAAAGGAAAAAAAAATTATTTCAACTTGCTTGCGGATGTATTGTCGACTCTCGGTAATATAGATATAAATCAAGGAAAAAAACGGCGTGGGTTTGGTGTGGGTTCCCACCCCCAGTCTATACCAGGCCCTTTGGGTCAGGTATGACATTAAGGGAAACTCCACGCCTTAAAAAAAAACAGGATGAATTCCCACCAAAATCCATACAAGACCCTTATCTGAGCATGCAGCCTGGAGGACAGGATGGGGGGGGGGTGAGCGAGCGAGTGCCCCCCTTTCCTGAACCATACCAGGCCACATGCCCTAAACATGAGGAGGGTGCTTTGGGGTACACCCCAAAGCACATTGTCCCCATGTTGATGGGGACAAGGGCCTTATCCTCACAACCCTTGCCTGGTGGTTGTGGGGGTCTGCGGGTGGGGGGCTTATCGGAATCTGGAAGGGGGACCCAATTCACCAAAATAAGTGTCAAAAAGTTAAAAAAACACAAGACAGTTTTTGACAATCCCTTTATTAACCACTTACATCATATGGAGTCTGACTTTCAGTGGGAATATCTGAATGATGCCTGTAGCTACAGGTGTCATTCAGATATCCTCGTTTTCAGCCAGCGATTCTGTGCACTATAAGAATGATCATAGTGGCAGTTCCACTGCTTAATCATTCTTACAGGCGACAGGAGAGGACATCCCCCCTCCCGCTGCCATCCAGTGCTTCTCTGGGCTCTCCCGCGCCATCAGGGACCCGGAGAAAGAATCATCCACCAGCAGATGACGACCATAGAGATTTCTTGTGACCAGTTGGTCACCAGTCCATTCTATGACCGTCAGAAGCCTGGGTGTAATGTTATGATGTCACGTCCGGGCTGTGATTGCAAACTGATAAGCATGAGATCGTGATTTTTTATTTTATTTCATGCTTTCCAGCCTGGAGGAGAGATGCAGGGGTCTTATTGACCCTGCATCTTTCCATAAAGAAGACCTGTGACACACCATTCCTATTACAAGGGATGTTTACATTCCTTGTAATAGGAATAAAAGTGATAAAAAAATGTAAAAGAGAAAGTGTAAAAATAAAAAATAAAGTAAAATAGTTGGCGCCGTGATACCGTTTCCAAAGTGCGCGGCCTGAGGTAATATCTCAAAATGGTCCGCTACTCGCTTGACCCCAAAACCCTACAAAATCATGCAAGTCTCAGGGTTCCAACTTGCGAGTGCACTTTAAGAACACTCGTGAGACAGCTCAAGCTATCAAGGGCATGCACATTCGTAAGGCCACCAAGTATTTGAAAGATGTCACCTTTAAGAAGCAATGCGTTCCTTTCCGCCGATACAACGGAGGTTTTGGCAGGTGTGCACGGGCCAAACAGTGGGACTGGACACAGGGACGTAGGCCTAAGAAGAGTGCAGAATTCCTCCTGCACATGCTGAGAGCAATGCAGAACTCAAGGGTTTGGATGTTGATTCCCTGGTCATTGAGCACATTCAGGTAAACAAGGCTCCCAAGAGGCGCAGACGAACCTACCATGCTCACGGAGAATCAACCCTTACATGAGCTCCCCTTGCCACATTGAGATGATCTTAACTGAAAAGGAGCAAATTGTCCCCAGACCAGAGGAGGAAATTGCCCAAAAGAAAAAGATCTCTCAGAAGAAATTGAAGAAGCAAAAACTCTTGGCTTGGGACTAAAAGCAATGTACAGAAATAAATGACATCCTTCTAAAAAAAATAAAAAAAAAATAAAGTAAAATAAACAATAAAAAACAAAAAATTGAAAACGCCCCTGTACCCGGTAGGTCGCACTCAGAAGTCCATGCACACGTGAGACCCGCCCACATATGTAAATGCCGTTCAAACCACAAATTTGAGGTATCGCCGCATGCGTTAGAGCATGCACAAGAGTTATAGCACTAGACCTAGTGCAAATTTTTGCAATAACCTCCATTTTATTCCCTAGGGTGTCTGCTAAAAAAAACATATATAATGTTAGGTGGTTCTGAGTAATTTTCTAGTAAAAAAAATTATGATTTTTACATGTAGGAGAGCAGTGCTAGAATAGGCCCGGTATGGAAGTGGTAAAAAAAATAAAAATAAAGTGTCCCGCGGTGTTTATCCTTCTTCAATCACAGCACAGACGGAATAAAAAAAGCGGAAAAAAAAGCTCTGCCTTGATGGGAGGCGTCCTGCCGACTGCTGTTTTTTCCTGGTGACCTGCTGACCTAACCAGATGACCCTGGCCCCATCTGATGGCACATGATGTCAGAAGGAGCGGGGTCACTCGGTTACGTCACCGGGTGGCCCCGCCCTTGCTTTTATAATAGCTGTCACTGCGAAAAGACAGCAGTCGGCGTGACGCCTCCCATCGAGGAGGAGCTTCTTTTTTTTCTATTTTTCGGGTCCATCCATTTTTTCTAGGTTCCCTCAGTCAGTGTTAGTACTTTTGCAGAGATGGGGCTTAGGAAAGTCATTGTCTTCTTACACTTCAACAGACTGGAAAAACATCCTCAGCATTGCAATTAGCTGAGGTAAAGTTGCTTTGGATTCCACTTCTGTGTCTTATTGAAGATAAAAGGTGCCTCTGGATGTTTCCAAGTCAGCAGGTGACCATACTGTCCAGGCAAAATGGGTCTAAGGAGGTATGTCAATGCATAAAGTAGCAAACAAAACAGCATAGCTAGTTAAGACAAGCTTGACTGTTTTATTTTAGAGCACTAAAGTGACCATTCTATAATAACAATACAATATGCAAGAATGCCAAATAAAATTTTGCAAAAAATATAATGCAGGGTTAAAGGATGATTAACAAGGAGAATAGGATGTGTGGATAGATAGGTTATAGTGTACATCTGGCTTGAGGCAGCATGATGACAATTGGCATGGCATGCATTAAAGCACATTGAGCCCTGGTTCACACTGGGCTGCGGGAGTGAAATCGCGCGATTTCAGCTGAACTCGCGCGATTTCACTCCCTCTGGCAGTTCCGATTTCGGCGCGATTTAGGAGACATTTGTGCAGGGTTCTGCACAGATGTCAATGTAAATCGCGTCCTGAAATCGCAAAAAGTAGTACAGGAACTACTTTTTGAAATCGGTGCAGCGCCGCAGATGCGGAGTCGCACCGATTAGGACGGTGTCATTGCCGGCAATTGCCGCCGATTTGAGATGCGATTTCACATGTGAAATCGCATCTCAAATCGAACTAAAATCGTACCCAGTGTGAACCTGGGCTTAATGGTACTTTTAACTGGAGAAATCTATAAAATAACGCAGTCTTAAGGGAGCAATCTATTTGAGACATGATTCATCAGTGTAGAAGACATGCATCCTATAGGCACGGTATATAAAATCAAGGCAGACTAATAGAAAACTCTTTCATGCCTGGTCAGAAGAAATTAGTTTATTGCTACCATTGGTTGTGCAAGAGCTGCCAAGACTTATTTTAGATATTGATTTTTTTAAGCACTGTGGATGAATCTGATGAAACTGCAGTATTTGACTGAGTGTATAAGATTGTTGGCATTTTCATTCCCTGACATTGAGCGTCATGCCTTTTGATCAGGCTCAATCATCTACTACTTCTATTGTAATCTATATATGGTCTCATAATACAAGGTGGTTTTTGGCCCAATAGTCACACTACTACACACAAACATCCCCTAAAGGATTTAATCTGATCCTTTCCTAAACCAGCTCTACCATCTAAAGATAAGCAATACTCACGGTTAATCTCTGTCTTAAAGTAGAACTAAAGTCTAATATTAAAAATCTGTGGGTAGGTTATTTGTTTATAGCAGAAGAGACATGCAAAGTCTCTTTTGCAATATAATAAACCCACCTTCTGGCTCAGTGTCTTCTGCAGAATCTATGTGGCTCAGATTACATTCCAGCAATGCGTTTGTGTGCTGGGATGACTGCATTCCTGGATATGCATTAGAGTGATGTCACCCTATGGCAGCCAATCAAGATGGCTAAGGACTGGCACCAGAAAGAAACCATGGAGAACATATGTGAATTTGCAGGCATCATAAGATTGAAAAAAAGTAAGTATTGCTGAGTTTAGTCACGTTTTCCATTGTACACTTAGTATTAGGGGTGCGCATCTTCACCGGTCTCACGATTCAATTACGATTGTCTGGTCAACGATTCGATTTGATTCCGCGATGCAACACGATGCATCAAGATTACCGACGAGCTCTCACTTCCGCTTGGGCCGCCTAGGTGGACCTTCCTCCCCGCAATCTTCTGAGACACATCACAGGTCCCAGAAGATTGCCCAGCTTTGCAGGACAGCGCAGTGAGACATGTGCACCTGGCTGTGAAGCTGCAAGCTGTCACAGCCGGATGCCCACAGTAGTATTGCCAGCGCAGTGGACAGAATGGAGGGTTTTGGTGGCCACGTCGCTGGATTGTGGGACAGGTGAGTGTCTTTTTATTAAAAGTCAGAAGATACACTGTTTTTTGAAGCTACTGACTTTTAATAACGTTTTTCTACTGAACTCTGCTTCTAAAAAAAAAAATAACCTCACTCCCTTAAAGTGGAGTTCCACCCAAAAGTGGAACTTCTGCTTTAAGCACTCCTCGCCCCCTGAATTTTTTTTGGGGGGGGGGGTCCTCTCTTTAATGAGACTTTCTGTCCCAGCTAAACAAAACAAAATAAAGTTGCGCTGCTAAAAATGTAAAAAAGAAAGAAGCAGCCAGCACTAACAGTGAAACAACCTGTGAGTAGACAATGAAAGAAAAATAAGTGCAGCGCTAGTGAGCGTAAATTTGTGTGAAGCAATGTAGACCAATCCCATTCAAATGAGTGTCATTGTAATGGTGTAGTCCAAAAACACAATAACAGGAAAGTATCTAGAGGGTGGTGAAACCCTATAGATGCAAACGGTGGAGTGTAAAATGTAAACTACAAAGCAAGTCCTTTAAATCAAAACAGGCAAGTCTTCATATGGAACACTCCTATCCACCGCTCCTGTGTTACTGGAGAATCTGATGGTATACGTCAGGGATCTCCAAACTACGGCCCTCCAGATGCTGTGGAACTACACTTCCCATGAGGCCTTGTAAAACTCTGACATTCGTAGACATGACTAGGCATGATGGGAAATGTAGTTCCTGAACACCTGGAGGGCCGTAGTTTGGAGACTCCTGGTATACGTGATCCACTTAGATGGGCATACAGGATAGCCAAACAGATATATGAAAAAGGATGGGTACTCTTACCACAAAAGTTGGAGACATATGCCAGGAGCACTGTGTCAGATGCGCTTGTAAGAGCTCCTCGGATGGACGGCTCTATGAGGAGTAATGGTTTGAAGGATTGTAGATCTTTCCCAGGGATCACAGGGTCCAAGATGGAGAGTGATTCCAGGTTTTCGGATGGAGCAACGCTTATAGGTATCCAAAAAAAGAAAAACAACTCCACATGGTGTAGTTTGTTTTGAAAAGGGAAGCCTTTATTAGGCTAATGAATGGTGAAACAATAAAAACAATAAAAAATGAAAATGCCAGTACTCTGGAAAAGATCTGGCACACGTGATCACATGAGTATAAAAGAGCGTGGTAGTTGGGTATGAAAAAGCTATGTACCCGACATGTTTCGAGCTAATGCTCATCGATGAAACCACCACCTGTAGAAGGGAATTTCACATCCTTTCCGCTCTTACAGTAAAGAACCCTCTACGCAGTTTAAGATTAAACCACTTTTCTTCTAATTTTAATGAGTGGCTATGTGTCTTATTAAACACCCTTTCGCTGAAAAAGTTTTATCCCTATTGTGGGGTCACCAGTATGGTATTTGCAAATTGAAATGATATCCCCTCTCAAGTGTCTCTTCTCCAGAGAGAATAAGTTTAGTGCTCGTGACCTTTCTTTATAACCAACTTCCTCCAGTCCCTTTTATTAGTTTTGTTGCCCTTTTCTGTACTCGCTCCATTTACAGCACATCCTTCCCGAGGACTGGTGCCCAGAACTGGACAGCATACTCCAGATGAGGTCGGACCAGTGTCTTGTATAGTGGGAGAATTATCGCTTTATCGATTGAGTTAATCACCTTTTTAATGCATGCCAAAATTCTGTTTGTTTTGTGAGCAGCAGCTTGGAATTAAATTGCATGCCATTTCTGAGTCTATTATCTACTAGGACCCCCAGGTCCTTTTACATCCTCGATTCTCCCAGAGTTTCTCCCCATCAGTAAGTAGATTGCATTCATATTTTTGCCACCTAAATGCATTATTTAAAAAAAATTCACATTAAACCTCATTTGCCATGTAGTTGCCCACCCCAATAATTTGTTCAGATCTACTTGCAAGGTTTTCACATCCTGCGGAGAAGTTATTACCCTGCTTAGCCTAATATCGTCCGCAAATACAGAGATTGAACTGTTTACAAAAGATAATTAGGACAGCCGCACTCCAATCCAACGTAGCTTTATTGTAAGAAATGGAAACAGGCACCACAAGTAACAGCAACGAAACTCAGCATAGCATGAGAAAACACTAAGTTAGTGTGAAATGCGCCAGCTGCATTGCCAGCACCCTCGGTTCCTGAGAGGAAGGTTGCAACCAAGTAGGACCTACCTGGAGGGTCAATTTCTGTTTCTTCATTGAACTGTTTACCCTGTCCTCCAGGTCATTTTTGAACACATTAAATAGGAGTCTCAGGACAGAACCCTAGGGGGATCCCACTTTCCAACCCTGACTATTCCGAGTACTTCCCATTTATCACTACCCTCTGAACTCACCCTTGCAGACAGTTTTCAATCCATTTACTCAACCTAGGGTCCATGCCAACCTTACTTTGCACAGTAAACGTTACAAGGGAACTGTCTCAAATGCTTTTTCAAAATACAGATACACCACATCTATGGGCCTCCCTTTATCTAGATGGCAGCTCACCTCCTCATAGAAGGTTAAAAGATTGTTTTGGCAAGAATGATTCTTCATGAATCAATGCTGATTACTGCTAATGATACCGTTTTCATTACTAAAATCTTGTATATAGTCCCTTATCATCCCCTCCAAGAGGTTGAATACTATTGATGTTAGGCTAACTGGTCTGCAATTCCCAAGGATCTATTTTGGCCCTTTTAAAAATATTGGTGCTACATTGGCTTTACTCCAATCAGCTGATAATAAACACTGCAGTTTTGGTTACTGAAGCCCCCCGATTCCCTCGTGAAGGCTGAGGAGTAGCATAAATTAAATACCTTCACCATCTCACCATCCTTTGAAACCAGATTCCCTTCCTCATTATTTATGGGGCCAATATGATCCATCCCCCCCTCTTTTACTGTTTATATACTTTTCTTGGGATTTTTTTTCTCTCCACTGCTATGTGTCTTTTGTGTTCTATCTCAGCTGCCCTAATTGCACCCTTACATTTCTTGTTGCATTCAGTGTTTGAATGCTGATATTGATCCCTCAGCCTTTTTTGAAGGCCTTCTCCTTTCGCTTTTATATGCATTTTTACATTGTAGTTAAGCCACCTAGGACTTTTGTTCGCTCTTTTAAATTTGTTTCTAATGCCCTTATTTAATATGCTCTTAAAGCAAACCCATCTCTCCTCCGTGTTCTTTGTTCCTGAGATTTTTACCAATTCATATCTTCTAGCAAGAGTTGGCTCTTTTGAAATTCAGTGTCTTTGCATTCCACGGCTTCCTATTTGTGTGATTTATACTGAAGCTAGTAATTGACCTGTGATCACTGTTTTCTAAATTGCCCCATATTTCCCCATCTGTGATCAGGTCTGTATTGTTGGTAATCGGTAGATCGATAAAATATTTTATTTCTAGTTGGTACGTCTACCATCTGAACCATGAAATTGTCCTGCAAGACATTTAGGAACTGGCCTTAGAAGAATGTATGGATAATTAAAATCCCCCATTATGATAATACTTCCCATCCTTGCTGCTAATTCAACTAATGACACAAAATCCGTCTCTCACTCCTCCCTCAGGTTAGGAGGCCTATAGCATACTCCCAGTATAATTTTCACTTTAGCTTCATCTACCGGGAGCTCTACCCATAAGGATTCCACCTCTTCCCTAGCTCCCTTAGTGATGTCATCTCTCAGATTCACTGAAAAAATTATTCTTGATATACAGACATACCTCTCCCCCTTTTTTTACCCTCGCTATCCCTGCGATAAAGGGAATACCCTTGAATGCTTTTCAGCCAATCATGAAAGCTGTTGAACTAAGTCTCTGAAATTCTCACAAAATCAAAATCCTCCTCGTACAACAGTATCACTAGTTCTTCCAATTTGTCCGCCAGACTTCTGGCATTGGTCAACTTGCCAGGTAGTTTAGATCAGATACATAGGGCCAGATTCAGGTAGAGTTAGGCTGGAGTAGCAGTTTTTGATTTGCCTATGCAAATGAGGCTAATACGCCGATTCCCGAACGCTTTTTTACGCCGCCCTGTCGTGGTTAACGTCGTTTTCGTCCGCGTAAGGTTACCCCTGCTAAGATGTGGAGTAACCTTACTAAGTCCCTTCGGATGCCGTCGGCTGTCGTCGGATGCCATGTTAAGTATGGCCTCGGGACCGCGTCGTGTTGTGCGTCATTTACGTACGTCGATTCTCAATGGGGCGGCGTACGCTACGACTACGTCATTTACATTGCAAAAATGTGACGTCCTTTGGAGCATGCGCACTGGGATTTCGTCGCGGCCGACGCATGCGCAGTTCAATCGGCACGGGGGCACGCTTAATTTAAATACAAGCCGCCCCCTTTGAATTACGCGGCCGTACGCTGGGCCATTTACGCTACGCCGCCGCAAACTACGGAGCAAGTGCTTTGGGAAGCACTTGCTCCAGTATGAGGCGGCGGCGTAGTGTAAATGGCTAACGCTACGCCGCCGCAAATGTACAAGAATCTGGCCCACAGCAAATATAAGTCCATAACCAAAAAAATTAGTGTGTGGATACAGCAGCCCAGATGATCCCATAAACGAGCAGGCTCTTTACAGCTTGTGAACACCAACAATCAAAAACTGCTTACCAGATTCTCAGACAATGCTTTTAGGGAGAAAACCCAAAATGGTTGGATGGATGGTGGCTTCCTAGCATATCAAACAGTACACAGTGCTCATCTAGCGGACAACAGCAATTCACCATAAACCAAGCCAACCAGAAGTTATATCAATGTATAACATGCAAGAAGATGAACTCTTAGGCCTTGTACACACGAGGGGATATTTCCGCTGAACATGGTCCGACGGACCATTTCAGCCGAAAAATCCCCTCGTCTGTAGGGGCAAACGGACGCTTTTTGCCGGATTCATCCGGCGGAAAAATTTCAAAGCATGCTTTGAAATAATTCCGCCGGATAGCTGGCCGTCAGATATGTCCGCTGGTTAGTACGGCAAACCAGCGGACATATCTTGCCGCACATGCGTCGTATCCTGTGAATGGATCCGACGCATGCGCGCGGAAGTGTTTACTTCCTGGTGCGGTGACGTGGCGGCGTCAACGTCACCGCCGCGTCACCGCGCTGTCCGTCGGCGGGGAATTTGATCCGATGGTGTGTACAGCCATCGGATCAAAACACCCCGGCGTAAATATACGCTGTAAACGGTCCGGGGACCGTTCACAGCGGATATATTCAGCCGTGTGTACAAGGCCTTATGGTTCAGTATTATAAAAACATACCTTGAAGGTATGCTCCTTTCTGTATCTACGTTGCAGATAGAGAAAGGAGCTGTGTGTTAGTGGGTGTCCTGACTCTCCTGTATTCCAGGGGAGGGGTCGAGCATGACTCTCCACACCAGGGAGAAAGCCTTGCATTACTGTGTAGAGTTACAGACAGAAAAACAGGAAGTGAGGATTTCTCAGAAGAAATAAGGATATTTAAAAGCAAAATCGAAGGATGAGGTAAGTGAAGGAGGAGTGCACTAAGGTAAAGGAAGCTATTTAGGATTTCTTTTTTTTTTTACCTTTACAACCCCTTTAAGGCAACCACTCACAAGTAAAAAGAATAAAACAGCATTTCAGTTATACCACGATTAATGCCTGGGGGGGGCATAATCACTCCTGCCGAGCAGTTTTTGATTGCTGGTCTTCACAAATAGTGAAGTGTCTGTTCGTTTATATAGGATCATCTGAGTTGCTGTATTGACACACTATTGTCTTTGGTTATCAATGTGCTTTATTTGATCTGCAATCTCAATGTATACATCCCGACCTCTGTGACTCAACTATTCTAGTTTTCACCAATGCACCTATGCTGTACTTGTCATATTAAGATACTATTCTCATTATCATCTGTGTATAGTTTTATTGAATGTCATGTAAAACCCAAACTTTGCTGATACTCTTCCTAATCTTCTGCTGTTAGACTTGCACTAATTGGTCTGTGTTTATGCATACTTCTGACTACTCTTGTACAATCTACTAGTTTACATGACAGTTTATGGTAATTCTTTGTTCACCAAACTGCCCCAATCCTGTATTGGTTTTGAGATTAAAATAAACAATTAAAAAAAGTATTTTGACAACAAGACAGAGAAAATTAAAATAATGTCCCCTGATCCATCAGCCACAATAAAAACCCACCACCTCACAATGGTTCTCAGCCCCCATGACAACCTGTCATCTGACAATGTTTTCCCTTATTGCAAAATTACCAATCCCCAGCTGCTAGAATGTAAAACATGAACAAAGAAAACAGGGATTCCGGGGTAATGTCATTGACCATATATGGTCACGACCATTTTATTCCTGGTTGTGTGCCTGGTAATTTAGAAAAAAAAAATTGTACTGTTACATGTTCCTCATGGCAATGCCCAGCTACCAATGTACCAATGTACCAATGTAACGTGTATTACTGTGTGTTTATGTGATGTTCTCCCATTTGCTCACAATGGACATGTCACTCACCTGATGACACACTAACGTACAATGCATGTTTTTTTTGGCACCGCCAAATGGCATTTTGTTGCACAAACGCACCTAAGGAAGGATTGCCAATTATGTCACCACTATAATTGGCTGTCACAGTAGTCACATAATCGGGAGCCGGTCCTGACTATCGTTAGTTAGGACCATAATCTGTTTTTAACAGCTTAGACACTGTGCTGGGAGAGTGCAGTGAGCACACTCTCAAGATAGAAACATCGACTGCCCAGCAATGCATACATGCGGCAAAGTCCTCCTCCCTTTTGCCAATGTAGATATACAGTATGTTATGTGGATTAAACAGGTTAAAGGAGTTGTAAAGGAAAACATTTTTTGTTGCTGAAATGACTGTTTACAGGGTATAGAGACATAATAGTTAACTGATTCCTTTTAAAAATGATTAAAAATAGATAAAAATCAATCATATAATGTGCCTGACGTTTCAGTTTAGTTTTTCATCTAGTTTCATGCTTGTGTGAAGTACAGAGCCAATAAAGGTCCATTGTATGTTTTTAAAATTAAACTGGTTCTGAGGGGTTTTAGACACACATTAATAACACCTCTGTGATTAGAGACCACAGAGAGAAGCTCCCAGTACTTTTTTCATAAGGAAACAGACAACCAGGGAGTGTGCAGAACAGAGAAATATTACAGTAAAAACGAACAATGAGGACATGAAACCAGGACTGCATTAGGGTAAAGGAAGCTATTTAGCTAAAAAAAAAAAATTCCTTTAGTGACCCTTTAAGCATGGTTCAGAACTGCTTTTTGTATTTGTGTTTATAGTGTATATTATATATTGTAATAACATTAGCCCAAATATTTGTATTGACAGTTTATACAAAGCAACTATGAATGAGAGTCTAATTGTATTGAGTATTTACACTTTTAATAAATCTATGTAATTTGTGTGTGTTTCCATGTCAATGAATTGTTTAATAGCCTAGGACCATAGAGGTCAGGGAAGGATCAGATGTGAGCAGAATAAGGATGAGCTCCAGCGTGTTCGCATGGAACATGTGCAGAGCCCGCCAGGAAGTGTGCACGGCGCTGCGCTAATCACAGCCATGGAGACATTTCCCGATCTCTGCAGCAGAGCATCGGGAAAATGTCTCCCCGGCTGTGATTAGCGCAGCGCCGCACTGTCTTCCTGGCGGGCTCTGCACGTGTTCCATGCGAACACGCCAAAGCTCTTCCCTAGAGCCGAACAAGGAGGGGAATCAGTGGGGCTGTGGGAAAAGGCAATTACAGGAAAAATGCACTGTGTATCTCCCTCCAGCAGCTGAATGCCAGCAGGAGGGAGAAGGGGAGAAACTTGCTTTTAGCTGCTGCAAGGAAAGCAGCACAGTGCATCGTTCCTGTAATTGACCCGCCACACTGATATCCCTCTCTGTGTGCCCATGCCCCCTACAGAAGGACCAGTGGTCCCCCCCCTATCAGTGGCCCTAGGAAACCTAAATTATTTTTTACCTGGCACTTCTTTTTTACCTTGATCTATTTTTTCATTGGATCTTATTTTACATGGATTTATTTACCTGGATCTTCAATGTTGAGGTTCTTAATCAGCCACTGGACAATGTCTGCTCCTAAAAAGAAGAAATATAATCAGGTTTATTAATCAAGAAGAAGTTAGAAAAGGTAAATTGATGCATATATACAACAATCAATGCAAGAATAACATTAAACCGATATCTAATTGGAGTTCAATGACCAGCTGATTATAACCTCCTTAACCACTTTAGTACTAGGCTGTAATACCTCTTCATTACCAGGACATTTTTTCGTTTCAGTGCTGTGATATTTGACTTGACTTTTCACACAACAAACTACTCAAATGAATTTCATATCATTTTTATAGGCAAACTGAGCTTTCTTTTGGTGATATTTAATAACGGATAGTTTAGTTATTCTTTACTGTAGAAAGAGAAAAAAAGTTTTAATTTTAAATTCTTATACTTTCTCTTATAAAACATAGCAAATTAAAATGCCAGAACAGCACAAACACCCCTGAAATTATTTTTCCACAGTTTAGACTGATACGTATTCTACATTTTTTGATTAAAAAAAACGCAATAATCGTATATTGATTGGTTTGTGCAAAAGTTATGGGGCCAGATTCTTAAAGGAAATACGACGGCATATCTCCAGATACGCCGTCGTATCTCTGTTTGCGCGGCTTTGTATCTATGCGACTGATTCTTAGAATCAGTTACGCATAGATTTTGCTTAGATCCGACTGGCGTAAGTCACTTACACCGTCGGATCTAAGTTGCAATATTACACTGGGCGCTAGGTGGCGTTCCCATCAATTTCTGCGTCGAATATGCAAATAAGCCTGACAGGCCGATTCCCGAACGTATTTGCGCGCCGTCGTCGTAGTTTACGTAGTTTGCGTAAGCGTAAGGTTACCCCTGCTATATGAGGGGTAACCTTGCGTAGGTCCGGCGTAAGCCATGTTAAGTATGGACATTGGGACAGCGTCGTGTTTTTCTATCGTTTACGTAACTGGTCGCGAATAGGGCTGTGCGTTATTTACGCTCCTGTCAAAATCAATGTATTTGCAGCGTACTATGGAGCATGCGCAGTGGGCTATGTTTACTTCCGGCACATGCGCAGTTCGTTCGGCACGGGGGCGCGCTTAATTTAAATACAGCACGCCCACCTCCTTCCTATTTTGAATTATGCGCCCTTACGCCGGCCCATTTATGCTATGCCGCCACAAATTATGAAACAAATGCTTTGAGAATACAGCACTTTCCCGTAAAAACTGCGGAGGCATAGCGTAAATGGGATACGCTACGGTACACAAAATACTCAAAACTACGAGAATCTGGCCCATAGCATCTACAAAATTAAAAAAAAAATTCTACTAGTAATAGCGGCGATCTGCGATTTTTTTATTGTGACCGTGACATTGCGGCGGACACATCGGAAACTTTTGATACGTTTTTGGGACCATTCACATTTAGTGCTATAAATATGCACTGATTACTGTGTAAATGTGACTGGCAGGGAAGGGGTTAAGACTAGGGAACGTTCAAGGGGTTAGAACACACTTTAGGTAACATTTTAACTGTAGGGGGGAGGGGTCTCACAAGGGGAGGAGACCGATGTGTGTTCCTCTGTACTGGGAACAGAGCATCGATCTCCTCACCTCTGACAGGAGGTGGATCTGTGTGTTTACACCCACAGATCCACACTCCTACTGTGATCACCGGTAATCGCGGATGACTGGCGGCAATCGCGGCTGCCGGGCACGCGTGCAGTGTCGCGAGCGTTGCCGCGGCGTGTGCGCGCGCACTAGATCGCCGGGAAAAAAAGGACATCATATGATCGAGCGAGGGTTCCTGCCGGCGTAATTTTACAATGGCCTGGTAAGGAAAGGGTTAATGAAGAAAAATGCTGGTTTGAGGGTGTTTGGTATTAGTATACTAGATACATTAATAACAATAAGGAGATAGATCTGAAAAGGTTGATGCTTAGAATTGCAGGATAATGGAGATGAAGATGTTAACAGGATAGATCTGACACAAACAGGGGAGATTTTCCAGATAAAAGGGTTAGAATCTGTTGACTACAGTGGCTTATACTGCAGCAGCTGATCTAGAGCAAATTAATAAATTAGTCAATCATTCATTATTTTCTGTAACAGGAAGGGGAGGACTCACAGATGTAAACACTACACTGTTTACACTATGTGATTGATCAGATTAGCTCTGTACACAGTGTACAGGGCAGTCTAAAGGTTGGTTCGGTTCACAAGCATGAACAGATGCACATGACAACTGAGGGCTATTTCTGGAGGGACATTTATAAATGTCCCTCCAGAAATAGAAATTCACTTTTTATTTTTTACAGTATGGCTGTAGTAAGATACATAAAAATTGACATGCGTGCAAATTTCACCCTAATGCCCCGTACACACGATTAGGATTCCCGGCGGTAAAAAGTCCACCGGGAATCCCGGGGGGAAAACTGAGAGCCTGCTCGGACACTTTCCCCGTGTACACACCAGAGGTTTTCCCATCGGGAAAAATGCTGTGAGAGCTTTGCCTGGGATCCTGGCCGTGTGTATGCTCCACCACAGTGTTTTCCACTTTTCCTGCCACGATTCCTATCAGCAAAACTGCCATGGAGTATACACATGGGCAGTTTTCCCAGCTAAAAGCTGTCAAGGCAGTTTTCCCGTCAGGAAAACTGGTCGTGTGTACGATGCATGACACTTAAATTCTCCCTGCAATCATTAATGTGAGCTAAGTTCAGCCTTTTGTTTCAAAATTAAAAAATCTCAGTTTCTCTACCTTTATTTTGCAGTATACAGTGCCGTCACATGACTTCAGTTCTACTTTTAGACTCTAGATTCTGAGACTGAAATCAGCCAGTGGGTGTGGTTACTGAAAGCTAGTGACATCACTTCCTGTGTAGCCAGTGGACGTATACAGGATGGGAGGAGCTAATCATAGGTTCCTGCCCAGTGTTTTCTCATAGTACATCCTTATTCATGAGAAAATGAAGAAATAAAAAGCCCCATAAACACAGGAGGGATGGGAGTTGCAGTGAGCATATACAGTATAGCTGTGCACAGGAGAAAGGAAGTGGACATGGGGGCCTGGGGGGACTGTCAGTGTAGCTGGAAATGCCCTGGGGTCTTAGATTACAATCTACAATGATCATAGTACAGGCTCATTTGTACATTAGTACATTAGGGCTCTATTTCCACTAGTGCAACTTGTCATGTGACTTTGGTCACATAAAGTCACAAGACAAGTCACAGCCCATTAATTTTCATGGTACCCGTTCCCATCTATGTGACTTTGAAAATCAGCGACTTTGAACATGTACCTGCAATGCTTTGATGAGACTTTGAACCAGAGAGTGTAAATTTGGATCAAAGCTACACTCAAAATATCATTAAAGTCGCACTCAAAATCATGCAACTTTGGGGTCGCAATAGTAGAAATGTAGATTATTGTCATGTGACTTTGGACACAAAGTCGCATGACAAGTCACACTAGTGGAAACGAAGCCTTAAACTTATCACTCTGTAGCTCCCTCAGCTGGGCATGTGCCACACCATGCACACAGTGCCATCACAGTGCCACACCATGCACACATTGCCGTGCAGAAACAACCATGTGGTTCTACACTGTAAAAAATCTGCAGCATGTTGCATTGTAATCTAACTTACAGTTTCTAACAAACAGAACATACTTCCCAAGCCTGCCCCTCCTCAAGAGAAACTGCTGGCCAAAATGAGGCAATGAAGACAGAATGAGATCTGTGAAGGAGAGGAGGGATGGGGGTGGGGCTGGGCAGGTCTAGGCAGGTCTGTCTAAAAAGGAGAGGAGGGATGGGGTGGGGTTGGGCAAGACAGGGGTGGTTAGAATGAACAGTAGGCATGCCTGTGTAAAAGAGAAGGATACAATGGTTTCAGGAAGTGAGAGGCAGCGTGTAAAATTCAGAAATAAGGTTGTCCCTGAAGAACATGAAGAAGCTGATTGCCAAGCTTAAAAAGTCTAATCAAAGCTAGACAACATAGGTGTGCGCAGCCTATTGCATTAGGGTGTGCACCCCAATGCTCAAACACACACTACCGATCACTCACTGTGTTCATTTAGAAAGGGAAGGGGCCGGTAAATTACATATTCACTGGCCCCAGCCCCCACTCTTCCTGAAACACCCCCTGTGTGCGCCTGCCACAGCAGCCAGTGGAAGAGAAGAGGATGGAAGCTGGCAGCGCTGCCGGGGGGGGGGGACAGGGCAGTAGGGGAAATCATCACTGCACGGGGTGATTAGGGTGTGCCCAGGCACACCTGGCACACCCTGTACGCAGACCTATGCTAGACAATCAGCTATACAGAAAATGAATAATGTCAAAGATAAAGATATTTTACATATAATTAAGGGCTCATTTATACTTGTTTCGGCTTCAACGTTTGCTCTCTGAATGCATGTCAAAGCTCCTGTCACTAAAAAAATGGTTAGCTCACAGTCCTGTTTACACCTTCATTTTGCTTTACTTCGGCTACGCTTCCAAAATTATACCCTATGTAGCTTCAGTAGTGCTTCAAAGAATCTTCAAAGCCTCCATAGAAGTCTATGACAAAGCTGGTTTAAAGCCCCACTGAAGCCACACCGAAGCCACACCGAAGCCTCATCGGAGCCCCACGAGGCCTCACCGAAACCCCATTGATGCCCCATCAAAGTCCCACTGAAGCTTCATCAAAGCCCCATGAAGCCTCACCGAAGCCCCATCCACGCCCCATCGCAAGCCCACAAAGCCCCACTGAAGCTCCACCAAAGCTCTACTGAAGTTCTACCGAAGCCCCACCGAACCCTTTATCGAAGCCTCATCGAAGCACCAAGCAAAAGCGGGTGTAAACAGGACTGTAAGCTAACCATTACATTTAGTGACTAATAATGCTTTAACAAAGAGTGTCCGATGCCATGTTTTGAAACAAGTGTAAACTAGGTCTAATAGAAACATCTTCACTTTAAAATCATATTTCACACAAATCAGTGGTCATATGTTAGCTTTTTATTAAATCACAAAGATATTTTAAGAACTTTAAAGGGCCCATGTACACTACCCAAACCATAAAAGGTATCCACTTTCCTGTGCAGGCTGGTTTTGGCTTCAGGCAGGGTGGAGGGGAGGTTTCCCTTTTTTTTTTTTTTTTTTTTTTATTGAAAGGCACTGTTTAACTAATTTCAGTGCATATAATTGCAGGCAGAGACAAAGGGCTGCAGTGTGGACAAATGCAGACATGCTGCAGACTTCCATACAGCAATCTTCCTTGCCTGCTGCCTCCATTATAATGAAAACATGGCACATAAAATCAATCTGTTTCTGTGTGCCCTCACAGAGACCAGCATTTTTTCTCATGCAGAAAAAGATGGTCTCCCCACAAGTGTCAAACAAGCCCTCAAAGGAATGTATGTGGATTTGTATATATTATGTATTTATTTAGAATGTTTCTGATTAAAATTGTAAATTGTTTTATGTTTTTTTTTGTCAGGTAAATACAGGTGAAACTTGAAAAATGTGTATATCGTGCAAAAGTTCATTTATTTCACGAATGGAACATAAAATGTCAAACTAATATATGAGATTGACTCATTACATGCAAAGCAATATAGTTCAAGCTGTGATTTGTCATAATTGTGATGATTATGGCTTATAGCTCATGAAAGCCCCAAATCCACGATCTCAGAAAACTTGAATAAGTGTCCCACTCTAATCAGCTAATTAAGCCATAACACTTGCAAAGGGTTCCTGAGCCTTTAAATGGTCAATCAGTCTGGTTCAGTAGGGATCACAATCATGGGAAAGACTGCTGACCTGACAGTTGTGCAGAAAACCATCATTGACACCCTTCATAAGGAGGGAAAGCATCAAAAGGTAATTGCAATAGAAGTGGGATGTTCCCAAAGTGCTGTATCAAAGCACAGTAGATTAGAATAGAAGGTTATGTAGAAGGGAAAAGTGTGAAAGAAAAAGGTGCACAAGCAGCAGGGATGACCGCAGCCTGGAGAGGATTGTCAGAAAAGGGGCATTCAAAATTTTTGGGGACTTCCACAAGGAGTGGACTGAGGCTGGAGTCTGTGCATCAAGAGCCACCACACACAGAAGGATCCTGGACATGGGCTTCAAATTTTGTATTCCTCTTGTCAAGTGTCTTACCTGGGCTAAAGAAAAACAGACCTGGTCTGTTGCTCAGTGGTCCAAAGTCCTCTTTTCTGATAAGAGCAAATTTTGCATGTCATTTGGAAACCAAGGACCCAGCGTATGGAGGAAGAATGGAGAGGCACACACTGCACTGCACGCTTTACCAACCAGCACCCGGTTGGAGGAGAACTACTTGGCCTTCAGAAGGAAGATCAAAACCCATCTCTTTTGATGACAAAGGAGACAGGCACAAACGAGCGCCCAGAGGCGATTTAGTTTGCATGTGCTGTGCTATATAAGTTTCTCACTCACTCACAAACTCACTCACTGCAAGATGCTTGAAGTCCAGTAGGAAGTTTCCACAGTCTGTGTTGATTTGGGGAGCCATGTCATCTGCTGGTGTTGGTCTACTGTGCTTCATTAAGTCTAGGGTCAATGCAGCTGTAACGGTCAACACCGTTTACAATCTTCCATCAACCCACCCAAGGCAGCTTATCCGACACTCTGACAACCCATGCAGACACGATCCATTCCATTCCCCAAAATAACTGAGACACACAGCTCTGGGTCCTGGTTTCAAAATGTATGAATACTTTAATGGTACACTCAGCTGGTTATATACAGTTTTAGACCCCAAGTGAACAATGAATCAACTCCACCCACCACATTACACATTCTTTTAGATAATGACATTCAGGTGAGTTAATTATTAGTCATTCCCCAGATGTCCCGTCTCCGACAACAAGCTATTCTCACCAGATACACAATGCACAGACGTCTGACCTTTAGAGGGTGCTAACTCACAACACATCTTTATCTTTGATAGATTCTTCACACAAAACAGTGTCATTAGCATACACAATGAAATATCTTAGAAGCAGACCTAATTAGCACAATGGATACAGAATGCAATCACAGCAAGACACTTTAACATCCCATAATAGGCAGCCAGGCTGGCTACCAAGCTCCAATTCACATCATCCCAGTAGCAGACTTAATTAGCATCTCAACAGTCTATGTTAAGCATTAAAGAAGACACTCTTATTAACCTGTTGTGGTCAGAATAAACAACCTGTAATATTCCAAGATATCCTGCAATACATGAATTATCAGTAATGTCCCATCTCATGTAATTTATGATATCATTTCTCAGTCACCCTATGCCCCTATCGGACATAGGGTCACCCTAGACCCAAGAGTCATTGGTGAAGCTGGCACAGGAGTACACTGCATCCTTCAAAAGTCTGAGTATCACGGGCCATTCCGTTACATCTCTCCCCTTTCGGTAGGAGACTAACACAGGAGGTGACCCCAGACGGGTTGACTCCGAAGTTAGTCAGTAGTTCCATTCCTACAATGCTGGTATACATACAGTACCCCAAATAAATGGCTCCAAACAGAGCATTACTCACCCAGCCAACCTCTGCCTCTCTCAGAAAACATGCCTGCCACTGAGGAGAGGCCTGGACTGGCCCTTCTCCCTGGAGTCCTTTCAGCCGCTGGAGAGAAGACAGGGTGACTGGGCTCAGTCCATCATGCTGTTGGGGTTCTGGGGTATACCAGTGGAGACTGAAGTCCCAACCACTGGTGGTAGGTGAAAATCCCCCGGTGCTTGCAAAGCAAAGCTGACATCCTCCTGTCTTAGTGCCGCACCATTTTCTGGGGTTGTGTCAGTGAAGACTGAAGTCCCATCCACTACCCCAGGAACTCCCTCTTCTGTTAGTTGAGAGCAGAGGCTTGTGGCACTCTGCTCTGTTGCCAGCTCTTCTGCTGGGTTGCTGTGAGTGGAGACCACAGTCCCATCCACTACCACAGGAACTCCCTCTCCTGCTAGTTGAGAGCAGAGGCTCGTGGCACTCTGCTCTGTTGCCAGCTCTTCTGCTCGATATGCATGAACCGTAACATCCTCTGAATGGTCCATCAAGTCCATACATTCTGTAATCTGTGGCTGGGGAGATGAGCCAACTGCCCTAGCCCCCTGGAACTCCACTCCGCTTCAGCTTTGGGAATGGCAATCTTCAGATTTTCCACTGCCGAATCCTCACAGTTTCAGCCAGGATTTCACAGTTGTCATCTAAAATTTCCTCATAGTCCCAGGCAACGGGAGCCCCACCCAGAGTCTAGCAGCTGTCTGTAGGCGATCTCCAGCTCCCATTCCTGAATGGCCAGAAACTCCAAATCTTCCTGTAACCAGTGCCCTTCCGAGACATTCAATTTTTGTTCTCTGTGCTCCATTATGTCCTCCAAGCGCCACTCCCTATAATCCCCGAAGTCAGGATCACTGGACATCCTCCAATACAATAATCCCAGGCCATCATGGTCATAGCCTTCCGCGGGGCTGTCATCCGCTGACCACGGGCACTCTTGGGCTACACACCACCGGAGGGCTCTGTAGCTTTCGTCCAACTGCATCTCTGCCCAGATCAGCCTGCTTAACTCGGCTGTCGACTCCTGCTTCGGTTGTTCCCTCAGCAACGGCATTGAAATATCTTAGAAGCAGACCTAATTAGCACAATGGATACAGAATGCAATCACAGCAAGACACTTTAACATCCCATAATAGGCAGCCAGGCTGGCTACCAAGCTCCAATTCACATAATCCCAGTAGCAGACTTAATTAGCATTTCAACAGTCTATGTTAAGCATTGAAGAAGACACTCCTATTGACCTGTTGTGGTCAGAATAAACAACCTGTAATATTCCAAGATATCCTGCAATACATGAATTATCAGTAATGTCCAATCTCATGTAATTTATGATATAATTCCTCAGTCACCCTATGCCCCTATTGGACATAGGGTGACCCTAGGCCCAAGAGACATTGGTGAAGCTGGCACAGGAGTACACTGCATCCTTCAAAAGTCTCTGAGTATCACGGGCCATCCCGTTACAGCAGCCATCTACCAGGAGATTTTGAAGCACTTCATGCTTCATATATGAGCTCTATGGGGATGATGACATTTTCCAGTAGGACTTGGCACCTGCGCACACTACCAAAATCACCAAAACATGGTTCAATGACCGTGGGACTACTGTGCTTGATTGGCCCGAAAACTCACCTGACCTGAACCCCATAAAGAATCTGTGGGGCATTGCCAAGAGAAAGATGAGAGACATGAGACTGAACAATGTAGAAGAGCTGAAGGCCACTATTGAAGCATCCTGGTCTTCCATAACACCCGCGGACCCGATCGCTGCTAGTGTCCCGCGATCAGTCACCGGAGCTGAAGAACGGGGAGAGGTGTGTGTAAACACACCTTCCCTGTTCTTCCTTGTGGCAGTGTCATTATTCGTCTGTTCCCTGATATAGAGAAAGACGATCAATGATGTCACACGTCCAGCCCCGCCACCTACAGTTAAAAACACATACGAGGTCACACTTAACCCCTTCAGCGCCCCCTAGTGGTTAACTCCCAAACTGCAATTGTCATTTTCACAGCAAATAATACATTTTTATAGCACTTTTTGCTGTGAAAATGACAATGGTCCCAAAAATGTGTCAAAATTGTCCGATGTGTCCGCCATAATGTCGCAGTCACGAAAAATATAGCGGATCACCGCCATTAGTAGTAGAAAAAAAATTATTAATAAAAATGCAATAAAACTATCCCCTATTTTGTAAACGCTATAAATTTTGCGCAAAACAATCGATAAACGCTTATTGTGATTTTTTTTACCAAAAATAGGTAGAATACGTATTGGCCTAAACTTAGGAAAAATATTTTTTTTTTATATATTTTTGGGGGATATTTATTATAGCAAAAAGTAAAAAATATTGATTTTTTTTCAAAATTGTCGCTCTATTTTTGTTTATGGTGCAAAAAATAAAAACCGCACTGGTGATCAAATACCACAAAAAGAAAGCTCTATTTGTTGGAAAAAAGGACGCCAATTTTGTTTGAGAGCTACGTCGCACGACCGCGCAATTGTCACTTAACGCGAGACAGTGCCGAAAAAAAACTAAAAAACAAAAAACCCTGCAAGACAAAGGCATAATGAGCTAGTATACATAGCATACTAGCTCAATAT
The DNA here is from genome assembly GCA_029574335.1 of Rana kukunoris. Classification (NCBI taxonomy): domain Eukaryota; kingdom Metazoa; phylum Chordata; class Amphibia; order Anura; family Ranidae; genus Rana; species Rana kukunoris. The sequence goes on along the minus strand of CM056059.1, from coordinate 71,410,768 downwards.
GTATTACTTACCTCAGATCGAAGCCCCCACAGCAGTCCACGTCTCCCCCTCAGGTTGCCAACACGTCGTCCCGGAGTTACTTCTGGGTATCGTGGCTCTAGAGCTGTGATTGGCCAGAGCTGCAATGACGTCACTCCTGTGCATGCGCGCGGGAGCCGCTAATAACGGCACGCAGACTGGAGCAACGCTACATAGGTGTCATTGCTTCAGTTTGCCCCAGTGCGCTTGTGCCGATGACATCGGCACATGCAGGGGACAGGGGATATCTCCTAAACCGTTCAGATTTAGGAGATATCCTGGGTAGCTACAGGTAAGTCTTAACCACTTAAGGACCGCCTCCTGCACATATATGTCGGCAGAATGGCACAGCTGGGCACGAGCACATACAGGTACGTCCTCTTTAAGTGCCCAGCCGTGGGTCGCGGGCGCACCGGTCTGAAGCTCCGTGACCGCGGCCACGGGACCCGCGGCCCCGATCGCGGATGGAGTCCGGCGATCGGTCCCCCCGGAGCTGAACAACGGGAAGAGCTGTGTGTAAGCACAGCTTCCCCGTTCTTCACTGTGGCACTGTCATTGATCGTGTGTTCCCTTATATAGGGAACCACAATCAATGACGTCACACCTACAGCCACACCCCCCTACAGTTAGAAACACAGATGAGGTCATACATAACCCATTCAGCCCCCCTTGTGGTTAACTCCCAAACTGCAATTGTAATTTTCACAGTAAACAATGCATTTTTAATGCATTTTTTGCTGTGAAAATGACAATGGTCCCAAAAATGTGTCAAAATTGTCTGAAATGTTCGCCATAATGTCGCAGTAATGAAAAAAATCGCTGATCGCCGCCATTAGTAGTAAAAAATATATAATAAAAATGCAATAAAACTATCCCCTATTTTGTAAACGCTATAAATTTTGCGCAAACCAACCGATAAACGATTATTGCGATTTTTTTTACTAAAAATAGGTAGAAGAATACGTATCGGCCTAAACTGAGGAATTTTTTTTATATATATATTTTTGGGGGATATTTATTATAGCAAAAAGTAAAAAATATTGCTTTTTTTTTTTCAAAATTGACGCTCTATTTTTGTTTATAGCGGAAAAAATAAAAACCCCAGAGGTGATCAAATACCACCAAAAGAAAGCTCTATTTGTGGGAAAAAAAGGACGCCAATTTTGTTTGGGAGCCATATCGCAGTTAAAGCGACACAGTGCCGAATCGCAAAAACTGTCCGGGTCCTTTAGCTGCCTAAAGGTCCGGGTCTTAAGTGGTTGTTATAGGCTTACCTGTAGCATATAGTTGTTAAATAGGGTTTACAGCCACTTTAACCTATAAGTGCACCCCATTTTGCAGTGGGTCAATATTTCCAAACTGTTGCTTGTTTGCTGATTTGTAGAGGTTTTTTTTTGTTGGGTAAGCTATTTATGAATGACTCCTACCCCCCCCCCAATCCCTGTTAAACTGCAACTATCTGATTGAACCCCTCACAGCCAATCCAAACAAAAGTGGGAATCAATTTTGGTTCATGTAAAACCTTAGCCTTTTAATTCTAGTCAAGCAGATACGCTTTCAAGATCTCACTGTCAGAAGTACTATTAGCTATAAAATAAAAAATATTGAATCAATTTTTGAATTGCGAGTCACTGTATTCCTGAATCACTTATTATACACGTATCAGACAGATCCCAACCAAACAATTCCAGAAATGCAAAATATATTTTGATAATTCAAAAAAAGAGTGTGTATGGGCAATATATAACTTTCTGGCTGATCTTTATCAGGGGAATAATTGATCATTTAGTCTGCAAACTAATCAGCTAATTGCTTCTGTTCTCCTGATATAATAAGGGTGCTGCCCATTTTCTGCTTAACGCACAAACTTTAAAACCCATGCAACACAAGCATATGTGTTTATGAACCATTATTTAACAAAACAAAAGAACAGCGATCAGACTGTATCTGCAGGTTCAGCTGCCATTTTGTGTCTATAGACAGCTTTAACTAAATAAAATACTGCCAGTACTTAATACGCTTCTATGTTAGCCGAAACATCAAGGTAATATCGCATCATCGCGTTACTTCCGCCCAACCAAAATAGCCTTGGGAACAGTGCACCAGAACGCTAACAAGTGGCTCATTCGTTCAGGGCCGATTACCCTTTATATAATCGCCTGCTACATACGCCGGGTGCCAGGACTATCAGGCACTCAGCAATGTAAGTGTATTTTTAATTATTGTGGAACCAATACATTTTAATACGGCATTGCGCAATGAGGCTCTCTTTTTGCTCTTATTCCCATTCATCCTTATGAGGCACATCTCTACTTCCAAGAAGTCATCCTAACCATTCGAGGTATCCCCACATGCGCATAAGACCATACTAGAGATAGGTGGTCCATATCCAGTAGTGAGTGTACATCTATGTGGGGAACCTAGTCCAAGCACCAATCTGTAGGAGACATCTTTTGAGCACTGAGCACCATATGGGATTATCTGATGTCATTATTTTAATGATGCATTTTCATTAATATATTTTTTTGTTTGTCCAATGATTTGTCTAGTACTTACTTAATACATGCCTAGATTAACAACTGTATTGCCATCTGATATGTGTATCACATCTTGATGCAAGTTCTCCTTCTTCATCTCTTTTCTCTCTCATTTGTTACTAAGAATATCTCTTTTATTTGGCTGTCAAGGACAGTACAATGAGGGTTCAATCAAAGCAAGGCCCAGCAGGTTTCTTCCTCTTTGGCTATAAAGTCTTGTGGGAGCAAGGAAGTATGAACAGCAAGTGTTCTTTATAGAAAGGTAAAGTACAAGCTCTTTCAGGTCAACTGATGCAAGGTTTATTTCTGCCTCCTTTCTCTACCAAGGACTGCAGGCTACTGTGATTTAAAGGACTAGTGACAAGCAAATACAGCCTGCTGTTCATATATACAATATCTATTTTTCCCAGTAGCAAAAGAAAGACATAAACAAACCATTATGTGACATTAGGTTATACGATATACAGTGCTGTTGCTTTGTTGGTTTATTCTTCATTGTTCTCTTTGGATGTTAGTGCAAATAAAGTATCACGAACAGTACTCATATAAACATACAGTATCTCACAAAAGTAAGTACACCCCTCACATTTTTGTAAATATTTTATTATATCTTTTCATGTGACAACACTGAAGAAATTACACTTTGCTACAATGTAAAGTAGTCAGTGTACAGTTGGTAAACACAAGGGAATATGAGCACACAGGCTCAGGGTGCAATAATGTATTTTATTAGATATAAAATAATAAAATCGATACACTCACAAGTGAAGGAAAATAAACAGCGTCAAACAGTTCCTCCAATAGAGAGCCTTAGCGAGGCACACATCCGTGCTTCAGAGTAGATGAGAAGACCGCTGGATGGATGGGCTGGCTTCACAGACACAGGCTTATCAAGCAGCTACTGACAGGCCGCAAGTGAGCCGCTCACTGACTGAAGAGACAGTCAGTCAGGAGAGGGCTGTGGTGCACCTACAACACTTGTCCCAGGGAGAACTCTGGTAAAAACCAACTGACAGAGGATGCTATAGTTGTCAGGATAACATGTTTCGGAGGGTGTGTCCCTATTGGAGGAATGGTTTGATGCTGTTTAATCTCCTTCATTTGAGTGTATCGATTTTATTCTATTATATCTAATAAAAGAAGACGTTATTGCACCATAAGCCTGTGCGCTCATATTCCCTTTTGTTTTTATAGCTATCAATTTCTCGTTAATCAATGAGCCGCAAGGAGAATGATAATGGCCAGATTGTTTAACAATAAGCATTCTCATTAAGGGATTCCTTGGTCAGTGTGTTATCACTTTGGATTGGACTTTTCTAGCTCAAAGACTATTTTTGTTGTATTTTGAGTGTACAGCTTGTAAACCAGTATATATTTGCTGTCCACTCAAAAGAACTCAACACACAGCTATTAATGTCTAAACTGCTGCCAACAAAAGTGAGTACACCCCTAAGTGAAAATGTCCAAATTTGTCCCAAAGTGTCAATATTTTGCGTGGCCACCATTATTTTCCAGCACTGCCTTAACCCATTCACCAGAGTTTCACAGGTTGTCACTGGAATCCTCTTCCACTCCCACATGATAGCATCATGGAGCTGGTGGCTGTTAGAGAACTTGCGCTCCTCCACCTTCCATTTGAGGATGCCCCACAGATGCTAAATAGGGTTTAGGTCAAAAGACATGCTTGGCCAGTCAATCACCTTTACCCTCAGCTTCTTTAGCAAGGCAGTGGTCGTCTTGGAGGGGTGTTTGGTGTCGTTATCATGTTGGAATACTACCACCACCATGCTTGACTGTAGACATGACACACTTGTCTTTGTACACCTGGTTGTCGCCACACACGCTTGACACCATCTGAACCAAATACATTTATCTTGGCCTCAATAGATCACAGGACATAGTTTCAGTAATTTATGTCCTTAGTCTGATTGTCTTCAGCAAACACTTTGCAGGCTTTCTTGTGCATCATCTTTAGCCAGTTAAGGACCCCCGCACGCCTATGTACGTCCACAACATGGCTCGTACAGGCACAAGGGCGTAAATTTACGTCCTCGCCTTAGTGCGGTTCGGGGGTCCCATCGGGACCCCCTCCGCGGCGTGCGGCGGTCCCCCTGGCTCTGGGAGCGATCGCCGACGAGCGGGCGGATGTCCGTGTTTTCCGCCCCCCCCCGCGATCGCTCCCAGCCTGTCACTTCCTCCTCCTGTGTTTACACAGGAAGGAGGAAATGATGTAATCTCTCATCGCAGCGCTGTTTCCCAGCGCTGCTGATGAGAGAAGACATCCACAGTAAGTGTGCACCAACACAACACTGACACACACTCACATAGGCATATTAACCCCTTGTGATCGCCCCCCCCCACCCCCCTGTCACAGTGTTACTGAATGCAGTGATTTAATCACTGCATTTAGTGTCAGTGTGACAGGCACTGTAAAAAACAGTTAGTGTTAGGTTCAGGATAGCCCCCCCACCCCCCCTAATAAAGTTTTAACCCCCTGATCACCGCCCTAGTTAACCCTTTCACTCCCTATTGCCAGCGTCACTAAGCGATCATTTTTCTGATCGCTGTATTAGTGTCGCTGTTCCCGCTAGGTAGCTATTTTTTTTATTACGATTTTTTTTTTTTACTAAAGACATGTGGCTAAATAAATTTTGGCCTAAATGTTTTACTAAAATTTAGTTTATTTGATTTTTTTTATAACAAATAGTAAAAAAATAGTGATTTTTTTCAAAATTGTCGCTCTATTTTAGTTTATAGCGCAAAAAATAAAAATCGCAGAGGCGATCAAATACCACCGAAAGAAAGCTCTATTTGTGGGAAGAAAAGGACGCAAATTTTGTTTGGGAGCCACGTCGCACGACCGCGCAATTGTCTGTTAAAGCGACGCAGCGCCGAATTGTAAAAACACCTTGGGTCATTTAGCAGCGTAAGTGTCCGGGTCTTAAGTGGTTAGTAGAGGCTTTGTTCTGGGATGACAGCCATGCAGACTAATTTGATGCCGTGTGCGACGTATGGTCTGAGCACTGACAGGCTCACCCCCTACCTCTTCAACCTCTAAAGCAATGCTAGCAGTACTCGTATGTCTATATCCCAAAGACAACCAATAGATATGATGCCGAGCATGTGCACTGAACTTCTTTGGCCGTTCATGGCGTGGTCTGTTCTGAGAGGAACCTGTCCTGTTAAACCACTGTATGGTCTTGGCCATCGTGCTGCAGCTCAGTTTCAGGGTAATCTTCTTATAGCCTAGGCCAACTTTATGTAGAGCAAACCTTTTTTTTTTTTTTTTTTTTAGATCTTCAGAGAGTTCTTTGCCATGAGGTGCCATGTTGAACGTCCAGTGACCAGTATGAGAGAGTTTGGGGCGATCACACCAAATTTAACACACATGCTCCCCATTCACCCCCGAGGCCTTGTAACACTAATGAGTCACATGACACCGGCGGTTTAGACATTAATGTGTTGAGTTATTTTGAGGGGACCACTTTATATTGTTATACAAGCTGTACACTCACTACTTAACATTGTAGCAAAGTGTAATTTCTTCACTGTTGTAACATAAAAATATATAATATAATATTTACAAAAATGTGAGGGGTGTACTCACAAAGAAAGCTAAAGCACCATGTTTCATAAACAACTGCCATTTTTAGTTATTATACTACTGTTTTCACTATTTTGTCATCTGTGTAGTCACAGTTATGTATTACATTTTGGAATAGAGTCTTGTTGAGGTTCCTGTCACTTTACTGTACTTGTAAGGCTTACTGTGGCTTTAGTTTTTTGAGGCATATAGCAGCAGATCAGAAGCCTTAAAACCTAGCCACATTTTTAAAACAGCCTTATTTATACATGCTGGAGAAAAGAACTAAGATTTAGAAGTAAAATATTATTATTATTTATTTACTAGGGGGCCCATTTATAAAGCAAATTGGTGACAATTAAACCAGGCTGACTTTCATTTAACAAAATCCATACAACAGCATTATTTGTATTTGTAACCCTCGTGCCAAGAATCCTAAGTTGCCAACTGAGACAGACTTGCACAGGTCTGAAACAGGTCTAGCTGTGAAGATGAGCCAGATTTTTACTGTACACAGACACACAATTAAGAACTCAAGCTAGCAAACACTTCCAGCAATATGCGGTCCTCTGTAGTGGAAAGCAGGAAGGATAATGGCAATTCTGGGTACTTGGCAGATGCAGTCCTGCCCTGCTGCTCCATTGGTTTGGATTACATTGTGATGGAAGTGACCCCGTTGGGGCCCGGGGGAGCCGTTTTGCATTCCAGTGGCCATTTTTTGTCCCAGCAGCCATAATGTTAACACGCAGGGTGAGTTGTCATTTAAATCCTTGTCAGTAGTACAACTAACATTTGCAGATGTGTAAGGCCGCGTACACACGATCAAAACTATCTGCTGGAAACGGTCTGACAGACCGTTTCAGCAGACAGATTCGATCGTGTGTACGGGCAGACAGACAGATTTTTCCAGCAGACAGATTTTAAAGCATGCTTTAAAATCTGTCTGCTGGGAATCCGTCCCTCCGATATGTCTGCTGGTTAGTACGCTAACCAGCAGACATATCTGCCCGCACATGCGTCGAATGGATTCGACGCATGCGTGAAAGTGTTTTACTTCCTGGTGTGGTGACGTGGCGGCGTCAACGTCATCGCCACGTCACCGCGCTGTTTGCCGGTGGGGATTTTGGTTTGATCGTGTGTACAGCGATCAAACCAAAACAGCCCAGCAGACAAATCTGATTAAATCGGTCTGTCAGACCAATTTGAACAGATTCATTTGGTCGTGTGTACGTGGCCTAACATATACAATATACCTCAATGACAGTTGACCTGAGTAGTACCTTGTATATGTAGCACTACCCCGAAGGAGCTGCTGGATTGTTTTGGGCAGCATGTTACCTCTATTTGTTCACCATCTAGGGTATCAGATGAGAGTTGATAAAAAGTACAATGACCAAACTTTAGACTTATTTTTCTCTGCTTTATTTACCAAAGTGGTAGAAGAATAAAAGTAGTAGTTGAAAAGGTAGAACAGTAATAGGTTCAGGTGTATAACTTTTGCTCAGAAACACTCCAGCTACCAGAAACGCAGCTTTCATCGCCACTCTAGCCAGAGCGAGTATTGCGCACCTGGATAGGCCTCTCTCACTAGCCTAGCAGCCAGGGTGTCGCACGGAAAACTTGGTAAAATCTCTGCCACAGACCTTGCCAAAGATGGAGGTAAATTTGATCCAAAATCCTCTCAGCACAGAATTAAGCACCCGGATCTCTCCCAAAGAACTTCTGGTAAAATTAGAACTGACAGGTGATCATCATCCAGCCTTCCAGAAATAGTGCAACCTTCAATGAAGTTCTAGGCCTCTCCTGAGATACCAGCCTCTTGCTCGGTGCTCTCCAAGACAGGTTCTTCATCGAGTGGCTTCCTCCCTCAGGACTGACAGCTTAGGACCACTCTACAAGCGTAGACCCAGTCTGACTACTGAGCCTACTTAGTAGATCACAACCCCGGACCAACGTGGTCCCAGAGTCAGGAACACTTGAACACGCACCCCTGGCCATGAGGGCCACACACGAGGGGTGGTGGGACGACAGACCCAGGATTGGCGACGACCCCAGACTAGTGATGTCTGTCCCTTAAGTACTCCTCCCAGCATGCTCAGCGGGACGATCAACTCCCTCTGATTGGCTGCCGAAGGGGAACACCCAAAACACCTTGACCTGACTGCTGCCACCCTCAGTCTGGGATGATAACGACACCCCAGACAACAATAATGCTCACTCATAGTACATCCATGGCTGGAACAGAGGCCCAAATTTAGTAAAAAAATTATACAGTCTGAGCCAACTAACTCTCAGTCTACCCTCTAAATTTTAAGCAGTGCCAGCTAAAAAGTAGCCGGCTGCTATATATATATTAAAATATTATGTACAACATAATATGACATATATACACATTACATTATCATTAATATATATATGGGGGTTTACCCTCCCCTCTCCCTTCTCTCCACCCCCGCCCCCTTGGGGGAGTGGGCTGTTTTTATTGTTCTATAAAAGTAGCTTGCCTTGTGGTGTCCAGAGTAGCCGAGCTCTGAGGAAAAGGGGTGCACCCCCAAAACACGTCAGCTCTACATTCCTTTGACATTTGGTGTCTGCACTACATAATATAATTAATACAAATAAACATATGCAAAAAGAATCAAGAATTCACATGATTAAAGCAGATGAAGAATAATGGTATTGTTAAAATTCATGATTGAAACGGGCTAAGCTGAGAATTGTTAGTTGACAACCAACGCGCTTCGTGGCTTCTGCCAATCATCAATTTTCTGCAAATGTACTGAAAATTAAATAGATAAATTATTTATTAATAGATAGAAAAACCTTCTCATGGAACAGGAATAACAAAAATGGCCACAGGATGGAGATACTTACAGAACAACCCGGAAGTTATGCCTGGGTCTAGCAACAGGTATGCAGGATAATCTGCAATAAGCTGTCTCAACCGGGGTTGAGGCAGGGTAACACCCACCCCGGGGGAACATCGGAGAAGGGACCAGGGGAACAGCAAAAGCCAGATTATCCTGCAGATCTGTTGCTCAATCTGTTTAGGAGCTCAGTGATACTGGTCCAGATCTGAAAGGAAATGCCCCAGGAGACTATCCGTCCTATCATTAGGCATATGCCCCGAAGTTGTCAGGCATTCATACAAACACGTGGAGCCATACAAACTAATACTAGTACAATTTTGAGTTGCTGCAATGAAATTTCAGCAAAATAGACTAGCCTGCTGCATAATTTTCTCACTTTGATTTTCAAGGTGTTTTTTAATTCAGCCCTCTCTAGGTTAATCATTTTAATTTCTATCAAACAATGTGGCATCCTTTCATTACCCAGTCCATATCAGTATAGATATCCACTGTGATATTTTCCCCAGTGAGATCTGATGTGTTTTCAAAGTGTTCCTTTAATTTTTTTGAGCAGCGTATAAATACACACACACACATAGGTTGAGCTGGATGGACTGGTGTCTTTATTCAACCTTACCAACTATGTAACTATGAATCTTCTCAATGAGGACACATAAAAACAGACAGGGCTAATAACCCCTCACCTTTCTATCCATCCTAAAAACACATTTTTGGTTTTCAACATGTATAAAGTGGTTACTTTAAATTCTAATCATTCTAAATATTTTTCTGAAAATGCTTTTGTGGGGTGTTGTGTGCCTGATTGAGGAATAAATAGGACTTAATACAGTTCTTTAAACCACTAAGGAAATTGTCAAGGTATCCAAAAATGATGCACATATCCCATATTACAGAAAATTACTGCTCAGCACAAAAGATCACTAATAAATGGACTTGCACAGTCAACCAATGCAGGGTAATTTTGATTTGTGAAAGATCAATATCTACTCCAGAAAGAGTAAAACATTCAGAATTTCTGAGTACACCTTAATGTTATTCTCAGAATAGAAACTGCTAGCATAAGAGCAGACAACATTAGTTACAGCCTGGTCATTGAAAACGCAGGTTCATTATTACACCATTGCTGTGCTGCTGAAATCTTTCAGTCAAAGTTGTATATGATGTTCATAACTAATTGATGCATCACATGCAAGAGTCATGAGGGTTGCTGTAATATGGCTACTTTAAAGCCGCAGGGCAAAGAATTCAACAAACTAAAGAGGAAAAACTGTATTATGACCATGCTTCAAACATGGTTTTAAATATTAAAGCGGAGGTCCACCTAAAATAAAAATATTAAAAGCCAGCAGCTACAAATACTGCAGCTGCTGACTTTTAATAAATAGACACTTACCTGTCAATTGTCCCCGCGATGTCGGCAGCAGAAGATGAGCAATCGCTTGTCTCTCCTCATCTTCGTGAGGGAATCAGGAAGTGAAGCATTGCGGCTTCACTGCCTGGTTCCCTACTGCGCATGGGCGAGTTGCGCTGCGCATCTTTCACTGGTCCCCGCTGTGTTCTGGCAACTGTGTGTGGGGGGGGGGGGGGGGAAGTGGCGTCGATATCGGCAGATTCTGCGGCTATTTATGCCTGGAAGTGGGTGCAAATACCTGTATTATGCAGGTATATGCACTCCCTCCCCCTGAAAGGTGCCAAATGTGACACCGGAGGGGGGGAGGGTTCTGAAAAGCGGAGGTTCACTTTTTGTGTGGCCCTCTGCTTTAATGCAGACAGCACTCCAGAAACAAATTGTAAACTATTTTTGATTTGCGATCATTCTTGGAATAAAGCATCACTACAGAGAGACCCAAATTAATATCTTATCTCCAGATAATGAATCAGCACTGTTCTATCATAGCTATAGTTTGCCATTAGCCAAGCAATAACTGGTTTAGATTTGTATTAAATGCATGGGGATTATTTAGCCCTGTAATTAGACTATAGTAAATTGTTATTTAAATGAATAAAGGCCAATTTCAGAAAAAGTGAAATCAGCAAGTGAGCTACTATCCTGTAAACACCACGATTGTATAAAAAAAACTGAAAGTTTGCCTGTTTACTTATAATCTGAGTTCTGTGTAGTTCCATGCAGATTATGTGCACTGCTTCATAGATGGTCAGTGTAGGGGGGGGGGTGTTACTTCCTCAAGTCTGATGTTTACCTTCTTCTCTTTCTCCTTCCTGCATCATCAGTCACATACATACTTTCAAGGTAGGTTTGAACCATTTGGGTGCTATGAGAAACCAGGCATGCTGTGAGTTGGAAAAGCAAGGAGAGCGATCTAGCCCGGTGTTTCTCAACCTTTTATTTTAGTAAAGGCACCCTTTAAAATTTTGGACAATCTTGAGGCACCCTCCAAAATTATGGACAGTCTCGAGGCACCCTTTCAAATTATGAACAGTCTTGAAACAATCCCAAATAGTTTTACATAATGCAGCAAAAACCACACATGCAGGAGACCCAACTTTAGAGGTGCAAACTGGCACTGCCTAGTATTCCAATGTTTCTCTTCTTCTTAAGTTTTTCTCCATCACTGAGCTAATGAGAGCCCAAAGCTGATGGAAGGCAAGGGGAGGTCAAACAAGGATGCTATACAGGTGATCGACATCCTCCTTATCAACTGATGATGTCATTGGTCGTTAGGAGGTTGGCAGCTAGAAGGTCATAATGGTAACTTAAAGGCAGGCTTCATCCAATTTCTGGGCAATTTTTAGGTGTTCTGCCAAGACACCTCTGAAGAAAACTCAATGCACCCCAGTGTGCCTGGGCACCCTGGTTGAAAAGGGCTGATCTAGCTTCACTAGCAGGTACATTACAGGATAATCAGATTACAGGAAAATGGAGTAGTTGTGTTGGCAGGCAGGATAAATTCTCTTCATACAGCTCAATGTTTACTTTTTAGTTCTGACTGATGTGTACCTTTAATTATATGCAAAATAACAGATATGCCTTAACAATGCAGATCTGAACTGTGGAAGATGAAGGTGGTACCACTAGTCAAAAACACACTCACAAATAACCCAGAACTTTCTCATACTAAATGCTTCATATTCACATTCAAAACAATTAAAATGTAAGATGTCCCAAAAATAACGCACAGATTTTTCACAGGCTGTTGTATCAAAGCTACAAAATGTACTATAGCACGTCCAGGGCTTTTTTTCAGGGGGAACTTGGGGGAACTCAGTTCCACCACCTCTGGCTCAGACCCTTTGGTGTCTGCTCACCGCAATCACTTGTAAACACAGAAGTCTGGTTTCTGTGTTTACAAGTGACAGCTTTGTAACCCCCCTGAACTCTGCACTCTGTATGTAATGCAATTCTGTTATTTAACGGCCCTTTAAGACCCTTCTACTGTTTGTGAAATCTGAACGGGTCGTGGTTGAGTTCCTGCACCTATTTTCTGAGAAAAAAAGCTCTGTGCATGTCTAAGTGAGAGTGCATCCATAGGTTTAGCATGTCTGAGATGTTTCTGACTGCTTTTAATAACCCACTGGGGATCGTTTTACGATACCAGTTTAGGATAAGTCTCACTCTCTGGTCACTTTGTGTGAAAGAAAACACATTCCAGGCAATACCAGTTGCTCTCAAGATTTAAGGGGAACTGAACAGGATAAGTAATTAACTATTTCATTTTTATATGGCTGGCTCTTTCCATAATTTTTTCCCATATATCTCAAATCTGTCACAGTAGTTATCATGACAGTCACATTTATATTTTTGTTTTGGATGGAGGGGGTGTGCCTATGTATCTATAGCGGCCATTTTTCCTCCATGCAGTGAGACTGGTTCCCCAAAGCTACCCGATGTTAGTGCTTCAGCTAGCAGTTGCATGCTGACAGTAACAAGTACATGCATGCAGGGCCAAAAGTCATGCACTGCAAGTGAGGTCGGCAAGGGTCCACCCACTATACTGAGCCTTTAATAGCAGAAGAAATAGGCAAAGCCTACCAGAGCCTGCCAAAGCGAGGATTAAAAAAAACATTCAAGAGGACTTGGGACTTTGATGTGAGTTCATAAAAAGTAGTGAAACGACAAAAACATTCAGAGAGCTCACTGGCTCCGATTAGGCTACTCACAATGGACAGGGTAAACCTCCAGTGGGTACTTAGAAGGTTACAAAAAAAAAAAGAACATCACCAAATTTTCCACATTTTGTAATGTTACAACCAGAAATGTAAATGTATTTATTGGGATTTTATGTGATAGACCAACACAAAGTGGCACATAATTGAGAAGTGGAAGGATTTTTTTTTTTTTAATAAATATGTGAAAAATGCGGTGTGTATTTGTTTTCAGGCCCCATGGGTCAATACTTTGTAGAACCACCTTTCTCTGCAATTACAGCTACAAGTCTTTTTGGATATGTCTCTACCAGCTTTGCACATCTAAAGAGTGTCATTTTTGCCCATTCTTCTTTGCAAAATAGCTCAAGCTCTCTCAGATTGGACAGAGAGCATCTGTGAACAGCAATTTATAAGTCTTGTCACAGAATCTCAATTGAATTTAGGTCTGAACATTGACTAGGCCATTCTAACACATGAATATGCTTTGATCTAAACCATTCCATTGTAGCTCTGGCCGTATGTTTAAGATCGTTGTTCTGCTGGAAGGTGAACCTCCACCCCAGTCTCAAGTCTTTAGCAGACTCTAACAGGTTTTCTTATAAGACTGCCCTGTATTTGGCTCCATCAATCTTCCTATCAACTCTGACCAGCTTCCCTGTCCCTGCTGAAGAAAAGCATCCCCACAACAATCTGCTGCCACCACCATGTTTCACAAAGGGGTCGGTGTGTTCAGGGTGATATGCAGTGTTATTTTTCCGCCATACATAGCGTTTTGCTTTTAGGCCAAAAAGTTCAATTTTGATGCGAGCAGCCACCCCGGGTTTTCAACTCTCCTCCGGCTGGAAGAGACAATCTAAGAAGCCTCAACGCTCCAGGACGGAGACCTCCAAGTCCCCAACTGGATGATTTGACCTGCTTCCCAATGTTGTCTGGGTCACTGTCTTTTACTGCTCATGGACTTTAGTCTGCTAAGATCCTTACCGTTTGGGACATGTGGTTTAAGGGGGACGCTGTGCTGGGGGGGTCGGGTGGACTGTGGGGGGGTGGTGTCCTCCCTGCTTTCTGGGGGGGGTCTCCCCTGTTCGTCCTTTCTGGAGCCCTCTCCGGCGTGGTGGCCCCTAGTTTCCCTTTGGATCCTGTCAGCGAACTGTGCCTTATACCCTCCCAACTTAGGCGGCTCCCCTCCCGCCCTTTCCTTCCCTATGCTGTTTTTTAGAAGTTTCACCCTTGTCACCAAGGCGTGCTCAGTTGTTAACCACGTTACCCTGTAGGACGCAGATGTCCTAATGCACTTGTGGGGGGATATCCCCCATATTTTGTACGCATGTTACCTTTCAGCATGTTGTCCTGCAGGGTCCTAGCTAGTTTTGATTACCGTTATTGACTTTTTGTACATGTTTAGGGCCAGATTCTCGTAGATGCGCGCCTAATTATGCAGGCGTTGCGCATCTCAGATGCACTACGCCGACGTAACACGGAGTGGCAAGTACCGTATTCCCTAAGTAAATGCGCTCCAAGATGCGCCTGCGTCGCGTAAAATCATGGGCGTAATCCGGCGCAACTCCAAAGTAGGAGGGAAGTGGGCGTGTTGCATTATAATGAAGCGTGACCCCATGCAAATGCAGGCCGGGACGAACGGAGCATGCGCCGTGACATGGATGACCCGCGCCATGACGTGGTTGACCCGCGCCGTGACGTGGATGCCTTCTGCGCATGCGCAAAGCCTCCCTACGATGTGCCGGCGCAGGGTATATAATGCGCCCACACATGCGCCCGTGCAGCGCAAACGTCTCCCATTTTTTGGATAGTGACGGCCAAAGTTTGTGCTGGACAGGATGACAACCGTGGTTAAGGAGAGGAGGAAGAAGAATTTCTCCCCAGAGGAGAGGGCCCTTGTCGTCAGGGCCATGGAGAAGTTTGATTCGCGGCTCCATGGTGCTGACAGTGCCCGGACCAGCAAGTCCCGGAGGAATCAGATTTTAATGAGGGTCGCGTGCCAGGTCAATGCCCTCTCTCATGAGGTCCGGACACCGCAGGACATTCAGAAGAAAATGAATGACCTGCGGCGTCATGTGAAGGGCAAGCTGGCTGCCATAGCTCGGCATGCCAAGGGCACTGGAGGGGGCCCACCCTGCCCTGTCCGCCTGACTGAGGAGGAGAAGGTGGTTGCCCGCTGCCTACAGACGGAGCAGGTAGAGGGAGTTGGGGGCTATGAGTCCCAGAAGCCAGCCGTGAGGACAGGTAAGTGTGTTTTATATTCTATCTGTTGTGTACATGTATGGGGGTGAAAGGGAACATGTGCCAAGTGTGTGGCTCCACCAACATGGGCATCTTTTGTGTCATCCACAGATGTGCAGGAGGGAGCGGGGCCATCTGTTGATGCCAGGGCCCATCAGGATCCATCCCCTGAAGATTCAGTCCCTCTGGCTGCCCCCCTGGAACAGGACTTGGAGGGAAGTGGGCACACCTCAACGGAGGAGGTGGTTGAGGAGGGTGTGGTAGTCCATGACCAGGCCCTCTATGTTGTTGTGGAGGAGGATGGTGGGTTGGCCGGACCAGCCCAGGCTATTCCTCTACCTGTAGCGTCCCCCTCCAACCTCTCCAGTCCCTCTCTTTCCCCCCCCCTCATCTCCGGCCCCTCAACATCCTCCCCTTATGCCCGGACCCTTGCCACTCCCCGCAAGGCGACGTGCAAGACCAGGGGTGTTCATAAGGTCCTGCCGGAAGAGCTGGTCAGACAGCAGGACCAGCAGAATCAGCACCTGGCCGAGGTCGTGGAGGAGATGAGGCGCCTGGCCGACAGCCTGGCATCCTCGGACAATATTACTGATGCCATCCAGGATGTTGCTGTTAACAGCGCAGCAACGCTGACCAGCTTGGGGGAGCTGCAGGAAAACACCTCGGAACTTGTGGGGGAGGTTCGTGCCCTGCGCCTTGCTGTCGAGGCGCAGACTGCTGTGCAGACCCGCATAGCGGTTGCCCTGGAGGGCATGCAGGCAGCCAGGGAGGGACGTGGGGATGCTCCTCCTCAACCTGCTGCCCCCCCCCATCTGTGGCTGCCCCCAGGCAAGTGAGGGGCAGGACCCGTGGCACCAGGCAGAGCCCCCGCCAGGCCCATTAATTTTATTTTTCTTTATTATTATGCTCTGGATAAGAGCTTTTTTTGTTATTTGTTATGCTCTGGATAAGAGCTTTTTTTATTTATTTTTGTGCTCTGGATAAGAGCTTTTTTTATTTATTTTTTAATACTGCACACGGTGCAGTGTGAATGGTGTGTGAATGTGAGAGGGTGGCACTCCTGACAGTAAGGGGTGTCACCCTCGGCCGTGGAGGTGAAGTTAACCCCACGGCTGTATGAATGATGTGTGAAAGGTGTATGAATGGACAGCAACATCATTGGGGCCTTGACGTGGCGTTGCTGCTCCCAACTCCTACATGCTGGACTTGGGCTAATCCAATGCGATGTGCATGTGGTGTGTGTGATCTAGGGACATCAGTGGTGTACACGCGTGCATTGTCTGTGTGCCATGCTGTATGTGTGTGTTTAACGGTCAAAGATTCGTAACACGAGGACCCTCCTGACTGCTCTTCCATCAGCTGACGGGGTCTCCTCTGGCGGGGGGGGGGCTGTGTGGTTGGGGGGTCAGGTCATCACGTAGGGCAATGTGCAGGCCCTTTCGCATGGCAAAGTTGTGCAGAATACAACATGCACCAATGATCTGACCCACAAAGTTGGGGGAATACAATAGTGCCCCCCAGACTTATCCAGGCATCGGAAACGGGACTTCAGGAGGCCAAATGTGCGCTCCACCACTCCACGGGTTTTGATGTGTGCTTCATTGTATCTTCTCTCTCCTCTGGTTTGGGGGTTCTGGAAAGGAGTCATGAGATGGGGTCCCAGTGTATATGCAGAGTCACCTGTAAGGGAAAAGACAGGAGGATGGTAGTCATGCATGTGCCACTTCTGTTGTGCATCATGGGAGGGGATAGTCATGGCTGCCACCCATGTCACTCACCAACCAGCCAGCTGTCCCCATAAATGTCCTGCTCAAAATCTTCTGGGATGTTGCTTTGACGGTAGATGTAGCTGTCATGGCTGGACCCGGGGTCTTTGGCACGGACGTGCCATATGAGGTATTTGGCATCGGCTATCACCTGTACGTTGATGGAATGCCAATGCTTCCGATTGCGGTATATGTGCTCTGTGGCACTGGGGGGCTGGAGTGCCACATGTGTGCAATCAATGGCCCCGATGGTGCGTGGGAATCCGTCAATTCTGTAGAAATCTGTCATTGCCTTCTGCCGCAGGTGCACAGTGGTGGGTCTGATGAACTGGTTGGACATGCATCTGAGGATTGCGGGGACAACCTGGTGCAGACATCTGCTTATGCTGGTTTGTGACATCCCAGCCACCACTCCACTTGTACGCTGGAATGATCCACTGGCCAGGAAATGCAGTGTTGCCAGTACCTTCACCAGTGGCTGCAGTACACGTGAGCGGTATGTCTGGCTGGTGATGTCATCCTGCAGGGCTGTGGTTATTTCCAGGATGGCAGCAGGGCGGAATCTGAAGATGCGATACACCTCCTCATCACCCATGCCAAAGAGCCTCATGCGCGCTCGGTAGATCCTCTCACGTGCCCCCCTCCTCCTACTCCTCCTTCTATGTGCCTCTTCCTCTGCATACCTTAGTAGTGATAAGACCATGGCTGGCCCTGGCATCATTGGCATACGAATGTGTTGTCCAGTAAGTGTGATTGCTCAGCTAGTCCGTTACGGTGCTGCTGTAGTTGCTCTCCAGCTGACTTGCACACGGCCTTGAGCAAAGTTACCCGTGCTTTTATGAGGGGTATGTTTACTCAAGGCTTTCGAGTTACGCGCACCACGAGTAGCCAACGCCGGACGTGCGTAGTTTCGGGAATACGCGCATCTCCCTCATTTGCATATTTGCATGCTAATTCAATGGGAACTGAATATTTTTCATGCGTAACTATGCGCCTACGCCACGCTAGCTTAATGCATTTTCGCCGCAGAGACGGAATTTTTTTTCGCGCGTATGTGGTTCTGTGTTTACCGCGTATCGATACGCAGGCGAACATTTACTATTACGCCGCGCATATACATTTACGCAGGCGTAGCGCCTCTGAGAATCTGGCCCTTTCTGTTTTATGTGTGCGGGTGCCTCTCCCTGCGACACCCACGATACCCCACTTAGGACCTTCGGCTCCCCTTGAGGTGTAAGCTGAAATGTTGCTAGCAACAATATTAGTGCGGCCATTCCGGCCCTGTGTTTTCTATGTTTCCCTCTTTTTCCTCTTATCTTTACTTAACCCTGGACCCTCTGCCCACTGTCGCCCCTCCCTCCCCCTCCCCCATGTTCTGGAGATGGTGTGCTTGTTCCCGGTAAGTAGCTTTTCTTCCCTTCTGCTGTTTCGTTTATGGCTTCTCCTAATTTCCTGACAGTTTCTTCCCTGAACTGCAGGGGTCTTAATGTCCCGGAGAAGCGAAGGCAGATAGTATTCCATTTCCATAAATTACGTACCCAGATTCTCCTTCTCCAAGAAACCCACTTTAGATCAGACTCTGTCCCCACCCTTCTTCACAAACAGTACACCACTTGGTTCCATAGCACTAACCCTTTTGCGAAATCTAAGGGGGTCTCCATTGCATTTCATGCCTCCTTCACGCCAGATGTTCTAGATACCCTCATAGACACTAAAGGGAGATTTATTTTTCTTAAATTGTCATATAAGAATGTGGTCTATACTGTAATTAACGTGTACTCTCCCAACCAGGACCAACTGCAGTTCTTCACCTCCATGGCATCCCGCTTGAGAAAGTTTAGCACGACCAACATGATCTTGGGCGGTGACTTCAACGTGGCTCTGATACCCCGCATAGACACGTCGGCCGGTAAGTCCTCGCTCTCATTAGCTTCCCTGACCAGGCTGCGCACTCTTCCTCCTGATCTCTCCCTGGTAGATGTCTGAAGAGTCCTTCACCGCTCTGCCAGGGACTATACATACTATTCCCCTGCCCACACCTCGTACAGCAGACTAGACTACATACTCATCTCACAATCATTGCTGGACCTCTTGCCTTCTGCTTCCATTGGTCTTACGCTCTGGTCGGACCATGCCCCCGTACATGTGGGGCTGGGGAGGATTCCCTCCCCTAGGCCCAGAACCTCATGGAGACTCAATGACAATCTCCTCACAGACCTGACCTGCACTGACGACATCGCTCAAACCATTTCAAACTTCAACACGGATCATGCCCATGATGACACCAACCCACTTACGAAGTGGGAAGCCCTCAAATGTGTCCTTAGGGGTAAATTCATCCAGCATGGCTCCAGACTCAAGAAAGCCTGTTTGGCGGACGTAACACGCCTTCTGGCTACTATCACGACCCTAGAGGAATCGCACAAGCGATCGCCTGATGCAGCCACTTTGGTGGATCTGGCGGGCGCACGGAGGGACCTGTTACAATTTTTTTCTGACCGCTCCTTGGTGGCGAGAGATAAGGGACGCTTCACCCACTACTCTCAAGCCAACAAGTGTGGTAGGCTTTTGGCGAACACTCTTCAGCCACGTCAGACATATCCCTTTCATTGCATCTCCCGGTGGGGGCAAGGTGTTGGCTAACTCCGCCATAGCGGAGGAGTTTCGTCAATACTATTCCAATCTTTATAATCCCCCCAACCCGCTAGGCCTCGCTCCCTGCCTGGAGGCTCCCCTGAAGATCTACTCTCTTATATTAGAGACACCGCACTCCCGTCCATACCGGCCTCCGCTGGGGAGGAGCTGGAATCTCCCCTAACCAAGGCCGACTTTCGACTGGTCATCAAAAAACTCAAGAATGGCAAAAGCCCTGGCCCAGATGGATTCACAGCACGCTTCTATAAGTTGTTCGCTCCCCAACTGGCTCCGCTCCTCGCAAAGGCCTTTAACGCCATCGAGGAGGGTGTTCGTCCCTCCCCGTCTCTCCTTCTAGCCCAGATTGTAGTCCTCCCTAAACCTGGTAAAGACCCGTCTCAATGCTCTAATTATAGGCCTATCTTTCTCCTTAACATTGATCTGAAGCTCTTCACGAAAATTCTATCCGATCGGCTTTCCCCCCTATTACCCACAATCATACATGGAGATCAGGTAGGCTTTGTCCTGGGCCGCGAGGCCTGTGACAACACTACCAAGACCCTGCATCTCATAGCTTACGCCCAGAGACACTGACTACCATCCCGCCTTCTCTCCTGTGATGCGAAGAAGGCTTTTGATAGGGTCAGTTGGTCCTTCCTGGAAGCTACGCTCCTTCAGATAGGCTTAGGCCCGAAAATGCTCTTGCGTATCCTTTCCCTGTACTCCACTCCCTCTGCCTCTATCTTGGTCAACGGTACGCAGTCGGGCATGCTGTCAATCAAGAATGGCACGCGGCAGGGTTGCCCCCTGTCCCCTCTCCTTTTGGCTTTGGTGATAGAACACTTAGCCCAGGCGATTAGAGCTAACCCGAATATTCACGGGATCTAAACACCCTCCGCTAATTGCAAGCTCTCCCTGTATGCAGATGACTTGCGTGTGCTGCGCTGCTAAAATTAATACATCAATAATATATGTGATAACAAAATGTGCATTGAATACAAAAAGAAATAGCTAAAAGACCAACACCAAGTGCTCCAATGTATAACAAAATCACATAAAAAAACAACAAACAGTGTTGACAAAGTTCATAAAGTGTTGGTATTCAGCTCCAGGGAAAATTCAAAGTTCAGTGAGTTCAGAGAAATATCCCAAGTAGGAGATTGTGATTCTACAGGACAGAAGAGAGCCTCCACCTCCACCTCTTAATGCAGATCTGCTTACCAGATAGATAATAATCATAAGCATCAACAGCACAGCAGGCTGGGTTGCCTTAACGAATATCAACGTGGAATCCTGTGTGAATCTCCAAACTCAGTCTCAATGCGGCTGGGTCCCAAAAAGCAATCACTCCCAAAGTGTAGCCAAGAAAATAAAAGGGATGCCAACATAGAGTAGTAACGTTTTAAAAGATTTAATAAAAGAAATTCGTTTGCACTTACAAATAACGAATCCTTTAGAAGCATATAAATAGTAAGCCGGCCGGCTCTCACAATCCGCCCGTCCTTCCGGATGGTCGTGAGGATAAAAACAATGGTGTCGTCAGCACGCCGTTCCTCCCTACGCTGTTTCGTCCATTAGCAGACTTCTTCCAGGGGCACGAGCGGCGTGCTGACTCGCCACCTTTTAATTCGTTTGTAACATTCTAAGACCGCCCTTCTCTGACGTCTGGGGATCATGAATGGCGATCGGCCGTCTTTAAAGAGGGATCGCTTGCCAATAGTATAAGCACTGTCAGTACCTTGAACTTTAAAACCACCCTTTGTGATAAGGTCATCTTAAACAGACATGCGGGGAACTCAGGCAGCAGTCAACCTTTTTAAAAAAGGGATCGCTTGCCTTAAACTTTGAAATCACCCTTTGCGATAAGGTCGCCCTAAACGGACATGCGGGGATCTTCAGGCAGCAATCAACCATTTTGGAAAAGGGATCGCTTGCCAGTAATATGTTAACATATTAATATGAGAACACTTCAGGTGAACATTGGGGTTTTCCCAGGTCAAATCAGGGCGTAAAAAGACAGGTAGAAAACAAAGAGGGTGCAGAGGGGGGAGGAGAACAAAGCCTCAAGAAACAAAGGATGTGAGTGATGCAGGCATTTTCAATCTTAGCTCGCACACTCTGACCCAATCAGAACTAATTTTATTGAACAAAGGACTAAAATTCGCCCCACCTAAAAAACTAAATAAATTCCAAACGTATATGGATATCCACCAATATATACGTAGGGTGAACATCAAACGGTATTTTGCAGGTTTGCCCTCTACTGAACGACCATTGGCCCAACAAACTTTCAAACATTCAGGATTGGCTAATGCTTCTACATGGAATCCCCCTGGAGCATTGGCCCCTGCAATTAAAGTATTTAGAGATGTTGTGTTAAGGGATTTGGAGGCTGTCAAAGTCTCCAATATCTCAATGGACCAGGAACTAACCAAGGGACTTGACTCTCTATGTAATAATAAAGAGCTTGTCATCCGCCCATCGGATAAGGGTGGAGGCATAGTAGTGATGGACAGGTCTATGTACATCACTGAAACCAGGAAAATTGTGGATGACCAAGCGACTTATACACTACTATTGAGAGATCCAGTTATTCAATACAAATGCTCTCTTGAGATTTTGATTAAAAAAGGTGCAGATCAGGGAATTCGTAATGAAAAAGAACAGACTTTTTTAGTCCCGCGAGCACCAAGACTTCCAGTGTTATACTGTCTCCCAAAAATCCACAAAAGCCTTACTTGCCCCCCTGGACGTCCCATTATTAGTGGTTAGTCCCATTGGGATCGGAAGTGAAGGGGCGCTAAGTAACACAACATCAAATTATGTGTATATATATATACATAGAAAAATGTGCAATCTTTAGAAAAACATATATTAGTATTAAAGTGTCCATATAATGAATCAAACCATAAAACATATAATGAATATAATAAGTCCAAATAGTGCTAAATAATAAGCACCCAATGTTATTCTTGATTCAAACAAAAAACATGTGAATATTGCAGTTCTGGAACCTCCACCATAAATTTGCACCCGGTGAGATCAATAGAAATGGCTCCTTACCAATACTAGTAGACTCTTTTAATTAAAAAAGAAGTCATAAACCGCTTGTGTCAAAAAGATGACTCAGAGTAATCCAGATAGGCACGTTCAGATGATCCAGCATTCATATAAGTAAAAACAGAGGAGCAATCATAGTGAAATACTGTTTATTAAAATAATTTTAAAAAGTAACATGCCAAATGGCTGCTTACTCAGGATTGTGCCCTGATCCCGGCACTGAGGCTTAATGGCGTTTTTCGATATCCAATCGAATCCGCAGATTGCGATGTGGTACGGTGCTCCGTCGCGCTGGTGGTCTCACTAGCCGGCGTCCGTCCGTTATACCATCGAAGTGCCGTTACATTCGGAGATAGATCGAAAATCCGTCGCACTGCTATTTCGATAGTCGGCGTGCGTTCCACCGTCGGAAAACCAACGGACCCGGAAATCGGAAGTGGTAGGGAAAAAGCGTAACTGGTTAGCGCCTCGACGTACGTTTCGTTGGTTTACGTCATCAGGAAGCGTCTTCCTGATGACGTAAACCAACGAAACGTACGTCGAGGCGCTAACCAGTTACGCTTTTTCCCTACCACTTCCGATTTCCGGGTCCGTTGGTTTTCCGACGGTGGAACGCACGCCGACTATCGAAATAGCAGTGCGACGGATTTTTGATCTATCTCCGAATGTAACGGCACTTCGATGGTATAACGGACGGACGCCGGCTAGTGAGACCACCAGCGCGACGGAGCACCGTACCACATCGCAATCTGCGGATTCGATTGGATATCGAAAAACGCCATTAAGCCTCAGTGCCGGGATCAGGGCACAATCCTGAGTAAGCAGCCATTTGGCATGTTACTTTTTAAAATTATTTTAATAAACAGTATTTCACTATGATTGCTCCTCTGTTTTTACTTATATGAATGCTGGATCATCTGAACGTGCCTATCTGGATTACTCTGAGTCATCTTTTTGACACAAGCGGTTTATGACTTCTTTTTTAATTAAAAGAGTCTACTAGTATTGGTAAGGAGCCATTTCTATTGATCTCACCGGGTGCAAATTTATGGTGGAGGTTCCAGAACTGCAATATTCACATGTTTTTTGTTTGAATCAAGAATAACATTGGGTGCTTATTATTTAGCACTATTTGGACTTATTATATTCATTATATGTTTTATGGTTTGATTCATTATATGGACACTTTAATACTAATATATGTTTTTCTAAAGATTGCACATTTTTCTATGTATATATATATACACATAATTTGATGTTGTGTTACTTAGCGCCCCTTCACTTCCGATTCTATTTGTATTTTCACACACTGAAAATTTTTAGGTGGCAGCTCTTAAACTGGTATATTTAATTTATTTAGGTTTAATTGTATTTTATTCTACCCTTTAGTTGGGAGAAATAATATTGGTTTCCCGTGGCGCATATTATACACACTTTTTTCCACATGGTTAGTCCCATTATTAGTGGTTAGATCACGTCCAGGGTGGGTAAGTATATAGATCATTTTTTACAACCCCTCGTTCAGCAAATGCCCTCTTACCTAAAAGACACAAAACATGTCATTAACTTACTGTCTCAATTTCACACAAAACATGTCATTAACTTACTGTCTCAATTTCAACCAGACGAGAATATGTGGTTAGTGACAGCAGATGTAAGTTCACTGTACACCATCATCCCACATCATCTAGGGATATCTGCTGTGAAATACTATCTAGATGCACTTTCTGATTTGTCTGAGATACAAAAGGATTATTTGATTGAGCTCCTTGAGTATGCGGCCAGTCACAACTACTTCTGGTTCGATCACAATTTCTATCGACAAACAAGAGGCGTCGCTATGGGTGCCAAATATGCACCTAGTTTGGCCAATTTGTTTATGGCCAAATGGGAGGAGGATGTCGTCTATAATGACCTGAGCCCGCATATCAAACTATGGGCCAGGTACATCGACGACATCCTCCTCCTGTGGACTGGAACCAGATCCCAATTAGACAAATTCATTTCCCTTTTGAATAATAACAACAGAGGTATTGTGTTAACACACAAAGCCAGTCAAGACGTTATTAACTTTCTAGACCTCACCATCGTAAAGGAAGAAGGAAAATTTAAAACAAAAACTTTCTTTAAAAAGACAGACAGAAACTCCTACATACCAATAGGAAGTTGCCATCATAACAACTGGCTAAAATCTGTTCCCAGAAGTCAATTCATCAGGATGAGAAGGAATTGTACAACCCTGGATGACTATAAGATACAAGCAGATATTCTTGCCAATAGGCTGTCTGAAAAAGGATACGATAAAAGAATGCTTGAAACCACTCTAATAGAAGTGGGGGAAATAGATCGTTCTCAGCTTCTGAATTGTAGTGTTAAACACAACCAAGCGGGACCTACAGTCCCGCTTATCACTACATATTCCAGCCAACATTATAAGATCAAGAACATTATCAAAAAACACTGGCATATACTTGAAAACAATAGAGTCTTAAAAACTTTCCTACCCCCAAACCCACAAGTGATCTTTAGGGGTGTACCTTCTTTGAGGGACAAAATAGCCCCCAATGTGGTGGACCCTCCGGTGAAAAAGGTCTCTTTTTTCCAAAGAGGTATCGTAGGTTACCACCAATGCCGGAGGTGCCAGGTTTGTACGTTAAATAAATTAAAAACGAAAAAAACAACATCATTTTTTTCAACCAGTACCTCCAGGGAGCATAAGATTGAACCCTTCATAACCTGTAGCTCTACTGGCATTGTTTACCTGCTGCAATGTCCTTGCGGGAAACAATATATTGGTAGGACCAAACGTACAATGCAAGTACGACTGGGGGAACACATTACCAATATTCGATCAGGGTTTTCCCAACATTCAGTGTCAGCACACTACGATCTATATCATAGTCGAAACCCTGAAGGCACGATATTTCTGGGGATCGACAAATTTGATCCCCACTGGAGGGGTAGTTCCTTAGTTAGAGGACTCTCCAGACTTGAAATGTCCTGGATTTATCGAGTCCGGACATACCTACCTTATGGGTTGAATGTGGACACGGACGTCAACGCCTTTATAGATAACAGCTGATCTATTTTTACCATTATTGTAGTGTGAACCTGCTCTGATGTCTGGGTAGATCCGATAACCAATAAGTTCAAATTAGTCTCATCCTCCCCTTGCCCTTCTGGCTTAGCAGCAATTTCACACTGTTACATTGTCTAGCCTAGATGGTCCTCACCATCAACCTCTTGAACCTCTTAATTCCTGTCTTTATTTTTACATATATTTTTATTTTGATTTTTCCAACATGGTCATGTATGCTGCAAGTTGGATTTCTGCCCCTACAGTTATTTCCAACACAGATGGTTTTCCTTGTTTGGTTATATTCATTTTTTATAAAGGGCATAATATATATTCTCTTTTTCAATATATTATCTGGTAGTGTTATACCATATTGATATACACTATCTGTATACAAAGGAATCGCTTTGTTTCAATACTATATTAATTCATTTTTTTGCGCATTTCAGTATATATGGAATGATTGTCCCTATTTTGTTGCTTTTTAATATATTTTTTTATATATATAGATCAAATCTGTATATATTCTTTTATGTATATTTTTTCCCTCCATTAGTGGGTTAATGTGTGGCAGATTTGGAGTTGGTCATACCAGCTATATTTGCCATACAACTCTCATACTCCATATTGATGCTTTTTTATATATATTTTTTGTCTACAGGTCGATTCTTATTTTTAGACATTAATTCCTGTTAACATATTACTGGCAAGCGATCCCTTTTCCAAAATGGTTGATTGCTGCCTGAAGATCCCCGCATGTCCGTTTAGGGCGACCTTATCGCAAAGGGTGATTTCAAAGTTTAAGGCAAGCGATCCCTTTTTTAAAAAGGTTGACTGCTGCCTGAGTTCCCCGCATGTCTGTTTAAGATGACCTTATCACAAAGGGTGGTTTTAAAGTTCAAGGTACTGACAGTGCTTATACTATTGGCAAGCGATCCCTCTTTAAAGATGGCCGATCGCCATTCATGATCCCCAGACGTCAGAGAAGGGCGGTCTTAGAATGTTACAAACGAATTAAAAGGTGGCGAGTCAGCACGCCGCTCGTGCCCCTGGAAGAAGTCTGCTATTGGACGAAACGGCGTAGGGAGGAACGGCGTGCTGACGACACCATTGTTTTTATCCTCACGACCATCCGGAAGGACGGGCGGATTGTGAGAGCCGGCCGGCTTACTATTTATATGCTTCTAAAGGATTCGTTATTTGTAAGTGCAAACGAATTTCTTTTATTAAATCTTTTAAAACGTTACTACTCTATGTTGGCATCCCTTTTCTTTTCTTGGCTACACTTTGGGAGTGATTGCTTTTTGGGACCCAGCCGCATTGAGACTGAGTTTGGAGATTCACACAGGATTCCACGTTGATATTCGTTAAGGCAACCCAGCCTGCTGTGCTGTTGATGCTTATGATTATTATCTATCTGGTAAGCAGATCTGCATTAAGAGGTGGAGGTGGAGGCTCTCTTCTGTCCTGTAGAATCACAATCTCCTACTTGGGATATTTCTCTGAACTCACTGAACTTTTAATTTTCCCTGGAGCTGAATACCAACACTTTATGAACTTTGTCAACACTGTTTGTTGTTTTTTTTTATGTGATTTTGTTATACATTGGAGCACTTGGTGTTGGTCTTTTAGCTATTTCTTTTCTATTTTAGCAGCGCAGCACACCCTTTTTACTTTTAGGCTGAAACACTCACTGCTTTGCTCTCCCGTCTCCAACGGTGGAACGGGCCTCCCTGACTTTGAACTCTACCATGTATTGGCTGTGCTCTCTTGACTCTTTTAGTGGTTCCCCCGCCCTCTGACTAAGATCTCTACCCAGACTGAACAGGACTTAACCTCAACTGATCTCCGCGCGCTTCTCTGGGGACACGATGGGGTGCACTGGTCTATGCCGGATCTGTCTCCCCTAACTAGAGATGCCTTGGTGCTATGATACCGTAGGAGGGAGACCTGGGAACTTACGACTGACCCCAGCCCCCTGACTCCCCTATTTGACAACCCAGCTTTCCCTGAGAGTAGACTGACCAGGGCTCTTTGCGACTATGATAGGGCTTCCTGGCCGACCGCACGGCGCTTCGTGCAAGCCTTCTCGGGTTCCTTTGTCCCACCGGAGGCTACTGCTTCTTCTAGAACGACCTGGCTTACCCATATGCACCTAACGGCTTATTGTAAGACACTACACAACTCTAGGCAGGTTCACAGACCCCGACGGGCTTTGAGTAATTATGCTCACTGCCAGAAGCCCAGTGGCATACCCTCTCGTTGGTATACAAAATAATTACAGAACACACTCATGGTTCCCTCCCTAAATTCACTGCAGCGTGGTCAGGGGACCTGGAGAGGCCCATCAGCGAGGCGGAGTGGCGTTCCTCTTTACCCATAAGTCCTCAGTGTCCAGCTATGCTCAAGAAAAAATATATAAATTACTGTCTCGTTGGTACAGAGTCCCATCCACCTTAAGGATCATGTTTCCATCGGCTTCTGACTCCTGCTGGAGATGCAACATGGCTACAGGTACGTACTGTCATGTCTGGTGGGACTGTGATTTGCTCCGCCCGTTCTGGAACCATATTTTTCAAATATATTCTGAACTTTACGGTGAACCCTTCTCCCTCTCTCCCTTTATCCCTTCTCCCTTCTCTCCATTCTCCCGGGCTCCATTAAATTCCAAAAGAATTCCCTTTTGAAATTTTGTCTTAGCGCGGGAAGGCAACTGATCTCTAGACACTGGAAATCATCCTCCCCTCTGACTCTAATCGAATGGGTAAGCGAAATGAATGGTATCATGCTCATGGAGGAATTGCAAGCTAAATCTCTAGACAGATATGATAAATTCTCCTTTACTTGGAGTTTATGGAGACACTACTCCACATCGGACAAACTTAAGGCCAGACTTTTGCTCAATGTACCCCGTAGATCTTAGACCCAAGCCCGTAACCCTGCACTTAGAGGTGGTTCTGGAGTGTAGTCTCCCTTGACCTCTCCTCCTAAGCTTTAACCCACAGATGTTTGATTTGCTTTGACCCTCATAAATTTAAGTTTGGATTTGGATTTAAATTTAAATTCAGTCTCTTTTTTGTTTTGGAATTTTTCAGATTGTATATCCTAGGCGGGGAATGAGCGCACCGTCTCCCCATCCCCCCCCCCCAATATCCCCCCCTCTCCTTCCATCCTTATTCTTACCATCCCTCCTTCCCCCTCTCTCCTAGTCTTTTTGTCCTCTTTTTGGGCCGCTCTAGATGGCCGACCAGTTACTCGCAGGCATTCTATTGGTTTAATGAGTCAAACACATTTTAAAGTAGTGGTACTGTTTTCTTGCTGTGCGGAACTTATCAGCACTCCTGCTTAGTTTTTCTCGCTCTTTGAGCTATTCTACTTTCCCTTCCTTGGATCCCGGGCGCAGCAGGATCCCCAAGGGGTGCCCGGATCGAGGAGTAGTTCTTTTTTTTTTTTTCTTTGGACGCAGGTTTGCTTTAAAGGTCCATTAATATGTGTTCACTCACTATACCCATAATGTGAATATTAGTGCAAGTTTGTATGTATACTATGGAGTGTCTGTGTTATTTTATTTTTTTTCTGTTCGTGGATCTGGCTGCTCTTTGTCGGGGGTCGAATCCGTTATTGTTTTTCTTTTCCTTTGATTTCTGTCTGAAAACCTTCAATAAATACTTATTGAACCTAAAAAGTTAAATTTTGGTCTCATCTGACCAGAGCATCCTTCTTACATACGTTTGCTGTGTCCTTGTAAGATTGGGGAATCAGACTCCAGCGGCAGGTGCGTTTTTAAGGGCTTGGTAACCCACTTATTTAAAAAACATCAAAAGTTCACATATATTAGCAGGGGTTCCATCATTCCTGTTTCTTGAAAAGAATCAACAGTTCAGCCTCCCGGCTTTCACACTAGCCGTCCTGCTGTTTCAGGCCTTTAGCTTAGGCCCCAAGTTCTGCTCCTCAGAACTACCAGTTTTAAAGTTAAGCACACATCTAGCTTACATCTCGCTGCTCCAACATCAATGACCTCTGCCTCCTGCAGAGACACAACCACTCTGTGACTCCTCTCACACAGCTTTAGGGAGTCACCTGACTCCTTAGCACAGACCTCCTGTCTGTGGGGTGGGGTGCTGTTCAGGTCAGCCTTAAAAAGCCCAAAACACAGCTGACCCATTAACGTGTGTTTCTCTACAGAATCTGGCGTAAAGTAGCCATTTCTCACCCAGGACAGGGTCCCATCCTCACAGGATGGGAAACTGCAAATGGGACTTCTTATGTTATTCTTTCAACAATGGCTTTCTTCTTGCCACTCTTCCATAAAGGCCAGATTTGTGGAGTGCACGACTAATAGTTGTCCTGTGGACGGATTCTCCCACCTGTGCTGTAAATCTCTGCAGCTCCTCCAGAGTTACCACGGGCCTCTTGGCTGCTTCTCTGATTAATGCTCTTCTTGCCTGGCCTGTGAGTTTAGGTGGACAGCCATGTCTGGTAGGTTTACAGTTGTGCCGTACTCCATTTTAGGATGATAGATTGAACAGTCTATCTTGTGCCGCAGACTGGGTGGACATGTATGTACATACACAAATACATATTATTATTATTTAAGTTTCTTATATAGCGCTGTCAATTTTACGCAGCGCTTTACATGTACATTGTGGATTTACATCAAGGAGCTTACAATATAAGGTCCCTACCTCACATTCATAAACTAGGGCCAATTTATACAGAAGCCAATTAACCTACTATAGCATGTCTTTGGAGGGTGGGAGGAAAGCCACGCAGGCACAGGGAGAACATGCAAAACTCCAGGCAGATAACAACAGGCAGGCAATGTCGTGGTCAGTATTCGAACCAGCGACCCTTTTTACTGCTAGGCGACAGTGCCACCCACTACACCACTGTGCTGCCCACATACACATGAACACATGGACTATGTAGCATCTGATAATAATAATTCCACAGCTAACCCATAACACACTATCATTTACCAGCTGATATCCCTTCATTTTTATTTATGCATGTGTATTTATGTATGCACCTAATGTATATAAGTAAATTATCCATGTTTTTCTATGATAGTTAGACTTAGACTTTGATTATGTAAGAAGCAAACAAAAGGACAGGCGCCAATAAATAAAACTGCTGAACTTTTAATGAAAAAATAACACAAAAGCACTCACATGGTAAATGAAGTTCACAGGCATAGAGTAAAATGAGGGTCTGCATGGATCGTCACGCCAGCCAAGGGTGAATAGCGTCTCAGAGGAAACATCCAGCTGACATCTGCTGTGCGGGGGAAGCAATACCAGCAACGATGAGCCCGGAGGTGTCCCGATGTTAATATGTCAGCAAGAGGAGGTGGAATGCATTCTGGAGCACAAACTGAGAAGCTATGGTTGCGGCTTGGCGAGGGGGGATGACTTCATCACGCAATACCTCAAGGATGCGACGCGTTTCCGTGCAATTGCCGTGTGATGAATATCTCACACGGCGCGCACCTTTTTCAAGCTGTTTCAATGGATTGCTAAGGCCAGCTTATATAGAAGTATGCTTGTGATCGCCATCTTGTGGCAAAATAGTAAAAATTCACCCAATAAGAAAAATCAATACTATTAAAACACTTGCTATAGCTGGCCATATATAATGACAAATTAATAAAAATTACTTTGTACTTACTACTACAAGGACTTATATTCTGACTTCAATATATGTGAACATATAAAGCATCTAATAGAAATATTACAATTAATTCATTTAAAAATCATAATCTAGTGTTCACTTCTACCTAAAAAACCTATTATTAATAGGCCTCTCACATAAAAAAATTGCATAAGTTGATGTAAACTAACACCCCCTAGTGGACGATAATAAAACTAATACAGTTAATAAATAGAAGATTAACACTATATTTAGGTGAAACGAATTTTAAAATTGAAGAATACTTCTATATAAGCTGGCCTTAGCAATCCATTGAAACAGCTTGAAAAAGGTGCGTGCCGTGTGAGATATTCATCACACGGCAATTGCACGGAAACGCGTCGCATCCTTGAGGTATTGCGTGATGAAGTCATCCCCCCTCGCCAAGCCGCAACCATAGCTTCTCAGTTTGTGCTCCAGAATGCGTTCCAGCTCCTCTTGCTGACATATTAACATTGGGACACCTCCGGGCTCATCGTTGCTGGTATTGCTTCCCCCGCACAGCAGATGTCAGCTGGATGTTTCCTCTGAGACGCTATTCACCCTCGGCTGGCGTGACGATCCATGCAGACCCTCATTTTACTCTATGCCTGTGAACTTCATTTACCATGTGAGTGCTTTTGTGTTATTTTTTCATTAAAAGTTCAGCAGTTTTATTTATTGGCGCCTGTCCTTTTGTTTGCTTCTTACATGTTCATTGGAGCATTGCCTCGGCTCCCCACACAAGGCTGCCTCTCATCCAAAAAACTGGGACTCACCATCAAGCTTGTTACAGCTTATAGGACTTTGCACTGAGGACGGTCTAAATGACAGTAGGTTCCTGTTTGCGCCAATATTGTGTATATTTGTATTAGACTTTGATTATACCAGTCACATTTATATGTACATTATACTGTGCTTTGTGTATGCCAGATGAAGGGGGAGTTTTTTTTAACCCTTGAAACACATTTATTTTACTGTAAATCAATAAATGAATATGGTCTCTTTAAATCTTTAGGCTGCTGTTCCTTTCACTGGAGTAAGGAATAAAGTAAGAATTACACCTTGTTCCTCTTCCGCTAGACATAAGCATTTAAACCCTGCAGTGGTGTCCATCGTTGCATCTAGCAGCGATTGCTCTCAAATGTTATTCGTATGGCTACTGTATGCAGTTTGTTAAAAACAGTGCTGTTATGCCACGTACACACGACCGTAATTCATGTCATGGAAAAAAACAAAGGGCCAGATTCACAGAGCGATTACGCCGGCGTTACAGGAGATGCGCGGCGTAAGTCTAAATTTGCGCATGCGTTTCAAAGCGCCGCATCCCAAAAACGAGATACGCAAGAAATCGACTTTTTTTTGACAGATGTCATTTCAATAGACCGGCGTATCTGTCCGCGCAAAACTGCGCTAGACACACCATTGATTTGCTATTCAAATATGCAAATGAGGGAGTTACGGGGATCCACAAAAGAACGTTGGTGCAGCGCAGGCTACGCGCTGTGCGCAACAGCTGCACGTCCTGTCTAAAATTAGACCATAGAAAAGGTGGTATAAAATTAGACAATCCGTCTCTACATGTCAGCTAAAGCAACACTGTTAGTGAGGAGCTGAGCAGTCACACTTGCTGCACAACAAACTTTATGCCAAGATGACCGGGGCATCCTCGCTCATAGCTATACTAATGACTTTAGAGGAGCAAAGAAGGAGGAGGGCACGGAGGAGGGCACGGGAGAGGATATACCGCACACGCATAGACCTCTTTGGCATGAGTGATTCTGAGCTGTATCGCATCTTCAGATTCACCCCCTCATGCCATCCTGGAATTAACCATAACCCTGCAGGATGACATCACCAGCCGAACACACCGCTCACATGCAGTGCAGCCACTGGTCAAGGTCATGGCAACACTCCATTTCCTTGCCAGTGGCTCTTTTCAAAGAACAAGTGGAGTGGTGGCTGGGATGTCACAATCCTCCATGAGCAGATGTGTGCACCAGGTTATCCCTGCAATTCTCAGACGCATGGCCAACCAAATCATCAAACCCACCCAGGAGGACCTGCGGCAGAAGGCAATGACAGAATTCTACAGAATTGCCAGATTCCCACGCACCGTGGGGGCCATTGATTGCACACATGTGGCACTTCAGCCCCCCCGTGAGACAGAGCACATATACCGCAATCGGAAGCATTGGCATTCCATCAACGTACAGTCATCAACGTCACACGGACCTGGGGATCACTTCCCCCTGGTCCTGGTGAACCCTTCTCCACCACAAATGAGGGTGACACCCCTTTTCCGGCAGTAATGTCACCCCCACATTCCAACATCATTCACAACACAAAAAATAAATAAAAAATGACCAGAAAAAAAAAGTCCAGAAAAAAAAAAAGTAAAAAAAAAATGGGGGAAACCAAATTAATGCCGCTGGCGTGACCCACGCCTGGGGCGCCCAAGGCCACGGCCCGGCTCCTCAGGGGAGACTCATGGGGAGGGGGGTAATCCGGGGAAGGAGGAGCAGCCCCTGGTCTCTGCCCACCTGGCGGCCTGCCCTCCAAGGCCACGGCAATTCGGGTCAGGCCAGCACTTAGTGTTGCCGTATTGGCCTGGATAGCCTGGGTGAGGGCCCTCACATTCTGCCCAACGTCTGCTGAAGTAGTCTGCAGTACGTTTAGGCAGTTTGTAAGAGCCAGGGAGTGGCAGTCCAGGTCCCCAAGCGTATCCTTTATGGAGGACAGGCTCTCCTCCATCCGCCCCAAAAGTCTGGCTGACCTGTCCCAGATGGTGGGTCTGAAGGGCCTGGTCCCTTCTCAGATTGGCGGGCAGAACCTCGGCCACCCCCCTGGTCTTCTGGGACGACTTCCTGCCTCCAGCTGATGTTTGTGGCCGGGGAGAAGGGGAGGCCCTTGGAAGGGGAGCCATGTTGGGGGAGGAGTGGGAGGGGCTAGCCCTTATGGAGGGCTGGCTGCTGCCAGCCAGAGAGGAAGACTCCAAAAACAGCAATCCACTGGCTGACATGACATCCTCCTCCTCCTCAAACTCCTCCTCCTCCAACTACTCCGAGGACTCCGGCCTTGTCGGGGGGTCCTCATCAGGCTGGTGTCCCGGGGATGGTGCAGTCAGGCCAGATGGCCCAGCACCCTCCTGCACATCTGTGGATGACACAAAACATTCACAGGTTGGAGGATCCACACACTTGCCACATATTCCTTTCCCCCCCTCCCCCACACATGCTACACACCAGATAGGAAAAAAAAACTTACCTGGCATCACGGCTTCATGACTGGAGTCATAGCCAGGCAGGCCCTCCACTTGTTGCCTATTAAAGGTGTGGGCCACCGCACGCTCCTCCACTGTCAGCCTAACAGGGCATGGTGGGCCCCCTCCAGTGCCCCTGGCATGGGCTGCCATTTTGGCCAGCTTCTTGCGGACCACACGCCGGAGGTCATTGATTTTCTTGACGATCCCCTCGCGTGTCCGGGTCTCCCCCCCCCCCAATGCATTTACCTGGTCAGTCATGTTCTGCAAAATCTCCTTTTTCCTGGCCGGGGTGGTGTTGGCACTCTCCGGGCCGTGGAGGAAACGCCCATATTGGGTAAGGGCCCGGGCAATAATTTGTTTCTCCCCCAAAGAAAAATTGCTCTTCCGCTTCCTCTCAGTCATACTCATACAAAAACTCTCTCCCAAACAATCAGCAAAAATCACTCACAAAAACAAGCAGGAAAAATCAAGCAACAAAACAAACAAACAAAATCTATCAAACAAAAAGTCTCACAAGCAGTCACCAAAAAACACTATCAAATATATTCTACAAAACACTAGATCAAACAGTCAACAAATATCACAAAGACAAGTCACAACGCAACAAACAACAGAACAAAAGCACCTTGCTGTATAGGAAGGGATACAAAGGGATGTACTTTTGCAAAGGAAGTGCGTGTGTGTCTGTCTATTTATGCTGTCTGCGTAGTTCACTAAGTTGCCCGGGACCACTTCCAATTTCACTGATTGCGCCGTTCCCGAGTTGTGAGCATGCGCACAGAGGTGCTGACCATGGTCTGCTTCATGTGCGCATGCGCGAGCCGGCCGGCCCTTCATTTGCATGGGGTCACGGCTCATTTCAATTTAACACGCCCACGTCCTTCCCAATTTGAATTACTCCGCCTTACACCTCGGAATTAACGTTACTCCGGCGCTAATTTCTGCGCAAATACTACGAGGATACGGTGATTGCGCCTCTACATTGCGCCGGTCTAACATAAAGGAGGTGCGCTACGCTGGTCAAAAAATGCGCCAATGTACGTGAATATGGCCCAAAGTTTTTCTCGACGTAATTGCTCTCAAACCTGCCTTGCACATACGTTCGTGAAAAAATAGCTTGAGCAAAGCGTGGTGACGTACACCACGTACGACGGGACTATGAAGGGCAAGTTCCATTCAAACGGCACCACCCTTTGGGCTGCTTTTGCTGATCCTCGTGTTAGTAAAATTTTGGTGAGAGGTGATTCGCGCTTTTCAGTCTTCGTGTTTTTCAGTCCACTAGTTTTACGAGCGCTCCCGTCTCCTTACTTGCTTCTGAGTATGCACGTTTCTTTCCCCCTCGTTAAAGTGTACACACAACCGTTTTTCACGAAGTAAAAAACGAGAAAAAATAGAGAAAGTTCTAAATTTTTAACGAGCATTTTTCTCGTCAAAAAAAAATGCTCTGGAGCATACACACGGCCATTTTTCACAACCAATTTAAAAAAAATTTAACTTTTCTCGTCATGAAAAATGGTTGTGTGTACGCGGCATTAGTGTCTCTGTGTGGTCACAGAATAGAAGCTAATTGCTGCAAACAGGACAATTAGGATGATACACACATTGGTTAAAAGTATTGAAAAGCTATGTAGAGAAATACCAATTCTTATTAATCAATGGTTAATAATATTTGCTTTTTAGTTTAAATATTAAGCTAAATGTAACTACATGCGTTTGTTAATTATCTTTGAAAATATAACAAAATGTAAGTACTATCTTTAAAAGAGCATGGGAGATAAGTATTGATTCAAAGATAAAGCAGATTATAACAGATATTTCAAACACACTCAAGTATCTAGCAATGCACCTGAGGGAAGTATTTTCAAGTGGCAAAGTAGGAGTTTGTGTTGTGATCCTGGAGAGTTGTGGAGATACAATTCTTTGTAACAGAGATAGTAGCTTAATTTATTAACCTCCCAGCAGTGAGGAAATCTAATAAGCATGTAAAAATAATAGCAATATAAGAGGGCATCAATAAGCCCAAGGTTTTTAGATTATATATCTGCTAGATAGTATCATTGAAAATATCATGGAGATTCTGAGCTTAGGAAACCCTGTCAGTCTTGAAATTATTTTGAGGCAAGTCTCCTGCAACAGAAGTAGTATTATATTCATTGCTTCAGCAGCCTGTGTCTCTTTTCTTCTCTTCATTCCAGTACTGCAGCCTCTGTAAAACTTTTTAGCATGCAACATTTCTGGGAATGTTGGATTCCTGAGTGCCCCATTTTGTCCAGTAGTTACATTCTCCGACCCCTTCA
Source organism: Rana kukunoris (assembly GCA_029574335.1). Taxonomy (NCBI): domain Eukaryota; kingdom Metazoa; phylum Chordata; class Amphibia; order Anura; family Ranidae; genus Rana; species Rana kukunoris. The sequence continues at coordinate 71,373,650 of CM056059.1, read as the reverse complement.
TCACTAAAGGACCAAGCAGTGATGTAGTGGTCACATGAAGAAACTAACATGGCTGGGGACAGTAGCATCCGAAGCAAGAAAGTACGCTGAAACGTCTCTCAGAAGCTGTAGTGCTGGAACGGTGGAATGTAGGAGACATAAGCTACCAGAGAGCTACAGTATCAGAGCTCTTCTATAGCAAGTGATTTGCATTATTACAAACAGCACAATTTTACTACTTATATTTAAAAAATATTCTTCATTGGAACCAAGGTAAGACGTTTATGTTGGCTACTTTGATGCACAGTTCTGAGTGTCTTGAGTCAGTACAACACTAGGCCTTTAACAATACAGTACCTGTCTTCTTAAAGGGGTGTTCCACCCAAATGTAATGTTTATTAAAAGTCAGCAGCTACAAAAAGTGTAGCTGCTGGCTTTTAATAAACAGACACTTACCTTCTCCACGTTCCAGTGACGCGCCGACCGGGGCTGCGCTCCTCTCCCCCCCTCCCCGGCCGGCATCCTCATTGCGACTGTGGGCACCCAGCCGTGACAGCCTTCGGCTTCACGGACGGGCACCCACTGCGCATGCGCGAGCCGCATGCGCGCGCGGCTCGCCGCTAATTGGACGGGCGATCGCCTAGGACCTGTCAGTGTCCTAAACGATCGCCAAAAGGAGGGGCTGCAGTAAGGCGATTAGGCCTAATCGCCTTACCAGCCCCTCGGCGGAAGCAGGAAGTGGGACAGGAAGTCCCACTCCTACTGAAGCCCCCACTCCCCCCCCCCAAAAAAAATTACATGCCAAATGTGGCATGTAAGGGGGAGGGGATTAAGCGGAAGTTCATTTTTTGGGTGGAACTCCGCTTTAACATAATTGCAGGTGCTTCAGTTTCAGTAGTGCAATGCCATCTCTTTAAATACAGCAACCTCTAGTAAAAATTGTAATACTAACAATTGGTTTCAAACCTAGGTAGCAGCAAGAATTGCTCTTCAAACCATTGCAGTAGCAAAAATTAGCATGCACTCTTAACTGGAGATTCAGGGCCAGATTCACAAAGCACTTACGCTGGAGTATCAGGAGATGCGCCTGCGCAATTGGAAATATGCCCCTTCGTATCTATGCTCCGTATCCACAAAACGTTATACGCCAGAAATCTAGACTTTTTCGACCGACGTAATTTTGTTAGACCGGCGCATCGTGCGCGCAAAAAATGCGCTAGACACACCATTGATTTGCTAGGCAAATATGCAAATGAGGGAGTTAGGGCGATCCACAAAATTTTGTGCAGCGCAGGCTACGCGCTGTGCGCATTAGCTGCACGTCCTGTTTAAAATTAGGCAATATAAAAGCTTGCTTAAAATTAGACAATCCGTCTACATATCAGCTAAAGCAACACTGTTAGGGACGAGCTGAGCAGCCACACTTGCAGGACAACAATCTGTATGCCAACATGCCAGGGGCATCCTTGCTCATACTATACTACTGACTTTAGATGAGCGCAGAAGGAGGAGGGCATGGAGGAGGGCACGGGAGAGGGTATACGGCACGCATAGACCTCTTTGGCATGAGTGATTCTGAGGTGTCTCGCATCTTCAGATTCACCCCTGCTGTCATCATGGAATTAACCACAACCCTGCAGGAGGACATCACCAGCCCAACACACCGCTCACATGCAGTGCAGCCACTGGTCAAGGTCCTGGCAACACTCCATTTCCTTGCCAGTGGCTCTTTTCAAAGAACAAGTGGAGTGGTGGCTGGGATGTCACAAACCTCCATGAGCAGATGTGTGCACCAGGTTATCCCTGCAATTCTCAGACGCATGGCCAACCAAATCATCAAACCTACCCAGGAGGACCTGCGGCAGAAGGCAATGACAGAATTCTACAGAATCGACAGATTGCCACGCACCGTGGGGGCCATTGATTGCACACATGTGGCACTCCAGCCCCCCCGTGAGACAGAGCACATATACCGCAATCGGAAGCATTGGCATTCCATCAACGTACAGGTGATAGTCCATGCCAAATGCCTCATATGGCACGTCCGTGCCAAGCACCCCGGATCCAGCCATGACAGCTACATATACAATCAGAGCCCCATCCCAATCGAATTCGAACAGAACACGTACAGGGACAGCTGGCTGGTTGGTGAGTGACATGGGAGTCAGGCATGACTGTCCCCCCCCATGATGCACACATCACAAGGGGCACATGCACTACTAACATCCTCCTGTCTTTTCCCTTCCAGGTGACTCTGCATATGCACTGGGACCCCATCTCATGACTCCTATCCGGAACCCCAAACCCCAGGAGAGGAAAGATACAATGAAGCACACGCCAAAACCTTGCAGTCGTGGAGCGCACCTTTGGCCTCCTGAAGTCACATTTCCGATGCCTGAATAAGCCTGGATAAGTCTGGGGGTACCCTGTTGTATTTCCCAAACTTTGTATGTCAGATCATCGGTGCATGTTGCATGCTGCACAACCTCGCAGTGAGAAAGGGCCTGGAGATTGACATATGTGATGACCTGACCCCCAAACCAGACAATCCCCCCCTAACCGAGGCTACCCTGTCTTCTGAGGGAAGAGCAGCCAGGAGACAGCTCACATTAGGCATCTTTGCACGTTAAACACACACATTAATCATGGCACAATGAGAATGCATGCATGCACACCACTGTGGTCCCTAGATCACACACACCACATCCTCATCAAATTGGATTAGCACAAGCCCACCATGCAGGACTTGTGAGCAGCAACGCCACGCCACGGCTCCAATTATGTCACTGTACATTCATACACCATTCACACGGACCTGGGGATCACTTCTCCCTGGTCCTGGGGAACCCTTCTCCACCACAAATGAGGGTAACACCCCTTTCCCGGCAGGAATGTCACCCCCACATTCAAAAATAATTCACAACCCAAAAACAAATTGCCCAGCACCCAAAAAAAATGACCAGCAAAAAAAAAAAAAAAATCAGAAAAGAAAAAAAAAATACCGCCGCTGGCCTGACCCACGCTTGGGGCGCCCATGGCCACGGCCCCGGCTCCTCAGGGCCAACTCACGGGGGGTAATCCGGGGAAGGAGGAGCATCCCCTGGTCTCTGCCCACCTGGCGGCCTGCCCTCCAAGGCCACGGCAATGCGAGTCAGGCCATCATTGAGGGTTGCCGTATTGGCCTGGATAGCCTGGGTGAGGGCCCTCACATCCTGACCGAGGGCCCGCACATCCTGACCAACGCCTGCTGTGGTAGCCTGCTGTTCATTTAGGCAATTGATCAGGGCCAGGGAGTTGCAGGCCATGTCCCCAACTGTATCCTTTATGGAGGACAGGCTCTCCTCCATCCGCCCCAAACTCTGGCTGACCTGTCCCAGATGGCGGGTCTGGTCCCTTCTCAGGTTGGCAGGCAGAACCTCGGCCACCCCCCTAGTTTTGTGGGTTGCCTTCCTGCCTCCAGATGAGGCTTGTGGCCGGGAAGAAGGGGAGCCCCTTGGGAGGGGAGCCCTGTTGGGGGAGGAGTGGGAGGGGCTACCCCTGATGGAGGCCTGGCTGCTGCAAGCCAAAGGGGAAGACTCCTCCAAAATAAACAAGCCATTCCTTGACAAGCCCTCCTCCTCCAACTCAAACTCCTCCTCCTCAACCTCTTTCGAGGACTCCGGCCTTGTCTGGGGGTCTTCATCAGGCTGTTGTGCCGGGGATGGTGTGGTCAGGCCAGATGGCCCAGCACCCTCCTGCACATCTGTGGATGACACAAAACATTCACAGGTTGGAGGATCCACACACTTGCCACTTATCCCCCCCCCCCCCCCACACATGCTACACACCAGATAGAAAAAAAAAACGTACCTGTCCTCACGGCCTCCTGACTGGACTCAAAGCCAGGCAGCCCCTCCACTTGCTGCCTGTTGAAGGTCTGGGCCACCGCACGCTTCTCCACTGTCAGCCGAATAGGGCATGGTGGGCCCCCTCCAGTGCCCCTGGCATGGGCGGCAATCCTGCCCAGCTTCCCAAGGACCACACGCCGGAGGTCATTAATCTTCTTGGCGATCCCCTGGCGTGTCCGGGTCTCCCCCCCAAACGAGTTGACCTCGTCTGCGATGGCCTGCAATATCTCAGCCTTCCTGGCCGGGGTGGTGTTGGCACTCTCCAGGCCGTGCAGAAAATGGCCATATTGGGTAATGGCCCAGGCAAGAATTGCCTTCTCCCGCAAAGAAAAATTCAGCTTTCGCTTCCTTTCACTCATGTTCTCACAAACTGGAACCAACACAATCAACAAAAATCAGTCACCAAAAATCAGTCACCCAAAAAGTATCAAAAACAGTCACCAAACAACACTCAGAAAACCACTATCCAAAACACTATACAAAACAGTCAACAAATATATCAAACACAAGTCACAAACCAACAAACGGGAACAGACAACAGAACAAAAGCACCTTGCTGTATAGGAAGGGGAACAAATGGATGTACTTTTGCAAAGGAAGGGCGTTTGTCTCTGTCTATTTAAGCTCTCTGCGTAGCTCACTGAGTTGACTGGGCCTAGTTCCAATCTCACTGATTGCACCGTGCCGAGTTGTGAGTATGCGCAGAGAGGTGCTGACCATGGTGTGCTTCATGTGCGCATGCGCAATCCGGCCGGCCCTTCATTTGCATGGGATCACGGCTCATTTAAATGGAACACGCCCACGTCCTTCCCAATTTGAATTACCCCGCCTTACGCCTTTCGGAAATTACGTTGCACCGGCGCAAAATTGTGCGCAAATACTACAAGGATACGGTACTTGCTCCTCTACATTGCGCCGGTCTAACGTAAAGGTGGTGCGCTACGCCGGTCAAAATATGTGCCAATGTACGTGAATCTGGCCCTCAGTGTCTTCAGATAGTTGGCAAGCATTTCTCAGACAGTCCACTTTTTCAGACAATCATCATGCCTTCTCTACATTTTTCTGGCTTTATCAGTCACTGCAACACAGTATCCCACAACTGATTCCGCGTACACACGATCACTTTTTGTGATGAAAAAAACAACGTTTTCAAAAACGTCATTTAAAATGACCGTGTGTGGGCAAAACGTCGTTTTATGTCTTCAAAAAAACGACCAAAAAAATATTCGAACATGCTTGAATTTTTTGTGTCATTTTTCAAAACGTTGTGATGGTGTGTGGGCAAAACGATGTTGAAAACGTTGTTTTTAACCCTGCGCATGCTCAGAAGCAAGTTATGAGACGGAGCTTTAATGGAACAGAGTGCCGTCGAATGTGGTGTACGTCACCACGCTTTGCTAGAGCATTTTGGAAAAACGATGGTGTGTATGCAACGTCGTATTGGAAAATGAAGTTTGATAAACGTCGTTTTGTTTCATCACATAAAACGTCGTTTTTTTTTCATCACAAAAAGTGATCGTGTGTATGCGGCATGAGAGATGACAGGCTGTCTAACAAATTGTGGCTAAAGTCCACCCCCCACGATTGCCTATATATTGTCACTATTTTGGTACCAGAACATACACTGTGCTGCTCCCCGCCACTCTGTACCTGGCTAATGAATGACGTGAAATATAAATACTGTATAACACTGTTTTATAAGATTATGATGCACATATGGTGCTAGTTTGCATAGAGAAAAATTCCAATAGTAAGTACACATGTACAACAGACAAATGTAAAAAATTATTATAATTATTATAATTTTTAGAAAAACACAAAAAACACTGTGCATATAACAACATGATAGAGACTAGTCCATAATCATATGAACAAACTGCAATGAGATAAATGAGCATAATAAAACATATGAAAACCCTATTTCATTTCAATTTATTACAAATCTTCATTACGAGCATGTATCACAGTGATTAAATCTGAAATGTAAGCATATATGCCACATATACAATATATGAAGAATAACCCAAAAGGAATATTACAGAGGTAATCATCAACAACTTACAGGACCAATGGTTACATAGTCATTATATTTCCTGAGGGGGAAACATGTTCAGGCAATTGGAGCACAAAGTATGCCATGGAGTTTCCTACTAATGCAGAAAAACATATAACACATGAATAAATATACAAGAGGAAAAAAAGTACCTAATATTAACTAAAAAAAAGTATAAAGCTTCCTGGTCTATTCAAAAATGGATGGCAACAATGCGTGGTATTATATATATTCAGCCACATATAAAAAGAACAAAGTAGCTGGTGGCTACCAAAACACAAAAACGAGCCAGCAAAACATATCCCCATCTGAAAACATAAATAATTTAAAACAATAATCAAAGCAAGAGAAGACATACTAGGGCCCAGAGGCTAAAACACCAAAGCAAACAACTCCCTGAACTATTTGATTTTGTGCTATGCATGTTGGCCTTTTTATTAGAAAATAACATCTTTGTTTTTGGTGGTTCCCACTTCCTCCAGCTACAGAGCACAGCGATGGGGACTTGTTGTGCCCTATCTTACCCAAATCTGTAATGGGGGAGTGGGAACATCTCTTCCTCCTATCCGATTAATTCTCAACACATTCTAACCATTTTTTTTAATCTGGCTAAGGGATAACAAACTATTACTACAGAAAGAAATTAAATGGATCTACACCATGGTACCCATGGTTTAACAATATTATTAACCTGGGGGGTTTAACCTCTGGGGGATCTGAATATGGCCTGTAACAAGAACCCTATTTTTTAGTCTCTTCCTTTTGGGGAATTGGGGTATTAAGTATTCCAGAGTTTTTTGATCAATCAATCCATTCAGATAGGAGTGGGTACATATAATATACGTAGTTCATTAATGAACACTGGAATTTGTTGTATATCAATTTTACAATACCATTCATGGTTTTTCAAGATGTTAAAACACATTTTTTTGGTCCTGAGGGTGGGATATAAGAATGATTTTTCCACCCTTATCTGAAGGTTTTATTACAATGTCATCCCAGGATTGTAAAGATTTTAAAGCCTCTTGTTGTTCACCAGAGATGTTAGTCTCTGGTCTATCCCATTGGCGAGATTTAAGGTCCCGAATTGTTAGATGTAGAAAGGCCCATATGTTGGGGGGAGGTGGATAAATCAGGGAAATGGTGAGATTTAGGTTTGAAAATAAATACTTTTAGGGTCAGTAATGTATGTGACACTTATGTCAGGTGTGGCACCAGACAAGGAAACCGGATCATTTTTTTTATTGCCCAAAAATCCATCTTTCCATTGGGTCCTATCCATTCTTATCGTGGGTTTACTATCAGAGGGATTAGTCTATACTTCAGTATTCTACTTTTAATACATGACAATACACCATGAAGATTGGTCACTAGTTATGTATATATTTTGATATGATTATTGTATATCTGATTCATATGCTTTTTTTGTAGATCTTTTTCTGATTTATACTCCTGAAGAAGGGGGTAACCCCAAAACATGTTGAGTGTGCAACAGGAATATTAGTATCCGTACATCCAGTGTGGAAAGACCATCTATATCTAAAGTCCCTTGTATGTCAGATAAATGGATGTTTCAGATATAGCAGCATCCAATGTCTAGGATCTATGGCCCAGATTCAGAGAGAATTGGATTCTCGTAGCGTATCAGAAATACACTACGCCGCCATTTTTTACCTGGCTCTACGTGGAATCCAGGTAGATTTTGTCCAGTAAACGACGGCGGCGTAGTGTATTTCTCCCGTCGCAATCCATCTACACGAGTAGGGGGCGTGAAGGATTTAAAATAGGCGCGTTCCCGCGGCGATCGAACTGCGCATGCTCCGTTCGCAAATTTCCCGCCGTGCATTGCGCGAAATCACGTCGTTACGTCATTTTTTCTTGAGTAGCGTCGTTTACGGAGATTCCTATTCCCGAACGAGTTACGTAAAAAAAAAAAAAAAAAAATTTAAATTCGACGCGGGAACGACGGCCATACTTAACATGGGCTACGCACCGTTAGACCAGCAAAAAGCTGGTCTAACAGTACGTAAAAAAAACAGACGGAAGCGATTGCGAAGACCGCTCGTATCTTCGTGGATCGCCGTAAAAACACATTTGCATATCCCGACGCATCAAAACGACGCAAACTCCTCCCAGCGGCCGCAAAAATATCGCAGCGTACATCCGAAGGCTTACGAAGACGTAAGCCTCTCGGATCGAAGCCCGAAGCCGCCGTATCATGGTTTGAGGATTCAAACTAGTGATACGGCGCGCGAAATTTGAAATTACTCCTGTCTAACACCAGTTAGACAGGCGTAATTGCTCTGTGAATCTGGGCCTATGTATTTTAAGGCTGATTTTATTATGTATGATTTTGTAAAATAAATTTATATTTTTTTAATTTGACTTTGCACCGCACCACGAAAGTCCACATTGCCTCCACAATATCCCATGTTTCTATATAATAGGACGAAGGTACTTAAATTTTTTCTTAACAAGTAGTGTTTTTCATATTCCCCTTCCTTCCTATCAAACTCCAATGAGAGGGCGCGAGCTGTGCATGATGTCATAAGCCTAGGTCAGCGATGGCGAACCTTGGCACTCCAGATGTTTTGGAACTACATTTCTCATGATGCTCAGCTACACTGCAGAGTGCATGAGCATCATGGGAAATGTAGTTCCAAAACATCTGGGGTTCCAAGGTTCGCCATGACTGGCCTAGGTTAATGACTAGACAAGAAAGAGGTATTTACTGGCAAAAAAAAAAGTTTTACTATCCAAAGTTAAAACAAGGGCAGAAGATTTAATAGATGGAAAGTTGAAAAAATGACTGAAGGTCTGCTTTAAGTAAGTGAAAGTAAGTATTTGTCCTCAACACTGAAAAAATTGCTGAAATGAAGGAAATTATACATATCACACAGGACAGGCTAGGCAAATATACTCAAACATGGGCATGCTGGAAACACTGGTCACCTGAAGTTCAACATGGCACCTCATGGCAAAGAACTCTCTGAGGATCTGAAAAAAATTATTGTTGCTCTACATAAAGATGGCCACAGGCACAGTGGCGACAATGGCATGGCACAGTGGCTGCGTTTGGCATGGCACAGTGGTGACAATTAATGGCACAGTGGCTGCATTTGGCATGGCACAGTGGCAACAATTTATGGGTACAGTGGCAACAATGGCATGGCACAGTAGCGCCAATTGATGGCGCAGTGGCTGCGTTTGGCATGGCACAGCGGCGACACTTGATGGGCACAGTGGTGACAATGGCATGGTAAAGTGGCGAAAATTGATAGGCACAGTGGCAACAATAGCATGGCACAGTGGCTCCATTTGGCATGGCACAGTGGCGACAATTGATGGGCACAGTGGCGACAATGCACATGGCACAGTGGTGTCAATTGATAGGCACAGTGGCTGCGTTTGGCATGGCTCAGTGGCAAAAATTCATGGGCACAGTGGCGACAATTCATGGGCACAGTGGCGACAATGGTATGGCACAGTGGAGACAATTCATGGCATGGCACAGTGGCGACAATTCATGGGCTCAGTGGCGACAATTGATGGGCACAGTGGCTGCGTTTGGCATGGCACAGTGGCGACAATTGATGGCACAGTGGCTCCGTTTGGCATGGCACAGTTGCGACAAGTGATGGGAACAGTGGCAACAATAACATGGCACAGTGGCGACAATTGATAGGTACAGTGGCGACAATGCACATGGCACAGTGGCTGCATTTGGCACGGCACAGTGGCGACAATTCATGGCACAGTGGCTGCGTTTGGCATGGCTCAGTGGAGACAATTCATGGGCACAGTGGTGACAATGGTATGGCACAGTGGAGACAATCCATGGCATGGCACAGTGGTGACAATTGATGGGCACAGTGGCTGCGTTTGATGGCATGGCACAGTGGCGACAATTGATGGGCACATTGGCTGCGTTTGATGGCATGGCACAGTGGCGACAATTTTATGGCACAATGGCTGTGTTTGATGGGCACAGTGGCGGCAATTGATGGGCACAGTGAGGCTGCAATTGATGCTCAGCTACACTGCAGAGTGCATGAGCATCATGGGAAATGTAGTTCCAAAACATCTGGGGTTCCAAGGTTCACCCTCACTGGCCTAGGTTAATGACTAGACAAGAAAGAGGTATTTACTGGCAAAAAAAAAATGTTTTACTATCCAAAGTTAAAACAAGGGCAGAAGATTTAATAGATGCAAAGTTGAAAAAATGACTGAAGGTCCGCTTTAAGTAAGTGAAACATTTGTCCTCAACACTGAAAAAATTGCTGAAATGAAGGAAATTATACATATCACACAGGACAGGCTAGGCAAATATACTCAAACATGGGCATGCTGGAAACACTAGTCACCTGAAGTTCAACATGGCACCTCATGGCAAAGAACTCTCTGAGGATCTGAAAACATTTATTGTTGCTCTACATAAAGATGGCCACAGGCACAGTGGCGACAATGGCATGGCACAGTGGCTGCGTTTGGCATGGCACAGTGGTGACAATGGAACAGTGGCTGCATTTGGCATGGCACAGTGGTGACAATTTATGGGTACAGTGGCGACAATGGCATGGCACAGTAGCGCCAATTGATGGCGCAGTGGCTGCGTTTTGGCATGGCACAGCGGCGACACTTGATGGGCACAGTGGTGACAATGGCATGGTAAAGTGGCGAAAATTGATAGGCACAGTGGCAACAATAGCATGGCACAGTGGCTCCATTTGCCATGGCACAGTGGTGACAATTGATGGGCACAGTGGCAACAATGCACATGGCACAGTGGCGTCAATTGATAGGCACAGTGGCGACAATGCACATGGCACAGTGGCTGCATTTGGCATGGCTCAGTGGCGACAATTCATGGGCACAGTGGCGACAATGGTATGGCACAGTGGAGACAATTCATGGCATGGCACAGTGGCGACAATTAATGGGCACAGTGGCGACAATTGATGGGCACAGTGGCGACAATTGATGGGCACAGTGGCGACAATTGATGGGCACAGTGGCTGCATTTGGCATGGCACAGTGGCGACAATTGATGGGCACAATGGCGACAATGCACATGGCACAGTGAAGTCAATTGATAGGCACAGTGGCGACAATGCACATGGCACAGTGGCTGCGTTTGGCATGGCTCAGTGGCGACAATTCATGGGCACAGTGGCGACAATGGTATGGCACAATGGAGACAATTCATGGCATGGCACAGTGGCGACAATTGATGGGCACAGTGGCGACAATTGATGGGCACAGTGGTGACATTTCATGGGCACAGCGACAATAGCATGGCACAGTGGCGACAATAGCATGGCACAGTGGCTGCATTTGGCATGGCACAGTGGCGACAATTGATGGCACAGTGGCTCCGTTTGTCATGGCACAGTTGCGACAAGTAATGGGCACAGTGGCAACAATAACATGGCACAGTGGCGACAATTGATAGGTACAGTGGCGACAATGCACATGGCACAGTGCCTGCATTTGGCACGGCACAGTGGCGACAATTCATGGCACAGTGGCTGCGTTTTGGAAGGCTCAGTGGAGACAATTCATAGGCACAGTGGCGACAATGGTATGGCACAGTGGAGACAATCCATGGCATGGCACAGTGGTGACAATTGATGGGCACAGTGGCTGCGTTTGATGGCATGGCACAGTGGCGACAATTGATGGGCACATTGGCTGCGTTTGATGGCATGGCACAGTGGCGACAATTTTATGACACAATGGCTGTGTTTGATGGGCACAGTGGCGGCAATTGATGGGCGCAGTGAGGCTGCAATTGATGTGGGTTTTTTTTTCGTTTGTTTGCGCCCCCCCCCCCAAAAAAAATTTTGAGCACCAGCCACCACTGTGTATACTCACTACTTTATATTGTTCGCAAACTGTAATTTCTTCAGTATTGTCATATGAAAAGATATAATAAAATATTTATAAAAATGTGAGCGGTGTACTCACTTTTGTGAGATACTGGGGCTGATTTACCAAGCCTGTGCGCCAAGACTCATGGTGCACAAGCAGGAGTAAACCTGTTTTTGACATTTACCAAAGAAACACGCTGCTAGTGCAGCGTGTTTCCTCATTTACTAAAGTGCCTAATGCGCCCAGAAGAGGGCGCACAGCACGCCAGTACAGAGCTGGCGTGCGGCATTTAGTTATGTAAACATCGGGGATTCGGGCGGGAGTTTATGAGGGGAGGGAGGGGGGTGATGCAGGGGAAGTGTAGTGACATGTGTTTCAACTTGTGTGGCGGGCCGATTTGAAAGGGAAAGTGACTTTTGGGACCCGATCCCCGGGCGCTTGCAAAGTACGCTAGAACCTCGGAAGGTTCACTTGCATACTGGGCATGCGCAGAGGGAAAAATCGGAGCTCACCGCGCGCCTCTTCAGAACGCCGGGAAATCCTTGGTAAATACCAGGCGGCGTAGCAGTGTTTGCACTGCCTGGAGCGGCGTACGGCAAGCTCCGAGCTGTTCTCGGGCTGCGCTGACACTGAAGGGGAACTCCGCGCCAAATTTCAAATGTGAAACCGGCGCGGCTTCCCCCCCAGGGGTACAATAGGCTCTCCGGCTTGGTCCGGAACGTGAGGGGTTAACCCACGCCAAAATCGGCGTGGGGTTCCCCCCCAGATCCGTACCAAGCCCTCATCCCAGGCATGCAGTCTGGCCGGACAGGAATGGGGGTGGGGACGAGCGAGCGGCCCCCCCCCTCCTGAGCCGTACCAGACCACATGCCCTCGACATGGGGGAGTGTGTGCTTTGGGGGAGGGGGGCGCTGCCCCCCCACCCCAAAGCACTCTTGTCCCCATGTCGATCGGGACAAGAGCCTCTTCCCGACAACCCTAGCCATTGGTTGTCGGGGTATGCGGGCGGGAGCCAATCAGAATCTGGGAGCCCCGTTTAATAATGTGGCCCCCAGATTTCGGGCCCCCACCCTATGTGAATGAGTATGGGGTACATCGTACCCCTACCCATTCACCTGGTGAAGGTGGTTTGAACTTTGAGGGTCTTCTGCCGCCGCCCCCTTCGAATTTTTCGGCCTGGACGGGGGTCGCACATCCCATCCAGGACTTGGACGTGGCGGGCTTCTCGTCGCTGTCTTCTGCCGCTGCCCCCTTCACCACGAAGCTCCGTGCTTGTTTGATGAGGGCAGCGGGCTTCCGTCGTCTTCTCCGGGGCGAGGGTCGTACATCCCACCCCGGATTTCCTCGCCGGCTTCTGCCTGGCTCCTACTGGGGGCCAGGCCTTCTTTTGCCGTCTTCCGCCGGAGGGCGCCACTCTCCGGGCTTCTCGACGTTGTCTTCCGCCGCGGGGGCCAGGCCTTCTTCTTTGCCGCCCCCTTCGATTTTTTCGGCCTGGACGGGGGTCGCACATCCCATCCAGGACTTGGACGTGGCGGGCTTCTCGTCGCCGTCTTCTGCCGCTGCCCCCTTCACCACGAAGCTCCGTGCTTGTTTGATGAGGGCAGCGGGCTTCCGTCGTCTTCTCCGGGGCGAGGGTCGTACATCCCACCCCGGATTTCGTCGCCGTCTTCTGCCGCTGCCCCCTTCACCACGAAGCTCCGTGCTTGTTTGATGAGGGCAGCGGGCTTCCGTCGCAGTCTTCCGCCGCGGGGTGACACTCGCGGGCTTCTTCTTCCATTCGATGTTGACACGGCGAGGTCCGGCGCTGAAATGCCTTCTGAGCGGCGGGCAAGGACTTATATTGGCATTGGGCGTGGGCGTGGTTATGCCAACATGTGACCTTAACCCATGTGACAGTGATGTCACGTCACATCACTGTCACATGGGTTAAGGTCACATGTTGGCATAACCACGCCCACGCCCAATGCCAATATAAGTCCTTGCCCGCCGCTCAGAAGGCATTTCAGCGCCGGACCTCGCCGTGTCAACATCGAATGGAAGAAGAAGCCCGCGAGTGTCACCCCGCGGCGGAAGACTGCGACGGAAGCCCGCTGCCCTCATCAAACAAGCACGGAGCTTCGTGGTGAAGGGGGCAGCGGCAGAAGACGGCGACGAAATCCGGGGTGGGATGTACGACCCTCGCCCCGGAGAAGACGACGGAAGCCCGCTGCCCTCATCAAACAAGCACGGAGCTTCGTGGTGAAGGGGGCAGCGGCAGAAAACGGCGACGAGAAGCCCGCCACGTCCAAGTCCTGGATGGGATGTGCGACCCCCGTCCAGGCCGAAAAAATCGAAGGGGGCGGCAAAGAAGAAGGCCTGGCCCCCGCGGCGGAAGACAACGTCGAGAAGCCCGGAGAGTGGCGCCCTCCGGCGGAAGACGGCAAAAGAAGCCCTGGCCTCGGGAGGAGCCAGGCAGAAGCGGAGGAGCCCGAGGTGGGGCGACACCCCCGTTGTTCTCCGCTGTTTTCGGCCGGCCCCCCCCGGATGTAAAAGAGCTTCATTTTGGGGTGGGGGCACAGTCGAGCATGGCGGAGAGCATGGGTGGGTGTTTCCCCCCCCCGGCAGAAGACGGCTAGAAGACCGAGGAGTGGCGACGCCCCCGTTGTTCTCCGCCATTCCCGCCGGCCCCCCCCGGATGTAAAAGAGCTTTGTTTGGGGTAGGGGGCCTGGCCGACCATGGCGGAGAGCATCGGTGGGGGTCTCTCTCCCCGGCGGAAGGCGGCGGCGAAGACCGGGGGGGGGGTAGGTGTACCCCCGCGGCGGAAGACAACGTCGAGAAGCCCGGAGAGTGGCGCCCTCCGGCGGAAGACGGCGAAAGAAGCCCTGGCCTCGGGAGGAGCCAGGCAGAAGCGGAGGAGCCCGAGGTGGGGCGACACCCCCGTTGTTCTCCGCTGTTTTCGGCCGGCCCCCCCCGGATGTAAAAGAGCTTCATTTTGGGGTGGGGGCACAGTCGAGCATGGCGGAGAGCATGGGTGGGTGTTTCCCCCCCCCGGCAGAAGACGGCTAGAAGACCGAGGAGTGGCGACGCCCCCGTTGTTCTCCGCCATTCCCGCCGGCCCCCCCCGGATGTAAAAGAGCTTTGTTTGGGGTAGGGGGCCTGGCCGACCATGGCGGAGAGCATCGGTGGGGGTCTCTCTCCCCGGCGGAAGGCGGCGGCGAAGACCGGGGGGGGGGTAGGTGTACCCCCCCGGCGGAAGGCGGCGGCGAAGACCGGTGCGGGGCTGGAGCCCCCCCGGCAGAAAACGTCTGGAAGACCGAGGGGCTCCGCCCCCGTTGTTCTCTGCTTCTTTCGGCCGGCCCCCCCCGGATCTGAAAGAGCTTATTTTGGGGTGGGGGCCTGGCTGGACATGGCGGAGATCATCGGTGGGTGTCCCCCCCCGGCAGAAGACGGCGAAGCCCGGGGCCCAATGGGCTGGTGGTGGGGGGTCCCGGCAGAAGACCCCCGGAGCTGACTAATAAATTATTTTTTTCTGTGTGTTTTTTTTTGTGTTTACACTTTTCCACCCGGTGAATGGGTAGGGGTACGATGTACCCCATACTCATTCACATAGGGTGGGGGGCCAGAATCTGGGGGCCCCCTTAATATAGGGGGCTCTCAGATTCTGATAAGCCCCCCGCCCGCATACCCCGACAACCAACGGCCAGGGTTGTCGGGAAGAGGCTCTTGTCCCTTTCGACATGGGGACAAGAGTGCTTTGGGGTGGGGGGGCAGTGCCCCCCTCCCCCACAGCACACACTCCCCCATGTCGAGGGCATGTGGTCTGGTACGGCTCAGGAGGGGGGGGGCCGCTCGCTCGTCCCCACCCCCATTCCTGTCCGGCCAGACTGCGTGCCTGGGAGAAGGGTTTGGTCTGGATCTGAGGGGGAACCCCACGCCGTTTTTTGGCGTGGGTTTAACCCCTTATGTTCCAGATCAAATCTAAGAGCCTGTTGTGCACCAGAAGGGGGACCCCCACGCCGTTTTTTTTTTGGTAATTTGGGGTGGAGTTCCCCTTTATCCCGGTCCTGTCAGGGGGGGGGGGGGAATGCCTGCTCGTCTGTCCCTACAATGTATGAACAGCGATCTGTCATTTCCCCTACACAGTCCCACCCCCTTTACAGTTAGAACACACCCAGGTAACATATTCAACCCCTTCCGCGCCCCTAGTGTTAACCCCTTCCCTGCCAGTGTCATTTTTATAGTAAGCAATGCATTGATATACCATTGCTCGCTACAAAAATGCCAAATCTCACAAAAATGTGTCCGCCACAATGTCGCATTAGACAGAAAAAACAAATGATAGCCACCATTACTAGTAAAACAAAAAATTATTCCAAAAAAACCCATAAGACCAACCCCTACTTAGAACTTTTGCCCAAACCAATCAAACGCTTATTGTGATTTTTTGCAACCAAAAAGATGTCCAAGAATACTTATCGGCCTAAACTGAGGGCAAACATTTTTTGAATATATTTTGGGGGAGATTTATTATAGCAAACCGTAAAAAAGATGTTTTTTTAGTTACCAAATTGTCGCTATATTTTTGGGTCAAGCAAAAATAAGAAAAAACGCAGAGGTGATCAAATACCACCAACAAAAAAAAAAAAATTATTTTTTAGGGGGGGGGGGGAGGATGAGGACGCCCAATTTTTTTGGGGGCCACGTCGCACAACCACGCAATTGTCAGTCAAAATGACGCAGTGTTGAAATGCAAAAAATGGCCCCGTCAGTGACCAGTAATATGCTCTGGGGCTCAAGTGGTTACAAATTAAGAATACACTAAAGTTAGCCCAATTTATGGCCATAATGTGAAAGATGATGTTACACCGAGTAAATAGATACCCAACATGTTACACTTTAATATTGCACACACTCATGGAATGGGGCCAAACTTCAGTACTTGAAAATACCCATAGGCAACGCTTTTTTATGTGTTTCAGGTTACCAGTTTAGATTTACAGAGGAGGTCTAGTGCTAAAAGTATTGCTCTCGCTCTAACGTACGCTATGATACCTCACATGTGGGGTTTGAACGGGGGTTCAATATGTGGGCGGGGCTTACACATTTAAGGCCCGCCCCCATATATGGAAACATTCTTCAAACCACACATGTGAGGTATCATAGCGTGCGTAACAGCAAGAGGAATATTTATAGCACTAGACCTCATCTGTAAATCTAAACTGGTAACCGGAAACAATAAAAATGCTGCTTGTTCCCTTCTGACTGCGAGCTACTAGGGACAGGGGCTTTTAAATTATTACTATTTAGGTTTGTTACGTAAAAATTCTATAAGACCTCCCGTTCAGCTTGTAAAGCATCACTTCATGGGGACCAAAAAAAAATTTAACACCTCTAATGCTTTCATCCGCCATTGCAGATTTGATTCTGGTACTGCATTTCGAGTGAACTGGGCATGCTCGAACAGTTAGAAAAAGAAGTTGGAAGTTTCATCCTGAAAATGACTTGCATCTTTCTGAGCATGCTCAGAAAGCTGTTTTTTTGGCTTAGTAATTTAAGGACATCCTTAACAGGTGTAAGCAGTTCCAAGTGCACACAAACTAGAGGCTGACATTTCTTCATGTGTTTCCAATTGGTTCATTAGCACACATGTTATAAAAAGCGTGGATACTGCACGTGTCAGCTGCCCCTCAGAGGGGGCAGATTTGCTGGCTGGAAGGAATGGCGGAGTGAAACAGAGATGTTTTGGAGCAAGTTTTGTATTTTTTGATGTTTTCTCTGCTACATAATTTTGCTAAATGTTTCTCAAGATGTTAATGACTAATGTTTTAATCCTGTGGGTCTATCCTGTTATTTCAAAAGCATGATTTATTTTCCAATGACTGTGAAATAAACGTTGGTCTTTTTTGTTTTTAGGTGTTTGTATATATTTTTGGTGTGTTTATTTGTAATTTTTTGTTTTGCTTTCCTTGTTTTGTGGACCAATAAAATTACTTTCAAATTTTGAAGTTTGTTTTGTGATATTTTTTTCATGCTATGGATTTCAACCGCTGCAGCTGAACTAGTTTGGGCCTAAACCATCAAGTGTGATTTGTCTCTAAGCTCTTTCCTGGTGTGTATGCATGAAATGTTTAGTCACCAGAAAAGGAAGGACAAAGCGGTAAGTATTGTTTCCTAGAACTGATGTCCAGACTGACTTTTTAAAGCACATGTGCAAGATGTAGGAAAAGCTGCAAACAGGGCCTGTTGGAGGTGGGGGGGGGGGGTGGTGTGTTTTTTTTTGGACAGGCTTGAAGTGCTGATTTACAGCGCTGTGCTTGAAACTAGCACAAGACAATCCTATTCTAATTGTGGGTTGTTTGAGGGAAGCCAATTGAGTGTTAGAACCCCTGCTAGTGTTTTTAGGTTGGGCTTTGTGTCCCTTTTCCTAAAATTGGCTTCACTTCCTGTCACACAGCTGAACAGGAAGTGAGGTTAAAACCCTACCAATGGTCTTTTCTTCGGGGCACAGGTCAATCTAACTAGTGTCACCATTAAGCAAATTGCACTGCAGTGTACACCCCAAATGATTAGTTACTTTGGGGTTTAGTAAAGGCAAAGCCGCTCTGCAGTAGAAGCGTAGGCAATGAAAATCAGAAGGGAAGCACTGATGGTTTTTACTTCCAATCCCGCCAAGTTTTGAGTTTTCTTCCTTGCTTGTCCACTTGTAGTGCAAAGTGGATTTGCCTTTAGTAAATGGACCCCAAAGTCCAAGATTCCTACTAATTTGGGGTGTACACAGCAAAATGCCATTTCCAAAATGGGAAACTATTTATATTGATCTGTGTGTCCCCAACAAAACATTACTCAGGTGTTTCCCTCACTTCCTGTTTGGCTGTGTGGCAGGAAGTGAATGAATTAAGTAGAAAGTGACAACATTTGTGAGGTGTCTTTACCCTATCAGGGGTGCAGGCATCCCCAAAACAAACATGAAAATAGTTGATTTAACATTGGGTGGTGTTTGTGGGGGTCCCTAACACACATTCATACATATTAGCAACGCTGGATCGTGGCCTATTGGCATGGTTATATTTTCTTAAGCCTCTCAATAAAATGATCTGAAATTTGGGGTTAAACTGGAACAATAATCATCACTTTTATTTTTTGGATTTCTTTCATTTTGGATAGAGTTGGTGGGGGGGGGGGGGGTTAGAAGCTCTGTCAGTTTATTTTGTATTATCCCTGTCCGTTTGGGGAGATTGGCCTTCACTTCCTGCCCCATAGCCAAACAGGAAGTGATCGAAAAAGTAGGCAAATTAAGGGCCCCCCCCAAGTCCCCCCCCACAGAACTTGTGTGTGTCCCCTGAAAATTCCTGGGTGGGTCATAAAAAAACAGGGTGTGGCCTTGACAGGAAGGGTGGGTCATTTTTCTATTAGGGGGGTGCCAAAATTTGGTCAGGCCTAGGGCAGCACAAAACCTAAATCTCCTACTGCACATTAGGGCTTATTTAGACAGGATCCAATTTACAGCATGTTTTTAGATTGTGGGAGGAAACCCGCACAGGGAGAACATGCAAACTCCAGGCAGATAGTGTCACGGGCGGGATTCGAACCAGCAACCCTTTTGCTGCTAGGTGAACATGCTACACACTACGCTACTGTGCTGAACGAACATGATTGCAGCTGAAAGCATGAGATGTTTTTTTTTTTACCAATTCCATGATTTCCAGCCTGGAGGACAGATGTGGGGTCTAATTGACCCCGCCTTTCTCTATAAAGAGGACCTGTCACACACTAGTCCTATTACAAGGGATGTTTACATTCCTTGTAATAGGAAGAAAAGTGAAAAATAATACAAACAAAGGGACAAACAAGTGCAAAAAATAAAATATTAAGTAAAAAAATAAAATAACAAAGGAATTTAAATGCTCCTGTCCCTAGTAGCTCGCACTCAGAAGCGAACACGCATGCAAGTCCCACCCACATATGTAAACATCCTTCAAACCCCACATGTGAGGTATCATAGCGTGCGTTAGAGCGAGAGCAATAATGTTAGCACTAGACCTCCTCTGTAACTCAAAAGTGGTAACCTGAGAAAAAAAGTCAAGCGTTGCCTATGGAGATTTTTAATAACGAAGTTTAGCGCCATTCCATGAGTGTGCGCAATATGAAAGCGTGACAAGTTAGGTATCTATTTACTCGGTGTAACATCATCTTTTACCTTATCCCTAAAAATTGGCCTAGCTTTACTGCTTTCTTATTTTGTCATTCATGAAACAGGTTTTTTTTTGGAAAGCCAAAAAAAAAAAAAAACGTTAGAAAATTTTTGGCACAAATACTGTTGGAAATGTGTCCGAAAAAATGGCCGCCACTTTATTCCCTAGGGTGTTTGTTAATAAAATATATATAATGTTTGGGGGTCCTGAGTAAGTTTCAAGGAAGAAAATATAATTGTTACATGAAGGAGAGAAGTGCCAGAATAGGCGCGGTATGGAAGTGGTTAAAGTGCACCAATAAAAGTGAAAAATTCCTTGAAATTTCGTACCATGGGGGGGGGGAGGCAATTAGGGGCGCCATCAGGAATTATGGGGCCCCTTACACAGCTTCAGGCATGGGCCCCCTGGAGCAGAGAATAGGGGGGGGGGGTGCCGCCTGATATTAAGAAGGGGGGGGGGCTGCCGCAATTTGATAAGCGGGGGGTTCCTTTACTAAAAAATACATATAGAAAAATATATATTAAAAAGGGTGGTAGCCATCCGGGGGCCCTGGGGACCACTGGGCCCTTTAATAAAAAGAAACTTCTGGGCTCTTTAATGAAAAATAAATTACAATATCTACATATATAAAATAATAAAAAAGGGGGTTGCCTTGGGAGCTCTGGGCCCTTTAATAAAAAATAACTACCAAAAATCTAAAAAAAAAATAACATTGGGTGGGAGCTGTGGTGGCTCAACGTGAATGGCACTGCGCTGACAAGCCGTTCACCTCTGCAGCCAAGGGTTCGGATCCCGGTCTCGGCTACATATGAATTGAGTTTGGTGGTGTCAGCCCGGCTCCCGGTGGGTGTGCTATGCAAGGTACGCCTGTGCTTAGTATGCCCACCCCCCCCCCCCCCCCCACAAAAAAAACACCACACTTGCACACACTTTGGCCATGAGGTCTCCTAAAATAAAGGGAGGTGAAGGACCTACAGGGCTGGCTGGGTGGGCTACACTCCTTCATAGGGGGAGTCCCTCTGTCCCATCGGGCTCCCAAGTGTAGCAGGTGGGGTGAGGCCCCCCTCACACCCACCATTGCCACCGGGGCATGGAGAAGGATGGCGATTGCAAGTCCAGCTCCTCTCTCTCGACTTCACGCACAAAATACACTTTAAAAAAGAAATTAAAGTAAAAAGTAACAAACCTGGGGAAAATGTTTATAACATTTTTAGAAGCAAAAAGGTTGTCATCTGGGGCCCTCTGGGAGCTTTCAAAATTATATTATATATATATATGTTTAAAAAATAACCAAAAAATATATCATATGTTTTTTTTTTTGTTTTTTTTGTAAAGGTGGGGGGTTGTCATCTGGAGCCCTGGGATCTCCGGGCCACTGGGGACCAGGCCACTGGGGACCTCCAGACCCCTAAACCAAAACATTGGCCCTTTAATAACAAAAAATTTGGGGGGTTGCCACCCGGGGCCCTGGGGACCTCCAGACTGCAAAAAAATATTAAATTCCAAAAATTGGCCCTTTAATAAAAAATCCTACAAAAACCAACTAACAAATATATATACAAAAAAAAAAGAGGGGGGTTACCATCTGGGGCGCTGGGGGGCCTCCAGGCATCTGGGCACCTCCGGACCCCCGGGCCCCTTACAGGTGTACAGGGCCGCCATCATGAATTTTGGGGCCCCTTACACAGCTTCAGGCATGGGCCCCCTGGAGCAGAGAACCGGGGGGGGGGGGTGCTGCCGCATGAAATTGAGAAGCGGGGGGGGGGTGGTGCCGCAAATTGAGGAGCGGGGGGCCCTTTACAAAAATTTTGACAGAAATAAGAAATAAAGAAAAATATATATAAAAAAGGGGGGTAGCCATCCGGGGCCCTGGGGACCTCTGTGCTCTTTATCAAATAAAAATACAAAAGAGAGAAAATACATATATATATATTTTTTAAATATAACATTTATCGAAAAAAAGTAAAAAAACAAGGGGGTAGCCTTCCAGGGCCCTGGGGACCTCTGGGCCCTTTCCTTAAAAAAAAAATAAACAAATATATTTAAAAAATATATATTTTTTTTTAAATATATATATTTTATTTAAAAAAAAGGGCTTGCCATCTGGGGCCCTTAGTGGCCTCCGGGCCCCTGGGGACCTTCGGAGCCCTTAAACAAAAAAAAAAAAAAAAAATTGTTTTTTTTGTTTTAGGGTGGTTCCCATCCGGGCCCCTGGGGGCCCCTGGGGACCCCCGGGCGGTGTAATGCCTGTACCCCCCTAATGGCGGCCCTGCAGGTGTACTGCCTGTACCCCCCTGATGGCGGCCCTGGGTGTAATGTCAGCATGTGAAAAATGACATTCTGAAGGAAAAAAGCCATTTAAAACTGACTCGCGGCTATAATGAATTGTCAGCTCCTGGAATTTGCAGGAGAATTCATTCATTAAAAACACCAAAAAAAAAGCGTGGGGGTCCCCCCAAATTCAATAACCAGACCCTTTAGGTCTGGTATGGATATTAAGGGGAACCCCGCCATCAATTTTTAAAAAAAATGACGTGGGGTTCCCCCCAAATATCCATAACCAGACCCTTCAGGTCTGGTGTGGAATTTAAGGGGAACTCCACTCCAAATAAAAAAAAAAATGGCGTGGAGTCCCCCTAAAATCCACACCAGACCCCTTATCCGAGCACGTTGACCTGGCCGGCCGCAGAAAAGAGGGGGGGACAGAGCGCGGCCCCCCCCCTCTCCTGAACCGCACCAGGCCACATGCCCTCAACATTGGGAGGGTGTTTTGGGGTGCCCCCCAAAACACCTTGTCCCCATGTTGATGAGGACAAGGGTCTCTTCCCCACAACCCTTGCCCGGTGGTTGTGGGGGTCTGCGGGCAGGAGGCTTATCGAAATCTGGAAGACCCCTTTAACAAAGGGGCCCCCCAGATCCCGGCCCCCCCCCTGTGTGAAATGGTAATGGGGTACCTTGTACCTCTACCATTTCACGAGAAAAAAAAAGTGTAAAGTGTTAAAAAAGACAAGAGCCGGTTTTTGACAAGTCCTTTATTATCTTCTTTCTTCTTTCCTTCGGGTTTCTTCTTCCTCCTCCTTCTTCTTCCTCTGCTTCTGTCTTGGGTCTTCTATTCCCGCATCTTGCCCGGCGTGTTCTTCCATCTTCTTCTTCCGCTGTCCTTCTCGTCCGCATCTTCTTCTTCTTCTTTGCCGGAGCGGCCGCTTCCAATTGAAATCCCCGCTGTCTGCCGGACCACGCCCCCCCCTCTGACGCCACGGGCAAGCTCTTAGGAGTGTGCTGCCAGTGCGTCAGAGGGGGGCGTGGTCACATGTCAGAGGGCGGCCAATTCAATTCGAAGCTCGTGCGCGGCTTTTTCTTTGCCAGAGTCGCCGCTTCCAATTGAATTGCCCGCTTTCTGGAACATGTGACCACGCCCCCCTCTGACGCACTGGCACCACACGGGGACTTTCCTAAGAGCTTGCCCGTGGCGTCAGAGGGGGGGCGTGGTCCGGCAGACAGCGGGGATTTCAATTGGAAGCGGCCGCTCCGGCGAAGAAGAAGAAGAAGAAGATGCGGACGAGAAGGACAGCGGGAGGAAAAGAAGATGGAAGAACACGCCGGGCAAGATGCGGGAATAGAAGACCCAAGACAGAAGCAGAGGAAGAAGAAGGAGGAGGAAGAAGAAACCCGAAGGAAAAGAAGAAAGAAGATAATAAAGGACTTGTCAAAAACCGGCTCTTGTCTTTTTTAACCCTTTACATTTTTTTTACTCGTGAAATGGTAGAGGTACAAGGTACCCCATTACCATTTCACACAGGGGGGGGGCCGGGATCTGGGGGGCCCCTTTGTTAAAGGGGTCTTCCAGATTTCGATAAGCCTCCGCCCGCAGACCCCCACAACCACCGGGCAAGGGTTGTGGGGAAGAGACCCTTGTCCTCATCAACATGGGGACAAGGTGTTTTGGGGGGCACCCCAAAACACCCTCCCAATGTTGAGGGCATGTGGCCTGGTGCGGTTCAGGAGAGGGGGGGGGGCCGCGCTCTGTCCCCCCCTCTTTTCTGCGGCCGGCCAGGTCAACGTGCTCGGATAAGGGGTCTGGTGTGGATTTTAGGGGGGACTCCACGCCATTTTTTTTTAAATTTGGGGTGGAGTTCCCCTTAAATTCCACACCAGACCTGAAGGGTCTGGTTATGGATATTTGGGGGGAACCCCACGTCATTTTTTTTTTAAATTGACGGCGGGGTTCCCCTTAATATCCATACCAGACCTAAAGGGTCTGGTTATTGAATTTGGGGGGACCCCCACGTCATTTGAATAATTATTTTAAATTTCGTACCATGGGGGGGGGGGGGAATGTCAGCAGGTGAATAAAGCGCACTTTTCCTGCGGTTAGAAATATGTCTTTGCACAAAATGACATTCTGAAAAAAAAAAAAAAAAAAAAAAGCCATTTAAAACTGACTCGCGGCAATAATGAATTGTCGGCTCCCGGCAATTGCAGGAGAATTCATTCATTAAAAAAAGGGAAAATAAAGCGTGGGGGTCCCCCCAAATTCAATAACCAGACCCTTTAGGTCTGGTATGGATATTAAGGGGAACCCCGCCGTCAATTTATTAAAAAAATGACGTGGGGTTCCCCCCAAATATCCATAACCAGACCCTTCGGGTCTGGTGTGGAATTTAAGGGGAACTCCACCCCAAATGTAAAAAATAAATGGCGTGGAGTCCCCCCTAAAATCCACACCAGACCCCTTATCCGAGCACGTTGACCTGGCCGGCCGCAGAAAAGAGGGGGGGACAGAGCGCGGCCCCCCCCTCTCTCCTGAACCGCACCAGGCCACATGCCCTCAACATTGGGAGGGTGTTTTGGGGTGCCCCCCAAAACACCTTGTCCCCATGTTGATGAGGACAAGGGTCTCTTCCCCACAACCCTTGCCCGGTGGTTGTGGGGGTCTGCGGGCAGGAGGCTTATCGAAATCTGGAAGACCCCTTTAACAAAGGGGCCCCCCAGATCCCGGCCCCCCCCCTGTGTGAAATGGTAATGGGGTACCTTGTACCTCTACCATTTCACGAGTAAAAAAAAATGTAAAGGGTTAAAAAAGACAAGAGCCGGTTTTTGACAAGTCCTTTATTATCTTCTTTCTTCTTTCCTTCGGGTTTCTTCTTCCTCCTCCTTCTTCTTCCTCTGCTTCTGTCTTGGGTCTTCTATTCCCGCATCTTGCCCGGCGTGTTCTTCCATCTTCTTCCGCTGTCCTTCTCGTCCGCATCTTCTCCTTCTTCTTCTTCGCCGGAGCGGCCGCTTCCAATTGAAATCCCGCTGTCTGCCGGACCACGCCCCCCCCTCTGACGCCACGGGCAAGCTCTTAGGAAAGTCCCCGTGTGGTGCCAGTGCGTCAGAGGGGGGCGTGGTCACATGTTCCAGAAAGCGGGCAATTCAATTGGAAGCGGCGACTCTGGCAAAGAAAAAGCCGCGCACGAGCTTCAAATTGAATTGGCCGCCCTCTGACATGTGACCACGCCCCCCTCTGACGCACTGGCAGCACACTCCTAAGAGCTTGCCCGTGGCGTCAGAGGGGGGGCGTGGTCCGGCAGACAGCGGGGATTTCAATTGGAAGCGGCCGCCTCCGGCGAAGAAGAAGAAGAAGGAGAAGATGCGGACGAGAAGGACAGCGGGAGGAACAGAAGATGGAAGAACACGCCGGGCAAGATGCGGGAATAGAAGACCCAAGACAGAAGCAGAGGAAGAAGAAGGAGGAGGAAGAAGAAACCCGAAGAAAAGAAGAAAGAAGATAATAAAGGACTTGTCAAAAACCGGCTCTTGTCTTTTTTAACCCTTTACATTTTTTTTCTCGTGAAATGGTAGAGGTACAAGGTACCCCATTACCATTTCACACAGGGGGGGGGCCGGGATCTGGGGGGCCCCTTTGTTAAAGGGGTCTTCCAGATTTCGATAAGCCTCCTGCCCGCAGACCCCCACAACCACCGGGCAAGGGTTGTGGGGAAGAGACCCTTGTCCTCATCAACATGGGGACAAGGTGTTTTGGGGGGCACCCCAAAACACCCTCCCAATGTTGAGGGCATGTGGCCTGGTGCGGTTCAGGAGAGGGGGGGGGCCGCGCTCTGTCCCCCCCTCTTTTCTGCGGCCGGCCAGGTCAACGTGCTCGGATAAGGGGTCTGGTGTGGATTTTAGGGGGGACTCCACGCCATTTTTTTTTTAATTTGGAGTGGAGTTCCCCTTAAATTCCACACCAGACCCGAAGGGTCTGGTTATGGATATTTGGGGGGAACCCCACGTCATTTTTTTTTAAATTGACGGCGGGGTTCCCCTTAATATCCATACCAGACCTAAAGGGTCTGGTTATTGAATTTGGGGGGACCCCCACGCTTTTTTTTCCCTTTTTTTAATGAATGAATTCTCCTGCAATTGCCGGGAGCCGACAATTCATTATTGCCGCGAGTCAGTTTTAAATGGCTTTTTTCCTTTGAAAAATGACATTTTGTGCAGAGACAGTTCTAACCACGGGAAACATGCGCTTTTTCACATGCTGACATTAGAGACCCCCATAGTATGAAATTTAAAGGAAAATTACACTTTTATTATTGCACTTTTAGCATTATTAAAATCACTGCTCCCGAAAAAACGGCCGTTTTAAAAAATAAAAAAAGCATTGGTACATGTCCCCTGGGGCAGGACTGAGGTCCCCAAACACTTTTTAGGACAAAACTTGCAGATTAGCCTTTAACATTCACTATTAAGATTTCCCCCATAGACTTATACAGGGAGTTCGGCGGCGGCTTTAGTTATCAATCACATCGCGCTGCTGCTGCCGCCGGTTCATGCGCCTAATTAGGGCTTCATCCAGCGCACTAATTAAGGCATGTACCGGCGCAGCGCAGATTCATTAGTAAATCAGCCCCACTGTATTGCTTCTAGGATGCATTGAAGCCTGGTATCAGAAGTCTCTTATGTGTAGTGCTCTCTCCGTGGAAAATAGCAAGGCGCCTATAATGGTGCAGCTGAAAATAGAAGGCATCTTCACAAGTTCAGGAGTTCCTGTTTCCAGAAAGTAAAGCAACAATTTTCCTGTCAGGTGGCTTTCCTTATTGTTTTTGCTCTGTAATGCACCATTGAGGTATTTGCTCAGTCACACTAACAGTGAAACTTTCAAGTTTTCCTACTGCTATATTTACTTTTTTTGCAGTCTGTGTGTTAGGGAAGCCATTTTGAATCCAAGGTACATATTAGTCTCTGATTTAAAGTTATGCACCACTCCTTGCCATCCTAATATGGAATGGGAGGGCATTTACAGTTTGCAGTTTGGACTGACCTATGTGTGTCACAAGAAAAACCCCAAAATGTGCACTCGCACTTTACTGGGTGAATGGAGCTTGAAAGTGAAATTGGTGTGTTTACACCCTACCCCTCGCTGAGCTGGGTCTTGATTTCAAGAACATTGACAGCTGAATTTCTCCTTCCAATGTACTTGTATAAAGATGGTCAAACACTATGCAATCTGCTTGTGCAAGCTCTGTACAACTTCCTTTAGATTTGCCATAACTATAAAATAAGAGAAACCATCTGAACAATACATTTAATTTGTATCAAATCAGACAGGTCTTTGCACTAAATAGTTGATGGTAGATTTAAAGGAGATTGTATATTCAGATTGTATAGTGTTTGGCCACCAAAAAGGAAGAAGTAGGAAATGGAAATAAAATAGAGGTGGTATAGCAATGAGGACGGTGTGGTCCACAGAAGTAAAATACAGTAAAACCTTGGTTCGCAAGCATAATTTGTTCCAGAATCATGCTTGTAATCCAAAACACTTGTATACCAAAGCATTTTTTTTTACAGGGATAAAAGAGAAGAGAGGCACCTCTAAGGCCTCGTACACACGAGGGGATATGTCCGCTGAAAACGGTCCGATGGACCGTTTCAGCAGACATCTCCGATCGTGTGTATGGGCTAGCGGACAGATTTGTCCACCCGACAGATTTCAAAGCATGCTTTGAAATCTATCGGGTGGAATCCGTCCGCCCGACATGTCTGCTGGTTAGTACACTTACCAGCAGACATGTCGTCCCGCACCGCCGCCGCGCCGCCGCCGAATGGATTCGGCGCATGCGCGGAAGTGTTTTACTTCCTGGTGCGGTGACGTGGCGGTGTCAACGTCACCGCGCCGTCCGCCGGCGGGGAATTTGATCCGATGGTGTGTACACGCCATCGGATCAAACTCCTGATCGGACATATCCGATGGAAATGGTCCGCGGACCGTTTTCATCGGATATGTCCGATCGTGTGTACGAGGCCTAAGGCTGCATACACATTAACTGATGAAGCTGTCTTGTAAAAAAACTATGTTTATTTCATGAAAAAAAACAACGTTTTTCAAACTTCATTTTTAAAAACGACGTTGCCTACACACCATCGTTTTCTGTAAATGCTCTTGCAAAGCGCGGTTACGTACAACATGTACAACGGCACTCTGTTCCATTTAAGCTTGCGTCATAACTTGCTTCTGAGCATGCGCGGGTTTAAAAACGTTGTTTTAGCCCACACACGATCATTTTTTATGACACAAAAAACGACATTCTGAAAAACGACATAAAAAAATCAAGCATGTTCGAATTTTTTTTTTGTCGTTTTTCAGAAGACATAAAACAACGTTTTGCCCACACACGATCATTTTAAATGACTTTTTTTAAAACGTTGTTTTATTTCATCACAAAAAACGACCATGTGTACGCGGCATTAGAGTCTCCTCTCTTCTTTTTTATATTCTTATATCAATCGGTTGTATATCAAGGTAAAATTTATTAAAACATTTTGCTTGTCTTGCAAAACGCTCTCAAACCAAGGTTTAACTGTACACCCTATTCTGGTATCCAGTAAGGCAGTGCATGATGGGATATGAAGGTTCCTGCAAGGTCACATGATGCCACAAGAAGTGAGGGGCTCAGAATTATGTTTTTAACATTTTGAATCAAGAAGTGCAGATTTAAAGCTGCCATGGACTAGATAAGTGAGAGATAAGCACAAGGATTCCATGTACTATGAAAAACGAAAAGCTGCCTGAAAAAGTGAACTTTTAAAACACAATGAAACTGACAAATGGGACTGGGGGAGAAATAAGCAAAAGACAGGTGTGACAAACAGGACTGCAGAAGGAAGATGAGTCTTGTGTACAAGGTTGTGCAATTAGTTAATAAAGGAAAAATAAGAGCGATAGGTGTGATGTCTGAGTATAGAAAACCTCAACAGATGGTATGGGTGAAGAAACAAGGACCGCCAAACTGGGCAAGCGAGGCCAAAGGCTAACAGCTAGAAGAGAGACTAATAGGCTAGTGAATGAGCAGGCATTAAGGGCCAGATTCAGGTAGATGGGAGCATCTTTGCTCTGGAGTAACGTTTCTCATTTACGTTACTCTGGCGAAATTTTAGGAGCAAGTGCTGTTATTCATGAAGCACTTGCTCCTAAAGTTGCGGCAGCGTATCGTAAATGAGCCGGCGAAATTCAAATTGGGCGGGTACGGGGCGTGTATTATTTAAACTAAGCGCGATCCCGCGGCGAACGTACTGCGCATGCGTCGACTGTCAATGCATCCCAGTGCGCATGCTCCAAATTCTGTCAGTGAACGTCAATGACGTCAAATCCCCATTCATGGACGTTTTACGCAAACGACGCGATTTTTTTTTTTTCGACGCGATGACGACGGCTATACTTAACATAGGATACTCCACTAGGGGGCTGCTTTATCTTTACGCCGCGTATCGCTTACGGAAACGTCGGAAAGTCACTGCGTCGCGCCCGAATACGATCGTGAATTGCCGATTCCCGCTGATTAACATATTTTTTCGGCATAAATCAGCGGGAACGCCCCCGGCGCCATTTTTAAATTAAAGTTGCGATGCGATGGCGAAATTCAATTGCGCCGATCGCATCGGAACTCCAACCCGGCGTTTCTTGTTTTCTGGTTACAGAAAACAGAATCACCGGCTTAAAGTGACAGTTAGGCTGGAGTATCACTGATACTCCAGCCTAACTCTACCTGAATCTGGCCCTAAGAGTTTATGATGAGGTGAAAGTGAAAACTGATCATAAGGAATGAGGAGATCAGTACACAAATGGGAGTGAATCCAATTACTGTAGTCACTGGGAAACTCAATGACTAAAGGATATGATAGATTGCCAGGAAAAATTAGTAAGATTACAAAGACAGTCGAGATGTCCTACAATGGGCCTACAAAGCAGATACAAGGACCAGATAGCAGCTGATAAGCAAGCCAGGTTCAATGATATATTAGTCTTCTTTTATGCTATTTAAGTACACTGTGTATTGACAGCATAATGTAAAGGAGAACGTGGGCACATATTTATATAGCTTATACTGATTTTCTAGCTTGTATATGGGATAATCTTCCCTTTCAAGTCTAGTAGGAACAAATATGAATACATTATATGTGTATCTAAGTTAATACATTAATTCAAAAAAACAAAAACAAAAAGTGCAATCAGCGCACAAATTCAAATAAACCCTAAATAGATATGCAAGCTAAGCACTACAGAATAACACAAAATTCCAGTGATAAATATTGAAAAACGAAATAGTGCAGCGCAAATCACGAATGAATAGATAAATTAATTAAATTATAATCAATTCATAAATATAAAAAATAAGCAAAATTTACAATATTTAAATAAGCATGTGGCAAGTAAAAAAAAGTCCTTAGGACTAATCAATTCATATATATAAACAATAAGTAAAAATAAAAAATATTTCAATTAGCATGTGACAAGTGAAGAAAGTCCATAGGAGATGATCCACCAGTGTCAGATCCACAGAATAAACATGTGACAATCCCTCCACCATAGGTCTCACTATACACTCTCACCTCCAGTTCTGACCCCTGGTATTAGCAGTAGGTCAGAATAAGCAGAGAAATCAATCGATATTAGCCCCAAAGTACACTTTCTCTTCAGAGAGTTAAACCAATTTCCACAGAGATGGCTAATGTGAGGATGGGACCCTGTCCTGGGTGAGAAATGGCTACTTTACGCCAGATTCTGTAGAGAAACACACATTAATGGGTCAGCTGTGTTTTGGGCTTTTTAAGGCTGACCTGAACAGCATTCAGGGCCCCACCCCACAGACAGAAGGTCTGTTCTAAGGAGTCAGGTGACTCCCAAAAGCTGTGTGAGAGGAGTCACAGAGTGGTTGTGTCTCTGCAGGAGGCAGAGGTCATTGATGTTGGAGCAGCGAGATGTAAGCTAAATGTGTGCTTAACGCTAAAACTGGTAGTTCTGAGGAGCAGAACTTGGGGCCTAAGCTAAAGGCCTGAAACAGCAGGACGGCCAGTGTGAAAGCCGGGAGGCTGAACTGTTGATTCTTTTCAAGAAACAGGAATGATGGAACCCCTGCATATATATGTGAACTTTTGATGTTTTTTAAATAAAAGTGGGCTACCAAGCCCTTAAAAACGCACCTGCTGCTGGAGTCTGATTCCCCAATCTTACATATGGTGGAGAATGCGGGCAGTTTGAAAGAGTTCCAGATCCACGCATACCAACAAACAGTGAGTAGAAAGCAACCGTGTGTTTTGGCAGCAATGCTATGATGAACAGCCAATATGAACTGGAAGTTAAAAGTTTTCTGCTGTGAACTTCTGTTAGCTGTGTGTGTCAGTCAGGAGAACTGCATTACACAGGAGTTCAATTAATGAACTGTGTTGCATACAGGTGGTATATCTGTGGAAGTAAGCTCAGCATGGCCTGAGAAGACATATCCATTTGGGAAGGCCCAGTGAATGGATGATTCTAGTGGAATCGCAGAGAGTGAAGTCTGCGGGTAAAAGGGTGCTGTTTGCAAGTCTTGGAGACAATACACCAAAAAATTTGCTTTGTTAAGGAACTGTGTTAAAAACCATTGCCCTGTTTGAAGTGATGGGAAGGTCAAATTGCAAACAGAAAGCAATACTTGCTGAAATGAGAGACAGGACTTTGTGGCTGGAGGGTTTGTTGCCGACAGAACAAGCCCCAGACTCGTGCAAGAAGCACTTGGCTGCGCTGAACCAGGCCAAAGGGAAAGTTCATGCTGTTGCCCCTAGCAACGCTGGTGCAGGCTATTTATGTGCAAAGTGTTAAGAAACAAGTGTGTTTGCTATGCAGTGAGTGGGGGCATGAAGTTTCCATATGCCCTTTGTCGCAAGCTTCAACAAAGCAAAAATATGAGAACAAGGTGGTGGATACACTGCGCTGCCAAGATGAAATGTAATGCCTGCTAACACGGTTTGTATGAAGTAAAATAAAAAAAAGCCAAAAAGAGTGTGAGTGTGTAGCACTTACACAATGCTAATTATGAAAAAAACATTGTGAATTAATGGAGCATAAAACAATGATTCACATCAATAATATATGCAAACATCAATATTAGATAAAAAAAATATATATATATATATATATATATATATATAAATGAAAAGAAGTCCGTATGATGAAATAAGGCGTATGTATGTCACACCGCTATCAAGACACACAGACGTGATAGTGCAATTGTTAACACAAAGAATATAATAAAGTCCATATGAATCCAAAACAATCAAGTGAATAAGTGAATGGAATATAACAGGTGACTTTCTTCAAGTGTGCAATAATCCCATCACCGCAAGTAATGCAGGCTTACCAGAGCCAATGGACTTAAGGTAACATACGCCACCAAAAGCCTAAAAAGGCTTATAGTGATAATATCACAGATGGTCACAACTCAGCCGGTCATCAACTCCTCTCCAGGATGGATGAATGGAAGTGGATGGGAAGCTATGCAGGAGATAATATTCCCTGGGCTGGTGGTCTCATAAATGGTTGAAAGTATAAAGGAAAGAAAGAAAAAGTAGCCACATAGCGTGATACTGTATGGATAAATAAAAAGGTTTATTACAGCTGTCAAACTTACATTTGGCTGAGATAAAATGCGCTTGTATACAAGTGGGGCGGCAATGGAGTCCTCCCGACGCGTTTTGTGGCAAAGCACTTCGTCTGGGGTATCTCTCCACTGTAGCCCCCTCCAATTTATAAAAATTACATTGCATGTGACCCAATCAATGGAGATCTAACTCACCATGTGCACTCAGCTGGAGGATTCAATGTTGCTTCCTATCCAAAATGGCGTGACAGCTTGCACACCAAGCCTCATTCTGGAGGAACCAAGCCTCTTTGTGAAAACCAGAAGTGCTGGAACAACAGGGCTCAGCTTGCACACCAAGCCTCATTCTGGAGGAACCAAGCCTCTTTGTGAAAACCAGAAGTGCTGGAACAACAATATGAGAAGCCTGCTCTGAATGTAAAGAGTAAGCAGATGGGTGCAGTTGTCCATAGCAACGTCTATGATGTCAGGTCAGTGGACCACAAGACAAAGAGTTGTGGCAAGTTTAAAGCAACGTCGCTGCAGGGAGAGAAATGTCTATATGTGTCGGAGAACCAGCAACGTGCAGCTAGGAGAGCACTATTTCCATTAGCAACCGGAGAAAATGTGCCAATGGGAAGGAGGAGCTACAGGGAAGGGGTGTATGGCTATCCCCATAGAGATGCAAGGGAAGTTCTGCATGTTGGGAGAGTGTCATCTCCCTTAGCAACAGGAGAAAGTCGCCAAACGCCATGCCTGGAATGTGGTCAGCTGGGGCACGGCATATTTTCTTGCCCTATATTCTGGGGTGCAGTTGAAAGTGATGTTGCTGAGCAGAACTCTTTATCGGTGGGCCAAGATTCCTTTACAGATATGTTTGCAGTCACCCCTGGCAACAAGAAGTCTTCTGTTGTGTCTGCAGGGGGTGTTAAACAGTGGGAGTTGCCTGCTGTGAGTTCATCCTGTGGCCACCAGGGGGAGTTGGACAGTAAAAATGCAACTGAAAGACCGTGCCCTCAAATGAAGTCAGAGTTACCTGCTTCAAGAAATGGTAAGACTGTTGCAATTTGTGAAGTAGCAGTATGCCCGGTGAGGAGATCTGCAGAAAGTGTAAAGATGGACTTGCTGCACTGTGCTACCCAGATCAGTGGGGAGCCACAGGTTAAAACCCTGCTTGCAGCAAGGTCAGTGATTGAAAAGGACATATGGACTTTGTGTGCACCTAATGTAGTCCAGCAGAGTGCTGAGAGTGATGTGTTAGGGCTGACAAAAAAACTGTTGGTGTGTCATGTTCCCTAGCGATAGAGACAGGTGCTGCAGAGTTGCCAAGGGAAACCGCTAAGGAGCCTGTATTGGTAAGGCAAATGGTTTTTCCCAGGACAACTGTGAAGCTGCCCTAGTGGGCAAACTAATTCCTTTTGAGAGGAAGGGTGATGTGCTGAGTCGCATGCAGGGTGCCATGCGTTCTGATAAAATTCAATCAGACAGCTCAGAGATCCTAGTTGAGGTACCAATGGGTACAGAAATGGTCAAAGAGGTTGGTGCGGAAAAATGTGCGTTGGTAGGACAATTGCTATTGGAGTGTTGGACAACAGGGGGCGATGTGAAACCGCGGGACTGTCCCATAGGGAGTAACGGCTTGCCTGTAGGTGGTCCCTCCATAGACTCTGTCCTAAACAACAAGGGGACCAGAGGTCCCAATGACTATGCTGAGTTGAGTAACCCCCTGTGGAACAGTGCTGTTGAGGTTAAACAGAAGGATGTGGTGTGGATCTCAGAGGGTTTGGTTGCCAAAGGTAGCAACATAGGGGTTAGTGAACCTGAGAAACAAATGTTGTTGGTTAATGTTGCGTCAGGTAGTAAGAGTGGTCAGTCCCTGACAGACCCCCTGGAAGTAGGTCCCCAACAGTCCCAGGAGAGTAGGTCCGTGGGAGGAAAGAGAAGGATCTTGAGGCCAGCAGATAGAAGGGGTAGAGACATTAGGGGGAGCCCACAGTTCAGGAAGAAGTGCTGGTGGAAGCACACCCGGAAGAAGATGTGGGTGGAGTGCCCCTTTAGAGAAAAGGTTGGGCAGGTTAGGTCTCCTGCTGCTGATATTTGGCACAGGGGCGCCACGGTGAAGTCTTGGCAACATACCCAAAAAACATGGGCCTATGCAGCCTATGGCTGGCCTGAAGGTGCCCCATTGGTGGTGGGAGGTCTATGTGTTCCTCCCTCCAGTGAAAGGAACAGCAGCCTAAAGATTTAAAGAGACCAGATTCATTTATTGATTTACAGTAAAATAAATGCGTTTCAAGGGTTAAAAAAACTCCCCCAGTCTAAGTCTAACTATCATAGAAAAACATGGATAATATACTTTTATACATTAGGTGCATACATAAATACACATACGTAAATAAAAATGAAGGGATATCAGCTGGTAAATGATAGTGTGTTATGGGTTAGCTGTGGAATTATTATTATCAGATGCTACATAGTCCATATGTTCATGTCTATGTGTATGTGGGCGGCACAGTGGTGTAGTGGGTGGCACTGTCGCCGAGCAGTAAAAAGGGTCACTGGTTCGAATCCTGACCACGACATTGCCTGCCTGGAGTTTTGCATGTTCTCCCTGTGACTGCGTGGCTTTCCTCCCACCCTCCAAAGACATGCTATGGTAGGTTAATTGGCTTCTGTATAAATTGGCCCTAGTTTATGAACGTGAGGTAGGGACCTTAGATTGTAAGCTCCTTGATGTAAATACACAATGTACATGTAAAGCGCTGCGTAAAATTGACAGCGCTATACAAGTAACCTAAATAATAATATGTATTTGTGTATGTACATACATGTGCACATGTCCACCCAGTCTGCGGCACAAGATAGACTGTTCAATCTATCATCCTAAAATGGAGTATGGCACAACTGTAAACCTACCAGACATGGTTGTCCACCTAAACTCACAGGCCAGGCAAGAAGAGCATTATTTAGAGAAGCAGCCAAGAGGCCCGTGGTAACTCTGGAGGAGCTGCAGAACAGATTTCCAGCTCAGGGGGGGAGAATCCGCAAAAACCACAGGACAACTATTAGTCGTGCACCAAACACAAATCTGATAGCCATTAATTACAAACAGTCACAACAAAGCCAAAACATGACAGAAACCAGCAGAGACGGAAAAGCAACAAGAGTGAGAGACACATCAAGAAACTAAGAATCTGAAGTGTAGCCATTGTTGAAAGAATAACATAAGAAGTCCCATTTGCAGTTTCCAAAAAGCTATGTGGAGGACTGTGAGGATGGGACCCTGTCCTGGGTGAGAAATGGCTACTTTACGCCAGATTCTGTAGAGAAACACACGTTAATGGGTCAGCTGTGTTTTGGGCTTTTTAAGGCTGACCTGAACAGCATTCAGGGCCCCACCCCACAGACAGGAGGTCTGTGCTAAGGAGTCAGGTGACTCCCAAAAGCTGTGTGAGAGGAGTCACAGAGTGGTTGTGTCTCTGCAGGAGGCAGAGGTCATTGATGTTGGAGCAGCGAAATGTAAGCTAGATGTGTGCTTAACTCTAAAACTGGTAGTTCTGAGGAGCAGAACTTGGGGCCTAAGCTAAAGGCCTGAAACAGCAGGACGGCTAGTGTGAAAGCCGGGAGGCTGAACTGTTGATTCTTTTCAAGAAACAGGAATGATGGAACCCCTGCTAATATATGTGAACTTTTGATGTTTTTTAAATAAAAGTGGGTTACCAAGCCCTTAAAAAGGCACCTGCCGCTGGAGTCTGATTCCCCAATCTTACACTAAGAATAGCTCCAGGCTCAGCATAAGCATAGGTAAAACACCGGGAAGATAAGGGAAAAAAACGATCTAAGAGCTCTCCGTTTTTAACCAGGCATATGCATGTCATGTGTGGTTCATTCAGCAGGAACATCATCAGAAGCAGCCTGTCGCCCAGTACAATGTTACGTTCAAAGAACTTCATCAGCGGGGCGTAGCTAAACAGGTGTGACACTGAACTAGTTATAGGACTAATTATGCAGCCAAACCCACAAGCTGGGACGCACAGCAGGTGGACGGGACCAAGCTCCACACGTCGTGGCCATTAAAATGAGGAGAAATAGGCACTATCAGCAAGCTTGTGAGCAGGCATACAAAAAATAACCATATTCAGAATCAAAAACGATAAACAAACAAAATGCCAATGAAACTAACCCAATTGTATTGCACACATGGGAAGTTAAATTATATTAACAAAATCCCTCGAGAGATACGAGAGTCAGTATCTTGTGGCTGAAAAGAATATAACTTATTTTAATTGTTAAAAATAAAGGCAGCTAATGAGACATCACCCTTGCAGCTGATAATGAATCACAAATACAAATCATGTCTTAGAATAATAAAGATAAAAAATAAATGGACAAAAATAAAAAAAATATATATTTTGTAATATATATTTTATATACTATCTGTATATATATTAATACAGATAGTATATAAAATATATATTACAAAAAAGTAAAAAAAAAAATACATAATGAATGAATTTATCAGAAATAAAACAATTTAAGTCGAAGTCAACGTTTAGATCATCAGGGGTGAGAACTTTAGTTTCCACAATCCAAAAGGACTCACGTTGACTTATACAACGAAAATAATTCCCCGCCCCCCCTCCAGTGGCGATACACCCTTTCGATGCCCCAGAATTTGAGACATCTGGGATCTCTGTTATGATTTAAACGAAAATATCGGGAGACGCTGTGTGTGCGTAGCCCTTTTTTGATGTTACTGACATGCTCACTGATTCTAACTCCCATTGGTCTTGAGGTCCGGCCTACATACTGGAGTCCACAATCGCACTCCAGCATGTAGACTACGCCAACAGTACAGCACGTGATGAGATTCTTGATGGTATATGATATTTTAGTAGAGAAAGAGGCAAATTCTTTGAGTTTTTTCTTATTGAATTTGCATTGCTTACACACTTGACAGCGCCCACAAGCATAAAATCCTGTAATAAAAGGAAAGAGGCTACTTTCCCTAAAAACAGGTGGATCTACGACTCCTGGGGCTATTAAATCCCTCAAAGAGGGAGCTTTTTTTAAAAATAAATAAAGGACAGGGGGGAAGGACAGAACCAAGGACCTTATCCCTCCTCAACACATTCCAATGTTTACTTACTATTTTTTCAAACTGTTTATGTTGGATATTGAAATCCAAAACTAGTTTGAACTCAAATGTATTCTCTTTCTCTTTTCTAGCATCCAAAATGAGCTCAGCTCTATTCATAGAACCAACTTTAACCATTTCATTTTGGATACTAACCCTATCATATCCTTTTTGTTGGAATCGGTCAACGTGAATATTCGACTGTGTCTGATAATCTATATCAGAGGTACAATTCCTCCTCAGACGGATAAATTGTCCCCTGGGGATATTACACAACCAGTTTCTGTGGTGACAGCTTTCCAAAGGGATGTATCCGTTTCTATCCGATGGTTTAAAATGATTACGTGTTTTAAAAGAATCACCATCCTTAAAAATCTCCAGATCGAGAAACACGATTTTTTCAGAATTAATATCTCTCATCTGTGAAAAGCATTGGGAACCAGTTGCGAACCTACCAGTTCTGGTGTTCAATGGAAAATGCCAATTGAACTCCACAGTGTCCGGCAGTGAGCACAGAGCACACTAGAGGACGTTGGGCCCTCAGGCCACCCCCATAAAGATTGTTTCTGATAATTTGGTCAGAGACATTCACACCAGTGGCCTGCTGGAGGTCATTTTGTAGGGCTCTGGCTGTGCTCATCCTGTTCCTCCTTGCACAAAAGAGCAGATACTGGTCCTGCTGAAGGGTTAAGGACATTCTACGGCTTTGTCCAGCTCTCCTAGAGTAACTGCCTGTCTCCTGAAATCTCCTCCATGATCTTGAGACTAAGTGCTGGGAGACACAGCAAACCTTCTGGC
Organism: Rana kukunoris; assembly: GCA_029574335.1. Lineage (NCBI taxonomy): Eukaryota > Metazoa > Chordata > Amphibia > Anura > Ranidae > Rana > Rana kukunoris. The sequence continues at coordinate 71,334,872 of CM056059.1, read as the reverse complement.
AAAGACACGTTTTGATGTGCCACCCTGGAGGAGTTGGACTGCCTGTGCAAACTTTATAGGGTCCAAGTATCGCCTTGTGCTACCAGTAGTGATACTGACTCTAGCCAAGTGCAAAACAAGTGAAAAACAGTCAGTAAAGATGAGTAGGGAAAAAAATGTCAAACACCTCCACCTGAAAAAACATTCCTGTTTTGGAGGTTGTCTCATTGTTGCCCATCTAGTGCACCTGTTGTTAATTTCAAGTAACAGCAAAGCAGCTGAAACCGATTAGCAACCCCCTCTGTATACACCCCTCCCCCTCTGCTACTTAACTAACCAGATCAATATCCCAGGAGTTCTGATTCAAAAGTGTTCCTTTAGTTAAAAAAAAAAAGTGCATTTAGAAAGAAGAGAATTTGACAATCGCCAAACATTTGCTGTCAGTGCATCTTCCTGGTAAATTGCTTTTATTGTAAAATCAGAAAACACACAAAAAGCATGCCACAGCAAGCGGGGTAAAACTGACGCGTTTCACACCAAACTTTAGTTCTTTTTCATAGCTATGACTAAGTGCCCTAGCCTGACATTATACAGCTCTAGACTAAAACTATACTGTCCTAATCTGCCATTATACATTTCTAGCCTTACACTATACACCCCTAGCCTGACACCATACAGTCCTAGCCTGACACTATACTGCCCAAACCTGACACTATACTGCCCAAACCTCCCATTATACAGCTCTAGCCTGACACTATACTGCCCTAGTCTGACATTATACAACTCTAGCCTGACACTATACTGCCCTAACCTGCCACTATGCAGCTATAGCCTGACACTATACACCCCTAACCTGACACTCTACAGTCCTAGCTTGCCATTATACTGCCCTAACCCATCTTTATACTGCTTTAGCCTGTCACTATACCGCCCTAGCCTGACACTTTACTGCCCTACCCTGTCACTATACAGCCCTAACCTGACACTATACTTGCCCTAGCCTGTCACAATATAGCCCTTGCCTGGCAATATATAGCCCTAACCTGCCACTATACTGGCCTAGCCTGTCACTATATTGCACCAGCTTGACACTTTACAGCCCAAGGCTGACAATATATTGCCCTTAACCTGCTACTCCACTGCCCAAGCAGTATAATTCCCCTGAGTGTTAACTATGCTAGGTACATCATCCTCACCATATACTTGTTGGGCATATTATGTTTCACAGGGTAACTTCATTATTACATTTTTATGTATGTGGCGATTTTTCACCTTATTTTTTTTTATTGTCTGTAGTCCTACTTTAAAACCTTAGAATCAATGTTTACATCCTTACTGTTACTGCCTTTGCTTTGTTGTTTACTTACTATTTGTTTCACCCTTTGTTTTGTCCTATGGGCCCTTTCACACAAGTGATCCAATCAGGTCCATCTGTCAATTTTTCAGGCCCATAAAGCAGAGCGGGGTTCTATCAGTTTCCGCTCTGCATAAACTGAGCAGACACAGACCTGTAATCTGCCCCACCCCCGAAAATAGATCCCCTGCTGATTGGAACAAAAGGTGCTCAAGTGTGAAAGGGCCCTATGACTACAGCTCTCTTATACAGTCAGGTCCATAAATATTGGGACATTGACACAATTCTAATATTTTTGCCTCTATACACCGCCACAATGGATTTGAAATGAAACACACAAAATGTGCTTTAACTGCAGACTTTCAGCTTTAATTTGAGGGTATTTACATCCTATTCAGGTGAATGGTGTAGGAATTACAACAGTTTGTATCTGTGCCTCCCACTTTTTAAGGGACCAAAAGTACTGGGACAGATTAACAATCATATTGAACATATAATATGCAACATAAAAGTGAACGATAAAATATGGAACAAAAAAAAAAATTATTTTTTAGTGGCACAACAATATGAGCAAATAAATATCATACAAGTGAATACTATATACGTGCAAATAATTGTAGTAATAATAAACAGTGAATGTCTGCACAAAGTCCATCAAACGTTAAGATGTGCATTGATGTGCTGAAAAACAATGGTAATCTTAAAAAGTGCTTTGTGTTGGATCATCCAAATATAGAAATCCACCTTCACCAAAGTGCCACCGCAAGTGAGGATAGATGGCTTCTTACCCGATGTAGTTGACCTATTACTTAAAATAAGGTCAAAGAGAGCTCGAGTGTCAGCTGCTGTCCACGGGGGGCTCGGTAACAGACCCAGTTGGTAATGGGTTTCATATAATGAGAGAAATGGCTTCCATAGTATAAAACCTTTTATTTTAAAATAATGCTCAAATAACAAACAGCCAAATGGCCTCTTACTTGATGTGGTGCCCGTGTGCCCGGCACTGAGGCTGTAGGCTGTGAATATGAAGGGATGCGGAGAGAGAGGTGAGGTAAGCTGGTAGAGCCGGCGTGCGTTCCACCGCCGTCAGCTTGAAAACCAGGAAACCGGAAGTGGCTAGTATTGCGTGCCCAGGTACCGCCTCGACGTACGTTTCGTTATGTCGTCATCAGGAACGCTTCCTGATGACGACATAACGAAACGTACGTCGAGGCGGTACCTGGGCACGCAATACTAGCCACTTCCGGTTTCCTGGTTTTCAAGCTGACGGCGGTGGAACGCACGCCGGCTCTACCAGCTTACCTCACCTCTCTCTCCGCATCCCTTCATATTCACAGCCTACAGCCTCAGTGCCGGGCACACGGGCACCACATCAAGTAAGAGGCCATTTGGCTGTTTGTTATTTGAGCATTATTTTAAAATAAAAGGTTTTATACTATGGAAGCCATTTCTCATTATATGAAACCCATTACCAACTGGGTCTGTTACCGAGCCCCCCGTGGACAGCAGCTGACACTCGAGCTCTCTTTGACCTTATTTTAAGTAATAGGTCAACTACATCGGGTAAGGAGCCATCTATCCTCACTTGCGGTGGCACTTTGGTGAAGGTGGATTTCTATATTTGGATGATCCAACACAAAGCACTTTTTAAGATTACCATTGTTTTTCAGCACATCAATGCACATCTTAACGTTTGATGGACTTTGTGCAGACATTCACTGTTTATTATTACTACAATTATTTGCACGTATATAGTATTCACTTGTATGATATTTATTTGCTCATATTGTTGTGCCACTAAAAAAAATTTTTTTTTTTTTGTTCCATATTTTATCGTTCACTTTTATGTTGCATATTATATGTTCAATATATTAGTAGATAGCGCCCCTTTTTTCTTCACTTGTTCACACGTATAATCCAGGTTTCTGTATTATTTAGGGAGCAGCTTTTAGTTTACACTGTTATTATTTCTTCCCCCCCTCATTGTATTTTGGCGCGAAATTCCCCTTATTCTTTCCTAGATTAACAATCATAAGTCAAACTTTCACTCTTTAATACTTGGTTGCAAATCCTTTGCAGTCAATTACAGCCTGAAGTCACTAGACGCTGGGTTTATCCCTAGTGATGCACTGCCAGGCCTCTACTGCAACTGTCTTCAGTTCCTGCTTGTTCTTGGGGCATTTTCCCTTCAGTTTTGTCTTCAGCAAGTGAAATGCATGCTCAATCAGATTCAGGTCAGGTGATTGACTTGGCCATTGCATAACATTCCACTTCTTTCCCTTAAAAAACTCTTTGGTTGCTTTCACAGTATGTTTCGGGACATTGTCCATCTGCACTGCGAAGCGCCGTCCCAATGAGTTCTGAAGCATTTGGCTGAATATGAGCCGATAATAATATTGCCCGAAACACTTCAGAATTTATCCTGATGCTTTTTTCAGCAGTCACATCATCAATAAATACAAGTAAACCAGTTCCATTGGCAGCCATACATGCCCACGCCATGACACTACCACCACCATGCTTCACTGATGAGGTGGTATGCTTTGGATGATGAGCAGTTCCTTTCCTTCTCCATACTCTTCTCTTCCCATCACTCTGGTAAAAGTTGATATTGGTCTCATCTGTCCATAGGATGTTGTTTCAGAACTGTGAAGGCTTTTTTAGATGTTGTTTGGCAAACTCTAATCTGGCCTTCCTGTTTTGAGGCGCACCAATGGTTTACATCTTGTGGTGAACCCTCTGTATTCACTCTGGTGAGGTCTTCTCTTAATTTTTACCTTTGATACACATACACCTACCTCCTAGAGAGTGTTCTTGATCTGACCAACTGTTGTGAAGGGGTGTTTTCTTCACCAGGGAAATAATTCTTCGGTCATCCACCACAGTTGTTTTCCAAAGTATTCCAGGTCTCTTGGTATTGCTGAGCTCACCAGTGCGTTCTTTCTTTTTAAGGATGTTCCAAACAGTTGATTTGGCCACACCTAATGTTTTTGCTATCTCTATGATGGGTTTGTTTTGTTTTTTCAGCCTAATGATGGCTTGCTTCACTGATAGTGACATCTCTTTGGATCTCATATTGAGAGTTGACAGCAACAGATTCCAAATGCAAATAGCACACATAAATTGAACTCTGGACTTTTTATCTGCTCCTTGTAAATGGGATAATAAGGGAATAACACACACCTGACCATGGAACAGCTGAGCAGCCAATTGTCCCATTACTTTTGGTCCCTTAAAAAGTTGGAGGCACAGATACAAACTGTTGTAATTCCTACACCGTTCACCTGATTTGGATGTAACACTATGCAAAAATAAATGGTTTGAATTTTATCAATTTAAAAAAATATTTATATATATATATATATATATATATATATATATTATATATATATACAGTACAGACCAAAAGTTTGGACACACCTTCTCATTCAAACAGTTTTCTTTATTTTCAGGACTATGAAAATTGTAGAGTCACACTGAAGGCATCACAACTATGAATTAACACATGTGGAATTATATACATAACAAAAAATTGTGAAACAACTGAAAATATATGTCATATTCTAGGTTCTTCAAAGTAGCCACCTTTTTGCAGCAGACACATCTCTAGAACAACTGTTAAGGAGACTGTTTGAATCAGGCCTTTATGGTAAAATATCTGCTAGGAAACCACTGCTAAAGAAAGGCAACAAGCAGAAGAGACTTGTTTGGGCTAAAGATCACAAGGAATGGACATTAGACCAGTGGAAATCTGTGCTTTGGTCTGATGAGTCCAAATTTGAGCTCTCTTTGGTTCCAACCACCGTGTCTTTGTGCGATGCAGAAAAGGTGAACGGATGGACTCTACATGCCTGGTTCCCACCGTGAAGCATGGAGGAGGGGGTGTGATGGCGTGGGGGTACTTTGCTGGTGACACTGTTGGGGATTTATTCAAAATTAAAGGCATACTGAACCAGCATGGCTACCACAGCATCTTGCAGAGGCATGCTATTCCATCCGGTTTGCGTTTAGTTGGACCATCATTTATTTTTCAACAGGACAATGACCCCGAACACACCTCCAGGCTGTGTAAGGGCTATTTGACCAAGAAGGGAGAGTGATGCGGTGCTGCGCCAGATGACCTGGCCTCCACAGTCACCGGACCTGAACCCAATCGAGATGGTTTGGGGTGAGCTGGACCGCAGAGTGAAGGCAAAAGGGCGAACAAGTGCTAAGCATCTCTGGGAACTCCTTCAAGACTGTTGGGAGACAATTTCAGGTGACTACCTCTTGAAGCTCATCAAGAGAATGCCAAGAGTGTGTAAAGCAGTAATCAAAGCAAAAGGTGGCTACTTTGAAGAACCTAGAATATGACATATTTTCAGTTGTTTCACACTTTTTTGTTATGTATATAATTCCACATGTGTTAATTCATAGTTTTGATGCCTTCAGTGTGAATCTACAATTTTCATAGTCATGAAAATAAAGAAAACTCTTTGAATGAGAAGGTGTGTCCAAACTTTTGGTCTGTACTGTATATATAATATATATATATATATAAGGGGATTTTTATAAACAGCTTACCTGTAAAATCCTTTTCTTGGAGTACATCACGGGACACAGAGCAGCATAGTAATTACTATGTGGGTTATAGAGCCTACCTTCAGGTGATGGACACTGGCAATCTTCAGACAGGAAGTCCCTCCCTATATAACCCCCTCCCCTAACAGGAGTACCTCAGTTTTGTAGCAAGCAATAATTTGTCCCATAAATTCCCCCAACAAGAGGGGTGGGAGCTCTGTGTCCCGTGATGTACTCCAAGAAAAGGATTTTACAGGTAAGCTGTTTATAAAAATCGTACATCACGGGACACAGAGCAGCATAGTAATTACTATGTGGGATGTCCAGAAGCAATGCCAACTGAGGGGAGGGAGACCTAACAGGAAGGACCAAAAGATGCCACCGGGCGCAAGGAAACTAGAGGGCGGCTCTTTAGACCGCTTGGCCAAAGGCCAGGTCCTCGCGCCTCCTCACGTCCACCTGATAAAACCTTGTGAACGTGTGAACCGACGACCAGGTTGCTGCTCTGCAGACCTGGTCCATGGAAACCTGATGCTGGACTGCCCAAGAAGTCCCTAAGGCCCTGGTTGAGTGAGCCTTGACAGAGGCCGGGGGGTCCCTACCCTTCAGGCCATAGGCCTGTGAGATTATGTGGCGGATCCACCTGGCTAGTGTGGCTTTTGACGCCGCCTGACCTACTCTGGGCCCCTCCGGCAGAACAAACAGCGCATCCGTTTTCCTGATATGGGCTGTGGCCTGTAAATAGGCCTTAATAGCCCTTACCACGTCTAAGGAATGTAACAACCTTTCCTCTCTGGACCCCGGATTGGGAAAAAATGACGGGAGGACCAAGTCCTGGTTTAAATGGAATGCTGAGACCCTCTTAGGCAAAAAGGTGGGCAAGGGTCGCAAGATGACTCTGTCCTCATGAACTATCAGGTACGGCTCCTTGCAAGAAAGGGCCGCCAGCTCCGAGACCCTTCTGGCCGAGGTCATGGCCACCAAGAATACCAACTTCCTTGACAGCAACACCAACGGGATATGACCTAGGGGCTCGAAGGGGCGCCTCTGTAGGGCCGAGAGAACCAAATTTAAGTCCCAGGGACAAGCCGGGAGCCTGACTGGGGGGTTAATTCGCAGAACCCCCTGTAAAAAGGTCTTGACCAATGAGTGCGTGGCTAATGGCCTCTGAAATAGAACTGACAAGGCCGACACCTGTCCCTTAATAGTGCCGACAGCCAGTCCCTTCTCAACTCCGTGTTGCAGGAATTCCAAGATCCTACCGACTACAAACTTACAGGGGTGCCACCTCTTGGACTCACACCACGACACATAGTTTCTCCACACCCTGTAGTATATACGCCTTGAAACTGGTTTCCTCGCATTGATTATAGTGGAAAGCACAGACCTCGAGAGCCCCCTCCTCCTTAGGACGTAGGCCTCAGCCGCCAAGCCGTTAAACCCAGCGACTGTGAGGCAGGGTGGTATATTGGTCCCTGCGATAGCAGGTCTGGCCGGAGTGGCAGCGGCCAGGGGTCTCCGATTGACATTCTCACAATTAGGGAGTACCAGGACCTCCGGGGCCACGCTGGAGCCACTAGGATTACGGTCTTGCCCTCTGCCCTGATCCGACGGAGGAGTCGGGGAAGCAGCTGAAGTGGCGGGAAGGCATACATCAGTGAATACTGGTGCCATGGACAAACCAGGGTGTCCGTGCCACAGGCCCGTGGGTCCCTCGTTCTGGATACGAATCTGGGTAGTTTTGTATTTAACCTTGACGCCATTAAGTCCACTTCTGGTGTCCCCCATCTCTGACAGATGTTTCGAAAAACCTGGGGATGGAGAGCCCATTCTCCTGGCAACAACTGTCTCCTGCTGAGATAGTCTGCTCGCCAATTTTGTATTCCCGGAATGAATACCGCTGAGAGACACTGTATGTGGGTCTCTGCCCACGCAAAAATCTGTCTCCCTCTGAGCTGCTCGACTCCTTGTACCTCCTTGGTGGTTTATGTATGCTACCGTCGTAGCATTGTCCGATTGTATCCTGACAGCCGTCCCCACTAGCTTGGATGTCCAAGCCTTCAGGGCAAACCGGACTGCCCGCATCTCCAAGATGTTGATGGGCAGGTGTTGTTCCGTGGCTGACCACCTCCCCTGCTGGGATAGGTTCTCCAGGACTGCACCCCAACCTGTCCGGCTGGCGTCTGTCGTGACTATCTGCCACGGCCCTGGGTTGAAGGGTTTCCCCTTCTGAAGGTTCCTGGGAGTCAACCACCAACTGAAACTCTCCCGGACTACCGGGGAGAGAAAAATGGGTAGATCCAAGGCTTGAACCTGTTTGTTCCACCTTGATAGGATGATCCACTGCAATTTCCTGGAGTGAATCTGGGCGAAGGGTACCGCTTCGAAAGTTGACACCATCTTCTCCAACAGCTGCATGCAGAGTCGCAGGGATGGCTTCCTCTTTCTTAGAATCAACAGAATTAATGTCCTCAAGGCGAGAATCTTTGACTGTGGCAAAAATATCTTTTGTCGATTCGTATCGAGACGCATACCTAGGTACTCTAGGATCCTGGTTGGCTGCAGGGCAGATTTGTCCCTGTTTATGACCCAACCGAAGGTCTCTAGATACTGAACTGTAGTCTGAACCGACCGCCTTAGGCTGGGGGCAGACTGGTCTATCAAGAGGAGATCGTCCAAATAGGCCAGAACCAGAATCCCCCGGGTTCTTAGATCTGCGAGTAGTGGGGCCAGGATCTTTGTAAATACCCTGGGAGCCGTGGCCAACCCAAAAGGGAGGGCCACGAACTGAAAATGGCGTCGACCTACGATGAACCGCAGGAATTTGTGGTGGCCAGAAAATATAGGGACATGCAAATACGCGTCCTTTATGTCTATGGATGCTAGAAACTCTCCTCCATGGAGGACAGCGGCAACTGAACGGATGGACTCCATTCGAAATGACTGGACCGACAGGTACTTGTTTAGGCCCTTCAAATCCAGGATAGGCCTTACATCGCCGTTTGGCTTTGGGATAATAAAGAGATTGGAATAAAATCCCATCCCTCTCTCCTGACTTGGTACCTTGACAATCACCCCCTGATCCAGGAGGCGGTCTAAAGATGCCAAGAGCGCCGCCGCCTTCCTTGGGTCGCTTGGTACGCAAGACCTGCGGAACCGGGGTGGGGGAAATTGTTGGAACTCCAGCCGATATCCTGAAGTGACTGTGGAGCGGACCCATCTGTCGGAGATCCTTGCTTCCCAGACCCTTGCCAAGTGCTGGAGCCTTCCCCCCCACCCGTGAGGATGGGGGCGCCCCTTCAGAGAGACGCTTTAGGGGCGGGTTTCCCCGCTTTGCGGGTCCAGGGTCTTCTTTTTGCTGTAAACTGACCCCCGGGACTTGCCCCCCCCCGGCAGGCCGACCTGCCGGCCGTCGATACTGCCTAGAGCTGGAACATACTGGCGCGGGAGAGGCAGGGCGCTTAAATGAGGGCCCTCTGAATCTCCTTTTTATTGGCAACAACGTGCTCTTTCCGCTGGATATCTTCTGGATATATGCATCCAGGTCTTCCCCGAACAGCCTCTCCCCATGGAAGGGAAACCCCATGAGAAGTCTTTTACACGGAGTCTCGGCTGCCCAATTCTTTAGCCAGAGAAGTCTTTGCATATGAACAAGGGACATAGAGAGGCGGGAGGCCTGCTGGATCGAATCTTTAATTGCGTCGATCGCAAAACAGAGTGCCCTTGGCAAATCTGCCAAATCTTGTGCCTGTTGGGCTGGGAGGTCCCTTAGGACCTGCTTAGTTTGGTCCTTAAGAGCCTGGCATACCCCAATGGCAGCCACAGCCGGCTGGACCACTGCCCCAGCGGTGGCAAAGGAGGCCTTCAACAAGGTTTCCAACCGCTTATCGACCGGGTCCTTGAACATTTGGACATTGTCGACCGGGCAGGTCAGTGTCTTATTAACACATGAAATAGCTGCATCCACCACCGGGACTGCCCACTTCTTCTCAAATTTTTCCTCCATGGGATAAAGTACCGCGAACCTCCTAGGGGGTACAAAGATTCTATCTGGCTTACCCCACTCCTTATACATTACATCTGCAAGGAGGGGATGGACCGGAAAACACATACAGTAGGTGACTGGGATATTGTGTCAATCTCGCTCCCTTTCTCGGCGAGATTGAGCACTTGCGAGCCCCATCGCGAGAGCCAGCGCCGAGCTGGCTTGCCGCGATGGAGACAAAGCCGTCATAGAAGCGACGGGGATCCGACGCGGATTCCCGCCAATTCTACACGTGGGCGGAGTTTGTTATGAATCCTGAAGGAGAAATCCCCGCCGGATTTAAAAAAAAAATCCGGCATGGGTTCCCCCCTCAGGAGCATAATGGGCCCTTAGGTCTGTTATGGGTTGTAAGGAGACCCCCCCTACGCCGAAAAAACGGCGTGGGGGTCCCCCACAATCCATAACAGACCCGTATCCAAAGCACGCCGGCCGGCCGGTCAGGAAGGGAGTGGGGGCGAGCGAGCGCCCCCCCCCCCCCTCCTGAGCCGTACCGGCAGCATGCCCTCAACATGGGGGGGTTAGGTGCTCTGGGGCAGGGGGCGCACTGCGGCCCCCCACCCCAGAGCACCCTGTCCCCATGTTGATGAGGACAGGGCCCCTTCCCGACAACCCTGGCCGTTGGTTGTCGGGGTATGCGGGCGGGAGACTTATCGGAATCTGGAAGCCCCCTTTAATAAGGGGGCCCCCAGATACCGGCCCCCCACCCTAAGTGAATGAGTATGGGCATCGTACCCCTACCCATTCACCTGCAAATAAAAAGTGTAAACACAAATAAACCACACAGGGTATTGAAATATTTTATTAGTTGGCCGCCGGGGGGGGGTGTGTATGATCGCTTTTATAAAAGCGCCCCCCTCCGGCGGGCTTCTGTGGGGGGTGGGTGCCGCCGTCTGGTTCTCTTCCGCCGCCGGGGGGCGCTTTGATAAAAGCGCCCACCACCCGGCGGGCTTCTTTCGACGTCTTCGGCGGCGGGGGGGTCTTCTCCCACTCTCCGGGGTCTTCTCCCACTCTCCGGGGTCTTCTCCCACTCTCCGGGGGTCTTCTCCCACTCTCCGGGGGTCTTCTTCTTCTTCAGGACTCGCCGCCGCTATCTTCGTGTGTTAGCTCAATTACTAGCGGCGGCGGCGGCCCCCTCTTCTGCGACGTCGGCGTCTTCTTCTTCTGCTCTCCAGATGTTGACGCGACGCATCCTTCCGCTGTTATGCCGGGCGCGCGGCTCGCAGCAAAATATATAGACCTGTCTTGTGACGTCGCAGTCCCATCATGCTCCGGTAGGTATCACGTGGGTAGGTAGCTTTTCTGCCTGAGAAGCCGAGAAGGGTTCCTCAATGGTGGATTCCTCAGATTCCCCTTCTTCCAGGTCCTCTCCCTGGAATCCTGAAAACTCTGACTCGTCTGAGGAGAAATCTAAGCCTGGAGCCTGCACTGCAGGAGAAGGAGATCTATTGCGTTTCTTCCCTGATAGGGAGGCAGCAATCAAGGCTGCAAGTCTGCTTTCCAACCCCCCCAAGGTGGTAGCCAAAACCTCCTCAGTTACATAGACCGGGGGTGGATGATTAGGGCCAGCTACAGCACCCGCCGGTTCCAATGACTCGGTCTGGAGCCCCAACACTGATCTCTCTGGGGAGGGCAGGGTGACCGCGGCCTGACCCAAATCCTCTGAGCCTGATGGGGATCCTTTAGCCTTCTTTGCCGTCTTAGACCCCTTGGCAGAGCCTGATCCCTTGGGAGCCATTGTACAACCCCGAGGTACCCCTATAGCACAGCCACTCTGGGGTGATCAGGCCACTGGTAGGAGACTCAGGGATTTAGGTAGCTGTCTAAAGCAGCAACCGCTCTGCTGACCAAGTGTAGAGTCTGTCTCCTCTGGGGGGGAGGAGGTATTAGGGAATATTCCTGCAGCGCCTCTTTTTCTGGCTGAGCAGTGTGTCCAGATTTGGGCTCACAGCCCCTGAACTGGTGCACGTCTGAGTGTCCTGGATCCCTCCTGAAGGCACAGCCCTGCACTCTGTGTGTCCTCCACCGATGAGGCTTTATCCGGCGTCCGCATGCCGCTCCGCCTCCCCCCCCTCAGGCCGCCGCTCCCAGCCGCGCGCAGGCGCACGCCGCCGCGCGCACGCAGTGCACCCCCGCGCGCATCTCCGCCCAGCCGCGCGTGCACAGCAGGAAGACGCCACGGCGATCAATGGCGGCCCCCAGGGGAAGCCATGCTGCCAAGCAGGAGGACACCACGCGCTGCCGGGGGACCCAGGCCTACTCCAGTCCGCCACATGATGGCCTCTAGACCTGTAAGCACCCTTCTCATGCTCCATAGACGTGCACCCCCTCAACAAACAAACACCTAGTCAGCCAGGGGAACAGTGTGGGAAAATAACCATCCTGTCAACAGCAGACATAGTGGAAAATATTGCCTGTGCATAGCAGCACATCTAGGCTAGCCCACCATCCCCTTTCTTAGGAGAGACTGCCAACAGACCACGTCCTGCAGCCCTCCACTTACCTGTCCACGCTGCAGGGTGTTGCTAAAAGCAAGAGGCCCAGCCTTCACCCCTCACCGTGGGCATAGTCATTGACCTTCAGGGACTGGGGTCCATAGCAGGTCACCTCTCCCCTGGACCTATATAAGCACCCTGGCAAGCAGACAAACATTTGACCCTGTAATTGATCAATGCTCTGGAACCCAGGATCCAGCTCTCAAAGGAGAAGCATTATAGGCAAGACCCCGGTCTTCTAAACGGGGCCCGGGTACCGTCCACTTTGGCACTGCGGCACTTTGGACGGATCCGGTATGTAGCTGGCCTAGCCACAATGGACCAGGCCTTAACCGTGACCAACACCTAGACACTGGCGAAAAAACTGAGGTACTCCTGTTAGGGGAGGGGGTTATATAGGGAGGGACTTCCTGTCTGAAGATTGCCAGTGTCCATCACCTGAAGGTAGGCTCTATAACCCACATAGTAATTACTATGCTGCTCTGTGTCCCGTGATGTACGATAAAGAAAATAGGATGCCAATTTTGTTTGGGAGCTACATTAAGTGTATAATAATTGGTTTGTGTGATCACGGACAGATGTGCGCAGGTTCGTGGCCACCTACAGCAGCCAGACCCCAGTCTCTGCCTCCCAGAGCCAGTCCCCAGTCTCTGCCTCCCAGAGCCAGTCCCCAGTCTCTGCCTCCCAGAGCCAGTCCCCAGTCTCTGCCTCCCAGAGCCAGTCCCCAGTCTCTGCCTCCCAGAGCCAGTCCCCAGTCTCTGCCTCCCAGAACCAGCCCCCAGTCTCCCAGAACCAACCCCCAGTGTCCCGCCTCCCAGAACCAGCCCCCAGTCTCCCGCCTCTCAGAGCCAGCCCCCAGTCTCCCAGAGCCAGTCTCCCGCCTCCCAGAGCCAGCCCCCAGTCTCCCGCCTCCCAGAGCCAGCCCCCAGTCTCCCGCCTCCCAGAGCCAGCCCCCAGTCTCCCGCCTCCCAGAGCCAATCCCTGGTCTCTGTCCCCAGCAACCTGTCTTGGCCCCAGCCTGTGAACGCCTCCCACAACCTGTCCCCTGTGTGTGACCATCTCCTGCAATCTGTCCACCCTCAGCAGCCAGTCCCCGGGTCTCTGCCTCCCTGCAGCCAGTCCCCGGGTCTCTGCCTCCCTGCAGCCAGTCCCCGGGTCTCTGCCTCCCTGCAGCCAGTCCCCGGGTCTCTGCCTCCCTGCAGCCAGTCCCCGGGTCTCTGCCTCCCTGCAGCCAGTCCCCGGGTCTCTGCCTCCCTGCAGCCAGTCCCCGGGTCTCTGCCTCCCTGCAGCCAGTCTCCGGGTCTCTCTGCCCCCAGCCTGTGACTGCCTTCCACAACCTGTCCCATGTGTGACCATCTCCTGAACACTGTCCCTAGCACATGACTGTTTCCTGCAATCTGTCCCCGGTCTGCAACTGCCTCCTTCAACCTGTCCCCAGTTACAGTCTCCCATAATGCAGTCTCTGACAGTCGTTTGTAAAATTATGTATACTGAACATTAGGTGTGGCCCCTTAGTATTGTTGGGGGCCACCTTACAAGTCTAGAAATAATCCATCCTCTGCAGAATTGAAGAACAAGGTGGTTTTAATTTACTCAAATTTAATCAGCAATCAAGGCTCCACATCATAAAAAATGAATTTAAATAGACGCTGACAAAATGTTATCACATATAAAACAGAGTTCACAGTCCTGTGCGAGTTCAGAGAAGAGGCCTCGTGCTTTGTGCTTCCAGAGGAGGCTGTCTGGTGTCCCACGGCCTGAAGACACAATAAAAGGAGGCCAAAAACAGTCCCATCAGTCCCATCGCAGAGAGCCAGGCCAACAACAACAGTAGTAGTGAATTCATCGCTCAGTGGCTGTTCTTTATGGCTTCCTTGGCTGCCAGTATTACAGGCGTCAGGCTAGACAGAGGTTTGGCCACCTTCAGGAACGGGTGCTGCAGAAATAAAAGATTAACATCAATTCATAAGATTCATTTTTCAGTTTCATAGGTTCCTCTTAGTCCAGCCATTGTCAACCTTTTTACCCCTGAGGAACCCTTGAAATAATTATCAGGTCTTGAGGTACCAATTCATTGGGGGTCAGTGGGAGGTACAGTAGTGGTCAGAATGCCACCCTTACAGTTGGCTACAAAAGAACATTAAAGGGACACTAAAGGCAAACATTTTTTTTTTTTTTTTAAATAACAAACATGTTATACTTACCTCCACTGTGCAGCTCGTTTTGCACAAAGTGTCCCCTAACGCTAATTACAAGCAAACAGATCACAGGCAAGGATGGTTACCTTTAATAGCCATTCAAACCCCTTTGTGTCAACTTGTGTGCATGTTATCAGACAAAAATCATAAGGGTATGTAAACTTTTGATCAGGGTCATTTGGGTAGTTTCTGTTGCCATTATGATATATAAAGAGTAAACACAGTTGATTGATAATAAATGGCTTCAGCCAAACACTAAGAAAGAAATCATACATTCTGTCAGGGTATGTAAACGTATGAGCACAACTCTGTCTATATAGATATACACATACACACACATACCACTTGAAATGTTCCACATATTGTCATGTTACAACCAAAAACATAAATGTATATTATTGGGATTTTATGTGATAGACCAACACAATGTGACACATAATTGTGAAGTGGAAGGAAAATGATAAATGGCTTTCATTTTGTTTTACAAATATATATATATGAAAAGTGTGGTGTGCATTTGCATTCAGCCCCCTTTACTCTAATACCCCTAACTAAAATCTAGTGGAACCAATGGCCTTCAGAAGTCACCCAATTAGTAAATAGAGTCCAAAAATTTAATCTCAGTGAAGCACTCAGAGGTTTTAGTAACCAAACATCATCATGAAGGCCAAGGAACAAACTAACACTGCACATCACCCTGAACACACCATCCCCACCGTGAATCATGGTGGTGGCAGCATCATGCTGCGGGGATGCTTTTGTTCAGCAGGGACAGGGAAGCTGGTCAGAGTTGATGGGAAGATGGATGGAGCCAAATACAGGACAATCTTAAAAAAACTCTTAGGCCGCGTACACACGTCCGAGAACCTCGTCGGGCTAAACCCATCGTTCCGCCCGACGAGGTTCCCGATGAGCGGTCGAAAAGGTCGTCGAGCCAAATTTCCTCATTGAACAACGAGGAAAAAGAGAGCATGCTCTCTATTTTGGCTCGACGAGCTTCCCGACGGGACGCTCGTCGAAAGTGTACACACGACCGAGAACCTCGGCAGAATATGTCTCCCAGCGAGCTTCTCGCTGGATTCTGCCGAGAAGCTTGGTCGTGTGTACGGGGCCTCATAGTCTGCAAAAGACTTGAGACTGGAGGGGAGGTTCACCTTCCAGCAGGACAACGACCCTAAACATACAGCCAGAGCTACAATGGAATGGATTAGATCAAAGCATATTCATGTGTTAGAATGGCCAGTCACAGTCCAGACCTAAATCACATTAAAAATCTGTGGCAAGACTTGAAAACTGCTGTTCACAGACGTTCTCCATCCAATCTGACAGAACTTGAGATATTTTCCAAAGAAGAATGGGCAGAAATGTCCTCTCTAGATGTGCAAAGCTGGTAGAGACATCCCCAAAAAGACTTGCAGCTGTAATTGCAGAGAAAGGCGGTTCTACAAAGTATTGACTCCGGGGGGGCGCCATACAAATGTACCCCCCACACTTTTCACATATTTGTAAAAAAAAAATTGAAGACCATTTATCATTTTCCTTCCACTTTACAATTATGTGCCACTTTGTATTGGTCTATCACATAAAATCCCAATAAAATACATTTACGTTTTTGGTTGCAACATGACAAAATGTGGGAAATTCCATGGGGTATGAATACTTTTTCAGGGCACTATATTATATATATATATATATTTTAGTTATATAGACCTCATATATATATATATATATATATATATATATATATATATATATATATATATATATATATACACACACACACATACACACACACACACCTTGAACTTTGTGACCTTTTGCCACATTTCAGGCTACAAACATAAAGATATAGAACTAATTTTTTGTGAAGAATCAACAACAAGTGGGACACAATCATGAAGTGGAATGAAATTTATTGGATATTTCAAACTTTTTTAACAAATAAAAACTGAAAAAGTGGGCGTGCAAAATTATTCAGCCCCCTTAAGTTAATACTTTGTAGCGCCACCTTTTGCTGCGATTACAGCTGTAAGTCGCTTGGGGTATGTCCCTATCAGTTTTGCACATAGAGAGACTGACATTTTTGCCCATTTCTCCTTGCAAAACAGCTGGAGCTCAGTGAGGTTGGATGGAGAGCGTTTGTGAACAGCAGTTTTCAGTTCTTTCCACAGATTCTCGATTGGATTCAGGTCTGGACTTTGACTTGGCCATTCTAACACCTGGATATGTTTATTTGTGAACCATTCCATTGTAGATTTTGCTTTATGTTTTGGATCATTGTCTTGTTGGAAGACAAATCTCCGTCCCAGTCTCAGGTCTTTTGCAGACTCCATCAGATTTTCTTCCAGAATGGTCCTGTATTTGGCTCCATCCATCTTCCCATCAATTTTAACCATCTTCCCTGTCCCTGCTGAAGAAAAGTAGGCCCAAACCATGATGCTGCCACCACCATGTTTCACAGTGGGGATGGTGTGTTCAGGGAGATGAGCTGTGTTGCTTTTACGCCAAACATAACGTTTTGCATTGTTGCCATAAAGTTTGATTTTGGTTTCATCTGACCAGAGCACCTTCTTCCACATGTTTGGTGTGTCTCCCAGGTGGCTTGTGGCAAACTTTAACTGACACTTTTTATGGATATCTTTAAGAAATGGCTTTCTTCTAGCCACTCTTCCATAAAGGCCAGATTTGTGCAGTATACAGGGACTGATTGTTGTCCTATGGACAGAGTCTCCCACCTCAGCTGTAGATCTCTGCAGTTCATCCAGAGTGATCATGGGCCTCTTGGCTGCATCTCTGATCAGTTTTCTCCTTGTATGAGCTGAAAGTTTAGAGGGACGGCCATGTCTTCGTAGATTTGCAGTGGTCTGATACTCCTTCCATTTCAATATTATCGCTTGCACAGTGCTCCTTGGGATGTTTAAAGCTTGGGAAATCTTTTTGTATCCAAATCGGACTTTAAACTTCTCCACAACAGTATCTCGGACCTGCCTGGTGTGTTCCTTGTTCTTCATGATGCTCTCTGCGCTTTAAACAGACCTCTGAGACTATCACAGTGCAGGTGCATTTATACAGAGACTTGATTACACAGAGGTGGATTCTATTTATCATCATTAGTCATTTAGGTCAACATTGGCTCATTCAGAGATCCTCACTGAACTGAATACATTTTGTTCCACTTTATGATTGTGTCCCACTTGTTGATTCTTCACAAACAATTACAGTTTGATATCTTTATGTTTTGAAGCCTGAAATGTGGCAAAAGGTCGCAAAGTTCAAGGGGGCCGAATACTTTTGCAAGGGGAGAGGGAGAGAGAGATAAAGAAAGAGAGAGAGAATATCTCCATCTATCATTATATAGATAGATATATATATATATAGAGAGAGAGAGAGAGAGATCTATATATCTTTATCTATAGATAGAGATAGATAGATATAGATATATATACACATATATCTATTTTCTCTCTTTCCCATTCAGCCATCAATCACTGCAGGCTGCCAAAAATTTACATAACACCCCCCCCCCCCCTCAACATGCCAATTCACAGTAATACAATGCAGCCAGGTGTAATATTGGCTGCTTTCCCATCACAGTTCTTCAGAGCAGAGGATTATGGGAATTCCGGCCCCGATGTGGCGTGTTGGGTTCAGTGCACCTCTCATTAAAAACAAGAAATCTATTTAGCAAGAATGAGCTCAGAGCCCGTGCTCGGCCCACGTCTGCTGCCAACCACATGGGGAACAGAAGATTTTCTGCAGGAGATGCCACCTGCTCCATGCAATATGGACAGCAGAGGAATGCACAGCCTGGTGCCATGGACGCAGCCAGCTTCCTGATATAGAAAGAATACATCGCAAACTACAGAGGATGTGGCTCATTCTCCATCTACACCCATCCTCGGTAAGTTCTCCTTGCGTGTCCTTGTTGGTAGATCCTTTTGATCTACCAACAGCAATGTAGTTCAAAGTGTCCGTCTTCATACCCACCTCACCTCCGGAAGGTTTCACCCCCTACATTGCCAGACCATTTTTTGCTATTTAGCACTGCGCTACTTTTTTTAAATATTTATTGTTTTTCCAAAAGTAGTGTACTATACAGAGCCTCTGGGCATTCCCTGTCTCGAACGGTACAAAAAATATACAACTACAACTGCAGTAGGTTATGAGATTCCAGACAGGTATTCCAATAGCACTGCGCTACTTTAACTGGTAATTGCTTGGTCATGCAATGCTGTACCCAATTTAAATTTATATATATATATTTTTTTTTTACATTAACCGCTTGAGTCCCGGGCCATTGTCAAATGACGGCGGCAAGGTGGCTCTATAAATCCCAGCCGCCGTCTTTTGACGTCTTTGCGTCCTCCGGCCACTGGGGGCCGCGCGCACCGTTGGCGGCGCGTCCCCGAGATGCCGATGTCCGCCAGGTACCCGCGATCGCCAGTTTTAGAGCAGGGATGTGGAGCTCTGTGTGTAAACACAGAGCTCCACGTCCTGTCAGGGAGAGACCGATGGTGTGTCCCTTGTACATAGGGACACAGCATCAGTCACCTCCCCCAGTCAGTCCTCCTCCCCCACAGTTAGAACACACCCAGGATACACATTTAACCCCTTCCTCACCCCCTAGTGTTAACCCCTTCCTCACCCCCTAGTGTTAACCCCTTCCCTGACAGTCACATTTATACAGTAATTAGTGCGTTTTTATAGCGCTGTTCGCTGTATTAATGTGAATGGTCCCAAAAATGTGTCAAAAGTGTCCGATGTGCCCGCCGCAATATCGCAGTCCTGACAAAATTAAAAAAAATGTCAGAATTCTATCCCCTATTTTGTAGCCACTAAATCAAATTACTGTACGCTTATTGCGTTTTTTTTTTTTTTTTTTTTTACCAAAAATATGTAGAATACATATCGGCCTAAACTGAGAAAAAACAAATATTTTTTTTTTTTTTTTAAATGGGATAATATAGCAAAAAGTAAAAAATGTTTTTTTTTTCAAAATTGTCGCTCTTTTTTTGTTTATAGCGCAAAAAATAAAAACTGCAGAGGTGATCAAATACCACAAAAAGAAAGCTCTATTTGTGGGAAAAAAAGGATGCCAATTTTGTTTGGGAGGCGCGTTGCATGACCGCACAATTTTGATTTAAAGCGACTCAGTGCTGAAAGCTGAAATGTCGCCTGGGCAGGAAGGGGGTATATGTGCCCAGTAAGCAAGTGGTTAAGGACCCCCCTACCGATGATATACGTTGGCAGAATGGCATGGCTGGGCACAAGCACGTACCTGTACGTGTCTCTTTAAGTGCCCAGCCATGGGGGTCACGAGCGTCCGAAGCTCTTTGACCATGCTCGCAGGACCTGATCGCCGCCGGTGTCCCACGATCGGTCAACGGAGCTGAAGAACGGGGAGAGGTGAGTGTAAACACACCTTCCCCGTTCTTCATTGTGGCAGTGTCAGCGATCGTCTGTTCCCTGATATAGGGAAAGACGATCACTGACGTCACACATCCAGCCCCGTCCCCCTACAGTTAGAAATATGAGGTCACACTTAACCCCTACAGTGCCCCCTAGTGGTTAACTCCTAAACTGCAATTGTCATTTTCACAGTAATCAGTGCATTTTTATAGCAATTTTCGCTGTGAAAATGACAATGGTCCCAAAAATGTGTCAGAATTGTCCGATGTGTCCACCATAATGTCGCAGTCATGAAAAAAATTGCTGATCGCCGCCATTAGTAGTAAAAAAAAAAATATTAATAAAAATGCAATAAAACTATCCCCTATTTTGTAAACGCTATAAATTTTGCGCAAACCAATCGATAAATGCTTATTGCTATTTTTTTTTACCAAAAATAGGTAGATGAATACGTATCGGCCTAAACTGAGGGAAAAAATGTTTTTTTATATATTTTTGGGGGCTATTTATTATAGCAGAAAGTAAAAAAATTGTCGCTCTATTTTTGTTTATAGCGCCAATTTTGTTTGGGAGCCATGTTGCACGACCGCGCAAATGTCAGTTAAAGTGATGCAGTGGCGAATCGCAAAAAAGGGGCAAGGTCCTTAACCTGCACAATGGTCCGGACTTAAGTGGTTAATAGAGCTTTCTTTTGGTGGTATTTGATCACCACTGTTTTTTTAATGATTTTATTATATAAACAAAAAAAGATTGAAGATTTTGAAAAAAAAAAAAAAAAAGAACAATATGTTTTACTTCCTGCTATAAAACATATCCAATAATAATTAAAAAAAAGAATCAAAGGTCTTCATAAATTTTGGCCAAAATGTCTTGTCTTTGCCTAAAAGTTAAAGTGTCAACAAACTATGGTGTGTATGTATATATATATATATATATATATATATATATATATATATATATAGGTGATCAGTGACTGACAATCTGACACTAACTGACGCTGGGTCGGGGAAACTGACTGACATCACCAGTGACACTAATACAGTTACCAGTGATAATACTACACATTGTCACTGTACTAATGATACAGGCTGGATACTGGCTGCTGGGGATTAGGGGTTAAATGTGTGCCTAACAATGGAATGTGTGCTGCTTTTTTTTTTACTAAAGATCTCTTTGTTTCTTGTCCCCGATTTGCAGGAATAAGAGAAAGAGAGATTGCTCCCTCTGTACAGAGCCCTGTGTTAAATGTCAACACAGGTCTCTGTGCTGTGATTGGACACAGCCGATTAGCAGGTCCCAGACATGAATCATTGGCCGGGACCTTCTGATGCACTCCTCATGTATACAATCACAGCGGGTGTTGGAAAGGGGGGGCGCACATGCGCGTGCCCTAAACCCAGAACCAGGCAGCAACATATCAGTTAGTCGACTGTATGTGCCACCTATCCACAGTACATTGTGGGCGGGCAGTCCTTAAGTGGTAAAATATAGATTCACGTGGATAGTTAGCCCTTATAATACAGAGATTTTGGTACCTCTAAAAAGTTAATTGTATGGTCAGATTGTAAAATATTCGGTGAGCTTAAAGGAGTTGTAAAGGAAAAATGTATTTTTGCTGAAATGACTGTTTACAGGGTATAGAGCATTTAAGTTAACTGATTCATTTTAAAAACAATTAAAAATAGATAAAAATCAATCATATAATGTACCTGCAGTTTCAGTTTCGTTTTTGCATGCTGTTCCTGTCTCTGATGTACAGAGTCACAGAGCCAATACAGGGCAGTGATGGTTTGGAAAACAAAAGTGATTGGTGCTGTGGGGTTTTAGACACACAGTAATCGCACCTCCTTGATTAGTGACCACAGAGAGAAAGCTCCCAGTACTGTGGTCATCAAGAAAAAGACAACCAGGAAGTGTGGAGATCAGAGAAGGATTACAGCAAATTGATCAAAAACGAACAATGAGGCACTGCATTAAGGTAAAGGAAGCTATTAAGATAAAAAAATGTTTCCTTTACAAACCCTTTAAAGTTTTCAATACAGGCATTGAATTCCGGCTAAATTAGACAAAATTAGTTCTGTGGGTTGCCCTGTCCGCGCACAACTTTTGTCATAGGAGCTGGGTGGACATTTCTCAGCCCAGCAGCACTTATATCCAATCAGAAGCAAGCACTGTATTGCTATTCTGGCAGCCACAGGTGCCGGCTGTCTAAAACACAAAATCCGACACTGCAAGGAACACGTTATAATGAACTTCTAGAAATGTTAATTGTGCCCAACAAGCACCCTGAATATGCACCTCGTCTCAACCCCCCCCCCCCCCATGAAAAATAGCAGTGCACTTCCTAATATTTGAGTGTGCACTCCTATGCCTACAACCTCATATCTGTAGATCTGCAGTGCGAGATCTATGGCACTGTTGCCTCGGGTGATTTGGAGTGAGATTTGGTGATGTCACTACTACTGTACTGCTTATTGTTCTCCTTCCTGGAGAGGAGGCTGCACCTGAGGACCTGCAATGCAAGGATCTCTCTACTCCTGCTTGCTGGCTCCTCCAGTGCAGAACATGGCCTGGTAAGTCAGTAATGGGGAAAAGAACAGCTGCAGGGAGACCATGGGCAATACAAGTGACTAGTCCTTATTCCCACTGCCTACCTTTTTTGGGCACAGACTGCAGAGCTAGGTCCCTCTTTAACGCCCTCCCGCCCACTGTATAGACACGGCAGAGCGGGGCGGCTCTTGTTCTGGGACGGCGTCATATGATGGTGTCCAGTTTAGCCATGATCGCCGGGACACGGCCGCGACCTGATTTAGGCACTTTACCCATGTGATCAGCTGTGTCCAATCACAGCCGATCACATGTAAACAAGGAGATGCCGTTTATCAGCTCCCCTCTCCTCACACTGACAGAGTGTGAGGAGAGGAGAGACGATCAGTGGCATCTCCTCCCAGGGGAGACATATAAAGGTAATCAGGGCACTGATCATCAATGTAGCCCCAACAGTGCCCATCAAAGTCACCAGCCTGTGCAAATCAGTGCTGCACTTCAGTGCCGCCAAATCGATGCCCATCAGTTCCGCCTCATCAATGCCCATCAGTGCCGCCTCATCAATGCCCATCAGTGCTGCCTCATCAGCGCACATCAGTGAAGGAGAAAGATTACAAATTTACAAAAATTTCAGACAAAAACTGAGAAAAAAGTATTTGTTTTTCAAAATAGTTTTTTTTTTGCAAAAAACAAAACAAAAAACTTAGCAGTGATTAAATGGCACCAAAAGAAAGCTCCATTTGTGTGAAGAAAATGATAAAAAAAAAATATTTGGGTACAGAGTTGTATGACCACGCAATTGTCATTCAAGGTGTGACAGCGCTGAAAATTGGCCTGGGCAGGAAGGGGGTGAAAGTCTCCGGTATTGAGGTGGTTAAGGTAAACTTCACAAAATTACCAAAAACATTCACTCCTTATATCCAATCACAATTGGCACGGTAGGCCGGCCATACTAGGGATGAGATGAATGTACCTGAAGTAGTTCTTTGGCGGAGCCCCTCTTCTCCACATCCATCTCCAGACAGCGGTTCAGGAAATCCCGGAACGTCACGGACAACTTCTCTGGATTCTGGAGCTCTGGGGTTCCGTTGGTCGCAATAAGATACAATGCCTGTTTAGAGCAACGCGAGAGGTTATTAAAAAGGAAAAACAGAATTTACACTTCCATAGTTCAGAAAAAGTAGCGACCTCCACCCCTCTCCTGAAAGACTGTCCTTATATGCCAAGTTATATATTCACGTAACCCTTCTGGGTATTTGACTGCAGTGCTCCCCCTGACAATGCATTCATCTGCTTTTCTCTATCTGGACAGCGCCATCTTTGTTCAGGCATCATACAGGATTATCATCTACTTGCTGGACTGAGATGCCAGCTCAGAAAATGCAATCATGTAAATCCTGGCACCTGTGCAGTTCTTTGCTCTGGTCACAAACTTCTTGTGACTTATTACACATGAACAATGTTGCAGTCTGATTACTGCGAGAGAGGAGACTGAGGAAATGCTTCCTCCTGCCTGTAGCAGATGAATGACATCATCTCAGCCTGGGCAAAGACACCATACTGGATCTCAAAGAGGGCTTTTTAATAGAGGTGCGCACCTTCCCTGGTCTTGCAAATTCTATCCCTGCATGTAGCAAAGTCTGAACACAGCAGACAACAACAATATTTAATACTAAATGTCATTAAATTACACGGCCGCCCTGCACATTACACGGCCGCCCTGCACATTACGCGGCCCCCCTGCACATTACACGGCCGCCCTGCACATAACACGGCCGCCCTGCACATTACGCGGCCGCCCTGCACATTACGCGGCCGCCCTGCACATTACGCGGCCGCCCTGCACATTACGCGGCCGCCCTGCACATTACGCGGCCGCCCTGCACATTACGCGGCCGCCCTGCACATTACGCGGCCGCCCTGCACATTACGCAGCCGTCCTGCACATTACACGCCCGCCCTGCACATTACACGGCCGCCCTGCACATTATGCGGCCGCCCTACACGGCCCCCCTGCACATTACACGGCCCCCCTGCACATTACATGGCCCCCCTGCACATTACACGGCCCCCCTGCACATTACACGGCCCCCCTGCACATTACACGGCCCCCCCTGCACATTACACGGCCCCCCCTGCACATTACACGGCCGCCCCTGCACATTACACGGCCGCCCTGCACATTACACGGCACCCCTGCTCTACAAGGAGATCACACAGTCTCCTGGGAGAGCCATGCTAGTGTACTCTAAAGTAAAAATAATAATAACAGCCAGCCCCTCTGTTTTATGAATCCATCCTACACTGTGCAAGTGTTATTCTAAAAACCAATGCCTTTAAATACCTAATCTCTGGTCTTTTATGGCTAGTCACGTGACCTCCGTTCTCCTCCTCCCATCTAAATGCTACAGTGGGAGGGGCTGAGTGGACAGCACAGCGGCCAGTCACTTGACCTCCCTGGCTGACGTCAGAGGGGATCTTGGCCCCTCCCGCTGTAGGCCTAAGATTGGAAGAGGAGAGCGGCCAGAGGTCATGTGACTGGCCAAAAAAGATCGGAGATAAGGTATTTAGAGGCATCAGTTTACACTAACATTTACATAGTGTGGGATGGATTCATAAAACAGAGGGGCTGGCAGTAATTTTCCTAGATTACACTGCCAGTGCTCTCCCAGGAGAAGCAGGGCATGGCAGGATGACATCATTCGTGAAGTCGTGATGTAGCTGTTCTCTGCATTGATGCAGAATCGTTCAAGACTGCATCGTGATGCATCGATTCTGCAATTATTTTCAACACCCCTACTTTTTAATGATAAAAGTTGGAGCTCTTTTTAACCACTTCAATACCGGCCCATAGTCATATGACGTCCACAAAGGGAATCTCCCATCCCAGGGGGACGTCATCTGACGTCCTGGGATTTGTGCAGTGATATCTGAATGATGCCTGCACCTAGAGGCATCATTCAGATATCATTCTTTAGTGCTGGCGATTCTGTGCACCATAAGAACGATCATAGCGGTGGGTCCACCACTTGATCGTTCTCATAGGTGGCAGGAGTGGAAATCCCCGGTGCTTCCCAGGCTCTCCCGTGCCATCGGGGGCCCACAGAAAGAATCGTCTGGCGCAGGCTAGGAAGCATAGAAAAGACTGTGATGGTCACCTGTTTTGTTATTTTTTTAATTTGTGAAACCATTTTTTTCCCAAAAAAAGGTATTTGAAAAATGATTGCGCAAATACTGTGCAAGCTAAAACATTGCAATGTCTGCTAAAAAAAACATATATAATGTTTGGGGGTTCTGAGTAATTTTCTAGCAAAAGAATGATGATTTGTACATGTAGGAGAGAAGTGCCAGAATAGGCCCGGTATGGAGGTGGGTATAAAAGCCCGGTATTGAAGGGGTTAAAGGATTCAGTTTCTGAATAATTACATAACTTAGTGGTTGTAAAGGCTGAAGGTCACCGCCCCTCATACTTACATGGGCCTGAACTCGATTCAGCGATGTGCATGAGAACAGAAGCTCTCCTGGGTCTCTGCCTCCTCATTGGCTGAGACACAGCTGTCTATCACAGGAGGTGAGGAGGAAGTGGGGAGCGGGGCCAAGCCGTGCTCTCTGTATGTCATAGACATACAGGCGACTCGAGAGCAAGCATACACGAGTTCCCTCCGGAGCAAGCAGGCAAGCATGGGATGCTTAAGATTAAAAACATACGAGTGGGCACTGCTTATTCCCTGCTTTACAATCCTCATTCATGTTTAACATTTTAAAACCAACACAGGTTAACCTTAAACTGGGATTTAGCCTCAAGTGGCTACTCACCCGGAGTGGATTCTCATTCAGATAAGGAGGCTCTCCTTCTATCATCTCTATAGCCATGATGCCCAGAGACCAGATGTCCACTTTAGGGCCGTAAGCTTTACGAGTGACTACTTCAGGGGCCATCCAGTATGGCGTGCCGACCATCGTACTTCGTTTACTCTGCTCTGGGGTGATCTGGGCACAGAAGCCAAAGTCAGCTGAAAACAAGAAGAAAAAAGACACAGGAACATGTTTAATACTTAAAGCGGAGGTTCACCCAAAACACAACACTGTCTCCACCGCATCAGTGGACATGTAGGATATAAAATCGGACGTTTTTTTTTAAATGTATATGTAAATATTTTTTGTAATTGAATCGCTGGAGTAAGCGTCTCCCCAGCGCCGCAGTGTTCTCTGGGAGCTAACCGCACTGGGACCCGGGGCGTAGCTGTAATCGCCATGATGCTCTGTCCTCATTCTGAGCTGTGAGTTTTAAATGCCATCACAATGGGGCGTATACTTTCTATGACGCCACTCGTTGTAATGGCAACCATGATGTGTTGACGGTGCTTGCCGTCAACACTGCTCATGCGCGAGAAGGAGCGATGAATGCCGGGAGGCGTGCATTCACCGCTTCCAGGAAGTCAGTGCTTGTGGGCTTCACAATGCCCACAAGCAAAATGGGAAATCCCTAAATAGATTTTTATAGATTATACAGGTCATTCTCAAAAAATTAGCATATTGTGATAAAGTTCATTATTTTCTGTAATGTACTGATAAACATTAGACTTTCATATATTTTAGATTCATTACACACAACTGAAGTAGTTCAAGCCTTTTTTTCGTTTTAATATTGATGATTTTGGCATACAGCTCATGAAAACCCCAAATTCCTATCTCAAAAAATTAGCATATTTCATCCGACCAATAAAAGAAAAGTGTTTTTAATAAAAAAAAAAGTCAACCTTCAAATAATTCTGTTCAGTTATGCACTCAATACTTGGTCGGGAATTCTTTTGCAGAAATGACTGCTTCAATGCGGCGTGGCATGGAGGCAATCAGCATGTGGCACTGCTAGGGTGTTATGGAGGCCCGGGATGCTTCGGTAGCGGCCTTAAGCTCATCCAGAGTGTTGGGTCTTGCGTCTCTCAACTTTCTCTTCCCAATATCCCACAGATTCTCTATGGGGTTCAGGTCAGGTGAGTTGGCAGGCCAATTGAGCACAGTAATACCATGGTCAGTAAACCATTTACCAGTGGTTTTGGCACTGTGAGCAGGTGCCAGGTCGTGCTGAAAAATGAAATCTTCATCTCCATAAAGCTTTTCAGCAGATGGAAGCATGAAGTGCTCCAAAATCTCCTGATAGCTAGCTGCATTCACCCTGCCCTTGATAAAACACAGTGGAACAACACCAGCAGCTGACATGGCACCCCAAACCATCACTGACTGTGGGTACTTGACACTGGACTTCAGGCATTTTGGCATTTCCCTCTCCCCAGTCTTCCTCCAGACTCTGGCACCTTGATTACCGAATGACATGCAAAATTTGCTTTCATCCGAAAAAAGTACTTTGGACCACTGAGCAACAGTCCAGTGTTGCTTCTCTGTAGCCCAGGTCAGGCGCTTCTGCCGCTGTTTCTGGTTCAAAAGTGGCTTGACCTGGGGAATGTGGCACCTGTAGCCCATTTCCTGCACATGCCTGTAAACGGTGGCTCTGGATGTTTCTACTCCAGACTCAGTCCACTGCTTCCGCAGGTCCCCCAAGGTCTGGAATCGGTCCTTCTCCACAATCTTCCTCAGGGTCCGGTCACCTCTTCTCGTTGTGCAGCGTTTTCTGCCACACTTTTTCCTTCCCACAGACTTCCCACTGAGGTGCCTTGATACAGCACTCTGGGAACAGCCTATTCGTTCAGAAATTTCTTTCTGTGTCTTACCCTCTTGCTTGAGGGTGTCAATGATGGCTTTCTGGACAGCAGTCAGGTCGGCAGTCTTACCCATGATTGCGGTTTGGAGTAATGAACCAGGCTGGGAGTTTTTAAAAGTCTCAGGAATCTTTTGCAGGTGTTTAGAGTTAATTAGTTGATTCAGATGATTAGGTTAAGAGTTTGTTTAGAGAACCTTTTCATGATATGCTAATTTTTTGAGATAGGAATTTTGGGTTTTCATGAGCTGTATGCCAAAATCATCAATATTAAAACAAAAAAAAGGCTTGAACTACTTCAGTTGTGTGTAATGAATCTAAAATATATGAAAGTCTAATGTTTATCAGTACATTACAGAAAATAATGAACTTTATCACAATATGCTAATTTTTTGAGAATGACCTGTATATGGTGGTGATCCGAAAAACGATCCGATCCGTGGCTCTGATCCGAGGAACGATCCGAACTGTGGAGTTTTTTGATCTGTTGCACCCCTAAAACCACGAGTCTATCACATAAAATCCCAATGAAATACATTTACGTTTTTTAGTTATAACATGACAAAATGTGGAAAATTTCAAGGGGTGTGAATACTTTTCCAAGGCACTGTAAACAAAGTTGACCCCCATTGGTGTAGAAAGTGGTAGCTGGAAAGATGCAGCTCCCAAGAACGTCCTCAGAACCTACTTTGGGTGACGGCAATTGCAGCCACATGGCCAAGATGGGTCACAAGCACCTTGTTGGGGATCATTGCACTAATACCTGTAAGAGATACGTACTTAGCTTGACCGATCCATCCATGCCCAGCAGGATGTTGTCGCTCTTGATATCCCGATGGATGACTTGGTTGGCGTGCAGGAATTCCAGGGCCTGCAGACACTAAAGACAGGAGAAGAGTGTCAGCCACGTACCAAGGGACAGATCATTTTTGGGGTTTTAAATGGACAAAAAAAAAACGGGCTTGGTCGCGAAAAGAAAAAGAGCTAGACTGTAAAAGAAAAGTAATAATACGACTCAGACCTTCATCCTGCTGAAGCACTATGGTTAAGGTGACCAGACATCCCCGGTTTCAGGGGACAGTCCCCAGATTGAGGACACTGTCCCCGGACTAAGTCTGTCCCCGGTTTTGTCCCCAAATTGGATTTGAACAGGGGCTGGGGCAATTTCAAAGACAGTCAGTGCAGAATAAAAAAAAAAATCTGAATTACACCCCCCCCCCCCTCCGCTCCTACTAGCTTAGGGGGTGTATTTTTTTCAATTATCTGTGCCCCTTTCTGATGATCTTGTGTTGGTCGGAGCGGAGGGAATATTTCTTCAGTTTCGGGTGTATGCCCATTCAGCTTCACTCGCATGTTCTTCTGCCTTGGCTCAAGTCTCGGCCAGCCGCCTGTCTCTCCTTGCCTTCCCTGGCGGAGTGATCTTCCTCCTCCACACCCCACCCAGTAGTAGCCGGGGCCAGGAGAGAAAGACTTGACGGTAGGGTGACCACATTTCCAAACTGCCAGTCAGGGACACCCCCTCTTCCTAAAAAAATATAACTTTTTATTTAAAAAAATTGTGACCCCCCCATGGTTTTCACCGGTTCATCCTGGTAGTCCTTCACTAGTTTGGGGGGGGGGGGTGTCGCATCTTTATCTCTGAGGGGTTCATGGTGGGACCTGTAGTCCTTCACTTTTGGGGGTCACATTCCCCCCCAAAAGTGAAGGACTACAAGTCCCAGCATGAACTCCTAATATCTAAAGATGTGACCCCCCCCCCACCAATTTGAAGGACTACAACACCCAGCATGAAACCCCTGAGATCTAATGGTGTGATCCCATAGATTTCACAGGTTTATGCTGGGACCTGTAGTTCTTGACTATTTGGGGGGCAGGGGGTCTCACATCTTCAGCTCAGGGGGGGGGGGTTTCATGCTGGGAGCTGTAGTCCTTAAACTTTGGGGAGGTCACACACCCCCAAAGTAAAGGATTACAAATCCCAGCATGAACCGATGATATCTAAAGATGTGACCCCCCCATTTTGAAATTCCCAGCATGAACCCATGAGATCTAAGGGTGTGACCCAATAGATTTTACAGATCTATGCTGGGACCTGTAGTTCTTCACTAGTTAGGGGGGTGTCACATCTTAAGCTCTGAGGGATTCATGCTGGGACCTGTGTCAGTTTCATTGCGGGACACTGTATTGTCCCAGAGTGAAGGTTCCCAGGACAGACCTGCAGAATGCGGGACTGTCCCGGGCAATCCGGGACACGTGGTCACCCTACACGGGGTGTGAGGCGGGCAGAGAGTTGCTAATTGCCACCATTACTACTAGTAAAAAAAAAATATGTCACCGGATTTCATTTTAAAAATCTGGTCACCTTAACTATGGTGTCCATTACTTCTCTGAACACTACTGCTATCTGTCCTCCTTCCATAACAGTCTACTTACCTCTCTGCATACAGCTGCAATCTGTCCTTCATCCATGAGAGTTTCTGTCACCACATCGGTGAGAGAGCCACCAGCCAGGTACTCCATAACGACCCATAACTCGTCCCCGACCAGGTAACTGCAAGGATCAAGGTCAGGTTAGTTGGAGGTGAAAGACGTCATTTCAGGAAATATTCTTCATTGTAATCACAATGATGTTCAGGGCTCCAGCATTGACCCCCCCCCCCCCCCCCCCCGGATTCACCTGTCCAGATAGTTGACAATATTCGGGTTCTTGTTTTGCCTCATCACAAGGATCTCATTGATAATTAACTCCTTCTTTGGCTGCTGCTGAAGATTCATCTGTTTAATCGCCACCTACAAGGAGAACATAAGGATCTATCAGATGCTCCAAGCTTAGTTTGAGATACAAACAGTCTTCTTACACCAGGGTTTGACAAATTTGCTTGGAATCTAGGAGCCAGCTAAAAAAGTTAGGAGCCAGAAAACGCGCCCTGCCGAGCTCACGCGCAGAAGAGAACGCATATGTGAGCAGCGCCTGCATATGTAAACGATATTCAAACCACACGTGAGGTATCGCCGCGATCATTAGAGCGAGAGCATTAATTCTAGCTCTAGACCTCCTCTGTAACTCAAAACATGCAACCTGTAGAATTTGTTTAAACGTCGCCTATGGAGATTTTAAAGGGTAGAAGTTTGTCGCCATTCCACGAGCGGACGCAATTTTGAAGCGTGACATGTTGGGTATCAATTTACTCGGCGTAACATCATCTTTCACAATATAAAAAATTGGGCTAACTTTACTATTGTCTTATTTTTAAATTCAAAAAAGTGCGCTTGTAAGACCGCTGTGCAAATACGGTGTGACAGAAAGTATTGCAACAACCGCCATTTTATTCTCTAGGGTGTTAGAATAAAATATATATATATATTTATAATGTTTGCGGGTTCTATGTAGAGGGAAGGAGATGGCAGTAAAAACAGTGAAAAACACATTAAAACTGCTGTTTTGCTACTTGTAATGCCAACGACCACTACAAGATGGCGCCAGATCACAGAAGGAAGCTTAGGCCTGCAGAAGGCCGCAAAGCCGTGGCCTCAATTACTGTCCGGCGCGGGCCCGCCACGATCGCGTGGGCTGGCCGGTAATTGAGACCATGGCATTGCGGCCTTCTGCGGGCCTCCATTTCCTTCTGTGAAGGCCGCAACAAAACAGTGAAAAACACATTAGAACTGCTGGATTGCTGTTTTACTTGTAATGCCACCACAAAATACGCCAGCTAACAGAAGGAAGCTTAGGCCTGCAGAAGGTCGCAAATCCGCGGCCTCAATTACCATCCAGCGCGGACCCGCCACGATCTCGCCGGCGAGGAAGGTGGGGGTGCATGGAGACACAGGATCCTGTGTCTCTCCGTGCGCCCCACCTCCCCCGCTGGCGCGATAGTGGCAGGCCCGCGCCGGCCGGTAATTGAGGCAGCGGCTTTGCGGCCTTCTGCAGGCCTAAGCTTCCCCGGGCGCCAGGTCACTATTTGTTTCGCAATTGCAACGGGCGCCCGGATTTTGTCGAGCCGTGTTACCCAAGGCCGGCCATACACGGTGCAAATTTATTTCCTGCATTTGTCTGTGGCTCCCGGCGGGGGAGGCAAGGGAAGCTACCCCCACCGGGAGAAGACAGTGACTGTCACCAATGATATGGGGAAGACACATATGGGAGAGGTGTATGGGCTGCACACCCCGAAATTATTCAATATAGAAAAATGCCCCCAATGGGGCTTTTTGGCAGCAATATAATACCATGAAAAAATGGAAAAATTTATATTATAAAAAAAAATGTATTCTGAAATATCCAATGTCATATTATAATTAAAATATAAACTTCGGCCATTAGATATATTTTCCACAATACAGCATGCAAGTACAGATATGCACAGTCTGCATTACATAATGTTAAACAGTGCGAGAACCCCGACACGTTTCGACCTGTGCATTTGTGGTCTTCTTCAGGGGGGGAATTTGCTCTGATGCCTCGTGCACACGACCGGTTTTCCTGTCAGGAAGACTGCCATGAGAGCATTTGGCCGGGAATCCTGGCCGTGTGTATGCTCCATCGCAGTTTTCCCGACAGGAACCAGCTCTCTTTTTTCCTGCCGAGAATCCCGGCTGTGTGGATGCTCTAGAGAACCAACCTCCCGGCGGTTTTTAATCTGGCAGTTTTCCTGACAGTGGAGCATACACACGGCCGGGATTCCAGACCAAACGCTCTCATGGCAGTTTTCCTGTTGGGAAACCCGGCTGTGTGTAGGGGGAAACCATTACGGTGCAGGTTCTTGGTTTTCCCCTCAGGTTTCTCAGCTGACTTTTTACCGCCGGGAAAACAAATTGTGTGTACGGGGCATATTTCTGTCACCAATTGCACTTGTTGGGGTTTGTTTATTTTTTCCCACTGTTATTTTTTTTGGGCAATTTTGTATGGACTAAGAATTTTGGCCCGGATTCACAAAGCACTTGCACCGGCGTATCTCTAGATACGCCGCGTAAGTGCAAATATGCGCCGTCTTATCTGTGTGCCGGACCCGCCCATCAAAGATACGCTTAAAAACAGACTTCATCCCACCGACGTAACTTGCCTACGCCGGCGTATAGTGGGCGCATATTTACGCTGGACGCATGTGGTGCTCCCATTGATTTTCTATTCAAATATGCAAATGAGGGAGATACAGCGATTCACGAACGTACATGCGCCCGGCGGTTTGCGTAAGTTTTACATCCGGCGTTAAGTTATTCCCCATATATGGAGGCACAACCCATGCAAAGGTATGGACCAGGGAACACAAGCCTACGTATTGTATGTTGGATGTCTGTGAATATGGGCCGACGTGGGTCTGGCTGGGCGTAGGTTACGTTCACGGCGTACACAGTGATCCGGCGTATTTTAGGCAGCTATTCCGACGTGGTTGTGCACATGCGCATGGGGATACGTCCATGTCTTAAAGCATGCGCAATTCGTTTTAAGTACTTGTCTGGCGCCCGGCCCATCATTTGCATGGGGTCATGCTTCATTACCATGGATCACGCCCACTTCCACCTACTTCCACCTACGCTGGCTTATGCCTACGAAATATACGCTACGCCGGCGCAGAGTTGGGAGCATTTGCTTTGTGAATTCCATGCTTGCCTCTCCGAGCTGCATTGGCGTAGCGTGAAAGAAATACGCTACGGCGGCATAAATGTGCGCCGATGTCTGTGAACCTGGGCCTTTGTATTTAATATACACTCACCGGCCACTTTATTAGGTACACCTTGCTAGTCCCGGGTTGGACCCCCTTTTGCCTTCATTCTTGGTGGCATAGATACAACAAGGAGTTGGAGACAATCCCCAGAGATTTTGCTCCATAGTGACATCATAACATCACACAGTTGCTGCAGATTTGTCTGCTGCACATCCATGACGCCAATCTCTTCCACCACATCCCAAAGGTGCTCTATTGCAGTGATGGCAAACCTTGGCACCCCAGATGTTTTAGAACTACATTTCCCATGATGATCATGCACTCTGCAATGTAGCTGAGCATCATGGGAAATGTAGTTCCAAAACATCTGGGGTGGCAAGGTTCGCTATATCTGCTCTATTGGATGAGATGTGGTGAGTGTGGAGGCCATTGAAGTACAGTGACCTCATTGTCCAGTGGTGAGATGATTGGAGGACAGTGACCTCATTGTCCAGTGGTGAGATGATTGGAGGACAGTGACCTCATTGTCCAGTGGTGAGATGATTGGAGGACAGAGACCTCATAGTCCAGTGGTGAGATGATTGGAGGACAGAGACCTCATAGTCCAGTGGTGAGATGATTGGAGTGTAGTGACCTCATTGTCCAGTGGTAAGATGATTGGAGGACAGAGACCTCATAGTCCAGTGGTGAGATGATTGGAGTGCAGTGACCTCATTGTCCATGGTGAGATGATTGGAGGACAGTGACCTCATTGTCCAGTGGTGAGATGATTGGAGGACAGAGACCTCATAGTCCAGTGGTGAGATGATTGGAGTGCAGTGACCTCATTGTCCAGTGGTGAGATGATTGGAGTGCAGTGACCTCATTGTCCAGTGGTGAGATGATTGGAGTGCAGTGACCTCATTGTCCAGTGGTGAGATGATTGGAGTGCAGTGACCTCATTGTCCAGTGGTGAGATGATTGGAGTGCAGTGACCTCATTGTCCAGTGGTGAGATGATTGGAGTGCAGTGACCTCATTGTCCAGTGGTGATATGATTGGAGTGCAGTGACCTCATTGTCCAGTGGTGAGATGATTGGAGTGCAGTGACCTCATTGTCCATGGTGAGATGATTGGAGTGCAGTGACCTCATTGTCCAGTGGTGAGATGATTGGAGGACAGAGACCTCATAGTCCAGTGGTGAGATGATTGGAGTGCAGTGACCTCATTGTCCAGTGGTGAGATGATTGGAGTGCAGTGACCTCATTGTCCAGTGGTGAGATGATTGGAGTGCAGTGACCTCATTGTCCAGTGGTGAGATGATTGGAGTGCAGTGACCTCATTGTCCAGTGGTGAGATGATTGGAGTACAGAGACCTCATTGTCCATGGTGAGATGATTGGAGTGCAGTGACCTCATTGTCCAGTGGTGAGATGATTGGAGTGCAGTGACCTCATTGTCCAGTGGTGAGATAATTGGAGTGCAGTGACCTCATTGTCCAGTGGTGATATGATTGGAGTGCAGTGACCTCATTGTCCAGTGGTGAGATGATTGGAGTGCAGTGACCTCATTGTCCATGGTGAGATGATTGGAGGACAGTGACCTCATTGTCCAGTGGTGAGATGATTGGAGGACAGAGACCTCATTGTCCAGTGGTGAGATGATTGGAGGACAGGGACCTCATTGTCCAGTGGTGAGATGATTGGAGTGCAGTGACCTCATTGTCCAGTGGTGAGATGATTGGAGGACAGAGACCTCATTGTCCAGTGGTAAGATGATTGGAGGACAGGGACCTCATTGTCCAGTGGTGAGATGATTGGAGTGCAGTGACCTCATTGTCCAGTGGTGAGATGATTGGAGTGCAGTGACCTCATTGTCCAGTGGTGAGATGATTGGAGGACAGTGACCTCATTGTCCAGTGGTGAGATGATTGGAGTGCAGTGACCTCATTGTCCAGTGGTGAGATGATTGTATCTTTGTGACATGGTGACATTATCCTGCTGGAAGGAGCCATCAGAAGATGGGGACACTGCAGTCATAAAGGGATGGACATGGTCAGCAGCAATACTCAGGTAGGCCGTGGGGTATAAAGGATTCTCAATTGGTACCAAGGGGCCCAAAATGTGCCAAGAAAATATCCCCCCCCCCCCCCCCCCCCCCACCATAACACCACCACCAGCCTGAACCGGTGATACAAGGCAGGACGGATCCGTGATTTCATGTTGTTTACACCAAATACTTTAATACACACACAATGCAGAATAGTTTACCTCCTGACCGGTGGCCACTTCAACTGCAATGTACACCGTCCCAGATGCCCTGTGTGAGAGACAACATTCCATGTTATTCCCATTTATATATACAGAGCACAGCAACCATCCATATCATTCCACAGAGCCCTCCACCTGCAATAATGAGCTTCACCCACCGACTAAAGCTGAACCGTGCGAAATAGGATCCTTTAGATTGTAAGCTCCTTGGGGCAGAACTGATGTGAGTGTACAGCGCTCAGCAGTACATTATATACACTATATTATGAAAAGTATCAGGTTGAGATCAGGACTCTGTGCAGGCCAGTCAAGTTCCTCCACCCCAAACTCGCTCATCTATGTCTTCATGGAGCTTTGTGCACTGGTGGGCAGTCATGTTGGAACAGGAAGGGACCGTCCCCAAACTGTTCCCACAAAGTTGGGAGCATGAATTGCCCAAAATGTCTCGGTATGCTGATGCCTTAAAGGGGTTGTAAAGGAATTATTATTTTTTCCCTAAATAGCTTCCTTTACCTCAGTGCAGTCCTCCTTCACTTACCTCATCCTTCCATTTTGCTTTCAAATGTCCTTATTTCTTCAGAGAAATCCTCACTTCCTGTTCTTCTGTCTGTAACTCCACACAGTAATGCAAGGATTTCTCCCTGATGTGGAGTGTCGTGCCCGCCCCTCCCTTGGACTACAGGAGAGTCGGGACACCCACTAACACACAGCTCCTTTCTCTATCTGCAAAGTAGAGAGCATCCTGACTCTCCTGTAGTCCAAGGAAGGGGGCGAGCTTGACACTCCACACCAGGGAGAAAGCCTTGCATTACTGTGTGGAGTTACAGACAGAAGAACAGAAGGTGAGGATTTCTCAGAAGAAATAAGGACATTTAAAAGCAAAATGGAAGGATGAGGTAAGTGAAGAAGGACTGCACTAAGGTAAAGGAAGCTATTTAGGGAAAAAAAATCCTTTACAACCCCTTTAAAGAGGAAGTAAACCCTGATGGGTTTTAATTCCTCTTTGTTTTCCTGCAAAAGGTAAAACATAATGGGCTAGTATGCTTCGCATACTAGCCCATTACATGTCACTTACCTTAAACAGAAGCCTGCGATGTCGCCGCTGTCCCCAATAGCAGCGAGTGTCCATCTTCTCCCCTCTTCCTTCCGGGGGGGCGCAAACTCCGGCTCTGTGACTGGCCGGAGTCGCGTGACGTCACTCCTGCGCAGTCGCGGCATGACTTCCTTTACAAACGGCGCGATCGTTGTTTCTAAAGTGCGCCTGCGCCATTGTCTATGGTACATGCGCCGTAGACATCATCGCACGTCTCTATTTTAGCTTTAGGAGACATTTCCAGCACCTACAGGTAAGTCTTAACCACTTGCCGACCAGCCGCCGCAGTAATACGGCGGCAGGTCGGCACGGGTGCGCGAGAGCCCGTAGCTCTACGTCGCGCCTTTCGCGGCCACTAGGGGGCGCGTGTGCGCCGCCGGCGGCCCGCGCGCGCGCCCCCCCGCTCGCCCCCGAGTCCCGTGCGTGTGCCCGGCGGGCACGATCGCCGCCGGGCACACGCGATCGCTCGTTACAGAGCGGGGAACGGGAGCTGTGTGTGAAAACACACAGCGCTCGTTCCTGTCAGCGGGGGAAACGCTGATTTTCTGTTCATACAATGTATGAACGGAAGATCAGTGATTCCCCCTAGTAAGTCCACCCCCCCCATACAGGTAGAACACAAATAGGAACACACTTAACCCCATCCCCCCCCCCCCCTAGTGTTAACCCCTTCACTGCCAATGGCATTTTTATAGTAATCCAATGCATTTTTATAGCATTGATCGCTAAAAAAATGCCAATGGTCCCAAAAAGGTGTCAAAAGTGTCCGAAGTGTCCGCCATAATATCGCAGTACCGAAAAAAAACGCTGATCGCCGCCATTACTAGTAAAAAAAAAAATAATAATAAAAATGCCATAAAACGACCCCCTATTTTGTAAACGCTATAACTTTTGCGCAAACCAATCAATAAACGCTAATTGCGATTTTTTTTATGAAAAATATGTAGAAGAATACGTATCGGCCTAAACTGAGGAAAAAATATTTTTTTTTATATATTTTTGGGGGATATTTATTATAGAAAAAAGTAAAAAATATTGCATTTTTTTCAAAATAGTCGCTCTGTTTTTGTTTATAGCGCAAAAAATAAAAACCGCAGAGATGATCAAATACCACCAAAAGAAAGCTCTATTTGTGGGAAAAAAAGGACGCCAATTTTGTTTGGGAGCCACGTCGCACGACCGCGCAATTGTCAGTTAAAGCGACGCAATGCCGAATCGCAAAAAGTGCTCTGGTCTTTGGACAGCAATATGGTCCGGGGCTAAAGTGGTTAAAGGGGAGTTCCGGCCTTTCTTTATGCTTATTAAAAGTCAGCAGCTACAAAAAGTGTAATAAACAGACACTTACCTGTTCCACTGTCCAGCGACGCACCACCAGGAGATTCGCTCTCCCCCCCCCCCCCCCCTCCGCCGGCGCCTCCATTGTAACTGTGGGCATCCGGCCATGACAGCTTTCGGCTTCGCGGCCGTGCACTCACTGCGCATGCGCGAATGGCGCAGCGCTCCCTGAGTGGACAGGCATTCGTCTGGGACCTGTCACATGTTCCAGGTGATCACCTACAAGGAGGGGCCACCAAAAGGCGATATGATATATTGCTTAAGTGGTCCCTGGGCGGAAGGAGGAAGTGGGACAGGAAGTCCATACTCCTTCTGAAGCCCCCACTCCCCCCCCCTCACCCCAAAAAACAACATGCCGAATGTGGCATGTAAGGGGGCGAGGCGTGGATTAAGCAGAAGTTCCACTTTTGGGTGGAGCTCTGCTTTAATCTAAGCTAACCTGTACAGGGAGTGCAGAATTATTAGGCAAGTTGTATTTTTGAGGATTAATTTTATTATTGAACAACAACCATGTTCTCAATGAACCCAAAAAACTCATTAATATCAAAGCTGAATATATTTGGAAGTAGTTTTTAGTTTGTTTTTAGTTTTAGCTAATTTAGGGGATATCTGTGTGTGCAGGTGACTATTACTGTGCAGAATTATAAGGCAACTTCCTTTCCTTTGGCAAAATGGGTCAAAAGAAGAACTTGCCAGGCTCAGAAAAGTCAAAAATAGTGAGATATCTTGCAGAGGGATGCAGCACTCTTAAAATTGCAAAGCTTCTGAAGCGTGATCATCGAACAATCAAGCGTTTCATTCAAAATAGTCAACAGGGTCGCAAGAAGCGTGTGGAAAACCCAAGGCGCAAAATAACTGCCCATGAACTGAGAAAAGTCAAGCGTGCAGCTGCCAAGATGCCACTTGCCACCAGTTTGGCCATATTTCAGAGCTGCAACATCACTGGAGTGCCCAAAAGCACAAGGTGTGCAATACTCAGAGACATGGCCAAGGTAAGAAAGGCTGAAATACGACCACCACTGAACAAGACACACAAGCTGAAACGTCAAGACTGGGCCAAGAAATATCTCAAGACTGATTTTTCTAAGGTTTTATGGACTGATGAAATGAGAGTGAGTCTTCATGGGCCAGATGGATGGGCCCGTGGCTGGATTGGTAAAGGGCAGAGAGCTCCAGTCCGACTCAGACGCCAGCAAGGTGGAGGTGGAGTACTGGTTTGGGCTGGTATCATCAAAGATGAGCTTGTGGGGCCTTTTCGGGTTGAGGATGGAGTCAAGCTCAACTCCCAGTCCTACTGCCAGTTTCTGGAAGACCCCTTCTTCAAGCAGTGGTACAGGAAGAAGTCTGCATCCTTCAAGAAAAACATGATTTTCATGCAGGACAATGCTCCATCACACGCGTCCAAGTACTCCACAGCGTGGCTGGCAAGAAAGGGTATAAAAGAAGAAAAACTAATGACATGGCCTCCTTGTTCACCTGATCTGAACCCCATTGAGAACCTGTGGTCCATCATCAAATGTGAGATTTACAAGGAGGGAAAACAGTACACCTCTCTGAACAGTGTCTGGGAGGCTGCGGTTGCTGCTGCACGCAATGTTGATGGTGAACAGATCAAAACACTGACAGAATACATGGATGGCAGGCTGCATGAGTGTCCTTGCAAAGAAAGGTGGCTCTATTGGTCACTGATTTGTGTTTGTTTTGTTTTTGAATGTCAGAAATGTATATTTGTGAATGTTGAGATGTTATATTGGTTTCACTGGTAAAAATAAATAATTGAAATGGGTATATATTTGTTTTTTGTTAAGTTGCCTAATAATTATGCACAGTAATAGTCACCTGCACACACAGATATCCCCCTAAAATAGCTAAAACTAAAAACAAACTAAAAACTACTTCCAAAAATATTCAGCTTTGATATTAATGAGTTTTTGGGTTCATTGAGAACATGGATGTTGTTCAATAATAAAATGAATCCTCAAAAATACAACTTGCCTAATAATTCTGCACTCCCTGTATGTACAAGTGGTAGTGCAGAGTGTACAACCACTTTAAGAGTACCCTAAAAAACAACCCCACACCATAATCCCCCCTCCATCAAATGATTTGGACCAGTGCACAAGGTTCATAAAGACAAGGATGAGCGAGTTTGGGGTGGAGGAACTTGTTTGGCCTGCACAGAGTCCTGACCTCATCCTGATAGAACACCTTTGGGATGATTTATAGCAGAGACTGCGTGCCAGGCCTTCTCATCCAACATCAGTGCCTGATTTCACAAATGCCCTTCTGGAAGAATGGTCAAACATTCCCATAGACACACTCCTAAACCTTGTGGACAGCCTTCCTAGAAGAGTTGAAGCTGCTATAGCTGCAAAGGGGGGGGGGGGGGGCAACCCAATATTGAACCCTACGGACTAAGAGGCGGCGTACACACGACCGAGGTTCTCGCTGGAAACCAGCGAGAACCTCGCTGAAAGCTGCATTCCAGCGAGGACCTCGGCCGTGTGTACGCTCTCGGCGAGCATCCCGTCGGGAAGCCCGTCGAGCAGAAATAACAAAATTTGCTCGACGGCCCGCCTGGATGAATGGCTGGTTGCCATTCCCGACGGGCGGGTCGCCGATTTCGACGGCCGGCAGGGAACCTCGACGGGCGGAACGATGTGTTCTGCCCGTCGAGGTTCTCTGCCGTGTGTACGCGGCCAGACTGGGATGCCATTAAAGTTCATGTAAAGACGGGTGTCCCAATACTTTTGGTAATATGGTGTAAATTCCTGTAATAAATAAATCAGTTGTAAAGATACTAAAAGGCCCACGTTATCTCTGATAGTCCTGTGAGGCTCTTCTGGGCAGAAGGCGCAGCCCTGCGGCATTCCTTCGGACGCCATATGTGCCCAGGTTGAGAGATGTCCAAGAGGAAAACAAAGGGAACATTCATGCTGGGAGTGTAAGCGGGGCATTCCCCGGCTGTGAGTGAAAGCAGGTCTACCGGCCTGTGAGCGGCTCGCAGGAATTGGCATGCAGGCTCTGTGCCAAGGGAGCTTTTATAGGTATTGGAAGAACCGAATGGCACCTCGGTGACACAACAGACGCTGCGGACCCCAGGAGCGAAGATCGCGCTGGGGGTGTGCGCTGAATAAAAATCCTAATAAGAACGA
Source organism: Rana kukunoris (assembly GCA_029574335.1). NCBI lineage: Eukaryota > Metazoa > Chordata > Amphibia > Anura > Ranidae > Rana > Rana kukunoris. Next base: position 71,293,079 of record CM056059.1, on the reverse strand, counting down.
TGATGTGATGTCCTTAGAGTGGGAAGTCACACCTCGTTATGGGTCACGCTAATTGAGTGTGAGGATTATCACCGCCGCTCTGCCAAGAAAATCTGCCGCTGTTTTTTTTTTGTTTTTTTTAAATGCGTTCACTAAAAAGGGAAACTATCCGCATTTTCCTGATCAGAAGTTCCAAACATTATTGTAATATTCACTCCATAAGATCCCTCCACTCATAAGTCAGGATTTCTAGTTATTGGTGGGGCCAGAGGGGCCGAGCCAATCCAGAGCTTCTAATGTGTCTCTAATACTCCAATAGAGTCTTCTCCCGCCCACCTCAGAGTTATGGATCTTCCCGCCCACTTTGGGGCTTTCCCATCCTGTCTGTTATATTCTCCATAATATAAAGGTAACCACTTCAGGCCCGCGCTACCGTCGAATGACGGCAACAGCGCGGGCCTGAATATCCAACATGCCGTCATTTTACGGCATCTCCTTTGGGCGTTCCCAGCGCGAGCTGTGGAGCGCGCTGCGGGGAAGCCCTGTGTTGTCCGTGTCCCTTGGACACGGCCAATCACAGATCGTGGCGAACGGCCAATCAGAGTGGCCATTTGCGATGCGATCTGTGGGCGAATGAGAGATGATCTCATAGATCATCTCTCATTGCCGTTTTACACAGAGACAGCGTCCTGTCTCTGGAGAGGAGGAGCCCGATCTGTGTTCCTTCCTACATAGGGACACAGATCGGTCACCCCCCAGTCACCCCCCCCCTCCCCCCACAGTTAGAACACACCTAGCATACACATTTAACCCCTTCCTCACCCCCTAGTGTTAACCCCTTCAACGCCAGTCACATTTATACTGTAATTAGTGCATATTTATAGCACTGATCGCAGTATAAATGTGAATGGCGCCAAAAATGTGTCAAAAGTGTCCGATGTGTCCACCATAACGTCGCAGTACCAATAAAAATCGCAGATCGCCGCCATTTCTAGTAAAAAAAAAATAATAAATAATAATTCTCTCCCCTATTTTGTAAGCGCTATAACTTTTGCGCAAACCAGTCGCTTATTGCGATTTATTTTTATTTTTACCAAAAATATGTAGAAGAATACGTATCGCCCTAAACTGAGAAAAAAAAATGTGTTTTTTTTTAATTGGGATATTTATTATAGCAACAAGTAAAAAATATTGTATTTTTCTTCAAAATTGTTGCTCTTTTTTGTTTATAGCGCAAAAAATAAAAACTGCATAGGCGATCAAATACCACCAAAAGAAAGCTCTACTTGTGGGGAAGAAAGGACGTAAATTTTGTTTGGGAGCCACGTCGCACGACCGCGCACTTGTCAGTTAAAGCGACGCAGTGCCGGAAGCTGAAATTTCACCTGGGCAGGAGGGGGGTGTATGTGCCCAGTAAGCAAGTGGTTAATTACAAAAAGTACTGATGGGAACCCCTCATAATGGGCACAGCAGGTATGTAGACCCGAGAACTCAACACAGGGATGGTGGCAACCCCTCCTAATGAGCCTAGAGGGTGTACAGACCCGGGAACTCAGCTCAGGGATGGTGGGAACCCCTCATAATGAGCCTAGAGTGTGTACAGACCTGGGAACTCAGCTCAGGGATGGTGGGAACCCCTCATAATGAGCCTAGAGGGTGTACAGACCTGGGAACTCAGCTCAGGGATGGTGGGAACCCCTCATAATGAGCCTAGAGGGTGTACAGACCTGGGAACTCAGCTCAGGGATGGTGGGAACCCCTCATAATGAGCCTAGAGGGTGTACAGACCCGGGAACTCAGCTCAGGGATGGTGGGAACCCCTCATAATGAGCCTAGAGGGTGTACAGACCTGGGAACTCAGCTCAGGGATGGTGGGAACCCCTCATAATCAGCATAGAGGGTGTACAGACCTGGGAACTCAGCTCAGGGATGGTGGGAACCCCTCATAATGAGCCTAGATGGTGTACAGACCCGTGAACTCAGCTCAGGGATGGTGGGAACCCCTCATAATGAGCCTAGAGTGTGTACAGACCTGGGAACTCAGCTCAGGGATGGTGGGAACCCCTCATAATGAGCCTAGAGGGTGTACAGACCTGGGAACTCAGCTCAGGGATGGTGGTAACCCCTCATAATGAGCCTAGAGTGTGTACAGACCTGGGAACTCAGCTCAGGGATGGTGGGAACCCCTCATAATGAGCCTAGAGGGTGTACAGACCTGGGAACTCAGCGCAGGGATGGTGGGAACTTCTAATAATGGGCACAGCAGGTGTACAGACACAGAAACTTGGCACAAGGATGGTGGGAACCTCTCATAATGGGCACAGCAGGTGTACAGAGCCGGGAACTCAGCACAGGGATGGTGGGAAACTGCCATTCCACTCCTTGTCAGTGAAGGGTGTGGTTGCCGATTCCTTAGCTCCTGTGCTCCAGAGACCAGGGGCTGGAGTGACTTCTCTTCCCCAGGAGGGATGCTGGATCCTGGGGAGGAGCCGGGCGGGGCCCCCCTGGATAGGCCTCTGGAAGATTCTGGGCCTACCCAAAGGAGAGATGAGTCCCTGTCAGCCTTTAGACAGAGGACTGTCAGCAAGCTGAAGAAGATTGAGTAGGAGGAGGAAAAGTTGATGGTCTTGATGGCTGAATTCAGAAAGAAAAAGCAGATCTGTGCGAAAATGTACAGCAAGAAAAGAGCGGCTCTGAGGCCTGAGCTGAAGGACCTGGAACAGGCTGTGAGGAGGCAGAAGAAATTGCTGTATTCTCTGAAGGAAAATAGCGGCATTTTTAAAGCAAAATATAAAAATGAGCGATTTAATCGCATGAGAAAGGGAGCCGCTTCCTGCATGGAGGGTGAGGAGACCGGCGAGGAGATACAGACAGACTCAGCGCTGAGTGAGACGGTGGGCCCGGAGGATGAGCCCATCAGTTCAACACCTCAGACATCTGCTGAGCCCTCAATGGCGGAGGCCTCTGTCCCCTTCCCACCCCAGCAATGTAGAGCATCTCAGGAGGGTGAAGGTTCTGCCATGCTGGATTTCATCACCAAACTGGAATCCCCTCCTGATGCGGCTTCCCCGGATGGTGATGACAAGATGGACACCGTTCCTGGCCCTGTGAAGGACAAACCTGTGCCCAGAGCAAGATCCACCAAGTCTGCAGCAGCTGGAGGGAAGTCCAATCCCACCATCAGCCATGACATTGTAAAGGCAACAACCCAGCAAGCAGGTACAGTGTGTGTGCGAGATGATGGTGTGAACTTTATCAAAGACAATGGGCATGCTGGGGGTTGTAGTGCTGCAGACAATCAGCCCAGACCTATGGACAATGTACAGCATACACCTGATAACTGTCAGCTTGAGTCTGCAGAGAGGTCCATGGACAATACAGAGACTTTGCCTGGACCAGGCACAGCGGCTGTACCTGTGAATGATGGAGAAGATGCTGGGAGCAGTAGTGCCACAACTCCCCAGGAGTGTGCAGTGGACGGGACTGGAGCTGTGTGTACAGAGCGGGGGGGAGGGGATGGGTCCTGACTCTGATATCCCAGCTGAATCAGACTCTTTGCCAGCAGATGTGACTGTGTCTAAGGACAGGACTGTGAATACTGGGGGTGTTAAGTCCTATGCTGGTGTTGCTGCTGCAGGATCTTGGAAGGGGGAACAAGCAGGGAAGGAGCATGGGAATGTTTTGCCTCCCTCCATGTTCCAAAGGAGGAATGTTGTGCAGCTGAGGTGGGAAGGCGGTGGGATCCCCCCACATAGGAGGGCGGTGGTGGATAAAATCTTACAGATGGGGTTTACACCCTCGGATATCTTCGCCCTGATCAGTTCGGCGGGTTCCTATAAGTATGATTTGTCCTTTCTCCGCCCTGAGTCTTTGGACGTTTTTTGGGAGAAGTATGAGCGTGTGTGTAGGGGCCTGCCGGACTGGAAGGGGGTCATGCCCAAGCTTGTCTCCCGTCAGCCCCTCATTAAAATGGTGACAATTCTTGTCCGTAATGAGTCCATACCCCAGGGGGACTTATGTGTATGGCTGAGGAGGTATGGAGATGTCCTGAGCCCCCTAAAAAAGATCCTGGATGATCGGGGAATATGGACGGGGGGAAAGTCTGTACAGTTAAAACTAAAGATCATTGATAATGTTGTCCAGCATCTGCCATCCTCAGCTTTCCTGGGGAGGGACAGAATGACCATCTTTTATCCGGGCCAGCCAAAGCTGTGCAATAAGTGTGGAGACAAAGGTCACCTTGCGTCCTCCTGTCCAGTGATGAAGTGCTCTCTGTGCCAGGGTAGAGGACATCTGGCGAAGGACTGTAACCTTATAAGGTGCAATCTGTGCAATGTGGTGGGACATCCTTATAGTCAGTGTCCTGAGGCAATGCACAACAAGCCTGAGCTCATGAGAGAGTTCTTCCGCCTGGACATGGAGGATATCCAGAGCTCAGCAGCTGGAGGGCCTGTGAGTCCGTCCGGGTCTGTGCCAACACCCAATGTGCCCATGTCTGTGCCAACACCCAATGTGCCCGTGTCTCCCCAGTCTGTACGTTTACCTAGTGTGGCCGTATCTTCCCAGTCTGAGGTGCCCCAGTCTATGCCAATACCCAATGTGTCAGTGTCTCCCCAGTCTGTACGTTTACCTAGTGTGGCCGTATCTTCCCAGTCTGAGGTGCCCCAGTCTATGCCAATACCCAATGTGTCAGTGTCTCCCCAGTCTGTACGTTTACCTAGTGTGGCCGTATCTTCCCAGTCTGAGGTGCCCCAGTCTATGCCAATACCCAATGTGTCAGTGTCTCCCCAGTCTGTACGTTTACCTAGTGTGGCCGTATCTTCCCAGTCTGAGGTGCCCCAGTCTATGCCAATACCCAATGTGTCAGTGTCTCCCCAGTCTGTACGTTTACCTAGTGTGGCCGTATCTTCCCAGTCTGAGGTGCCCCAGTCTATGCCAATACCCAATGTGTCAGTGTCTCCCCAGTCTGTACGTTTACCTAGTGTGGCCGTATCTTCCCAGTCTGAGGTGCCCCAGTCTATGCCAATACCCAATGTGTCAGTGTCTCCCCAGTCTGTACGTTTACCTAGTGTGGCCGTATCTTCCCAGTCTGAGGTGCCCCAGTCTATGCCAATACCCAATGTGTCAGTGTCTCCCCAGTCTGTACGTTTACCTAGTGTGGCCGTATCTTCCCAGTCTGAGGTGCCCCAGTCTATGCCAATACCCAATGTGTCAGTGTCTCCCCAGTCTGTACGTTTACCTAGTGTGGCCGTATCTTCCCAGTCTGAGGTGCCCCAGTCTATGCCAATACCCAATGTGTCAGTGTCTCCCCAGTCTGTACGTTTACCTAGTGTGGCCGTATCTTCCCAGTCTGAGGTGCCCCAGTCTATGCCAATACCCAATGTGTCAGTGTCTCCCCAGTCTGTACGTTTACCTAGTGTGGCCGTATCTTCCCAGTCTGAGGTGCCCCAGTCTATGCCAATACCCAATGTGTCAGTGTCTCCCCAGTCTGTACGTTTACCTAGTGTGGCCGTATCTTCCCAGTCTGAGGTGCCCCAGTCTATGCCAATACCCAATGTGTCAGTGTCTCCCCAGTCTGTATGTAAGGTGTCAGTTGCAGAGAATGTCTCCAATCCTTCTGTGTCTTCTAAAATTGCAGAGGCAGCAAGAGGTGCTGAGGCTGGTGCATCGGGTGTGGTGCCAGTCCCCCTTCCTCGACGCTGCAGGGTTCCTGTTAAGGATCGTGGGGAGGATGGTGAAGAAGCTGGCCTAGTGGTGGATCAGGGAAGTGAGTGTGGGGGGGAGGGGGGTGAAGGGTGTGGGGAGGCTGTTGATTCCGGGTTGTCCAAAGATGATATGGAGTGGTTGGAGGATAAAAGGAAGAGGGGCAAAAGTAAAGGAAAAAAAGGAGGTTCAGTTACCTTAAGCCCAGAGGTTTTGCCTTTGGCGAATAAATTTAATGTGCTGTCTGATGATGATGAAGATGATGATGAAGCTGAATGGGACTCGTTCAGTTCAGCATCCTCTATGGATGAAGAGTGCCAGGGTGCAACGAAGCGCGCTGGTTCTCCAGGGAGGGGGAGTAGCCAGGCTAGGAAACGCACCCAACTACTCTAATGGCGGTTCCCACTCATGTTATATAAAAGGCGACATGCATGGTGATGTTCATTAGTCCGGCTCTCCCGTAGGGATTATGTTTTGCACAATTTGGTTTGCACCGTTTATTATGTTCTTGGTTTTGTTTTGTATAGTCATATTTAATTATTTTGTAAATATGTTTTATTTATTATGGTTTTATTGTATATAAGTTGTTGTTTGTAAGATTTTTCAATAAACAAAATTAACCCCTCATAATGGGCACAGCAGGTGTATAGAACCGGGAACTCAGCACAGGGATGGTGGGAACCCCTCATAATGGGCACAACAGGTGTACAGACCCGGGAACTCAGCACAGGGATGGTGGAAACCCCTCAATGGGCACAGCAGGTGTACAGACCCAGGAACTTAGCACAGGGATAGTGGGAACCCCTCATAATGGGCACAGTAGGTATACAGACCCGGGAACTAAGCACAGGGATGGTGGAAACCCCTCAATGGGCACAGCAGGTGTACAGACCCGGGAACTCAGCACAGGGATGGTGGGAACCCCTCATAATGGGCACAACAGGTGTACAGACCCAGGAACTCAGCACAGGGATAGTGGGAACCCCTCATAATGGGCACAACAGGTGTACAGACCTGGGAACTCAGCACAGGGATGGTGGAAACCCCTCAATGGGCACAGCAGGTGTACAGACCCAGGAACTCAGCACAGGGATAGTGGGAACCCCTCATAATGGGCACAGTAGGTATACAGACCCGGGAACTAAGCACAGGGATGGTGGAAACCCCTCACAATGGGTACAGCAGGTGTACAGACCCAGGAACTCAGCACAGGGATGGTAGGAACACCTTATAATGGGCACAACAGGTGTACAGACCTGGGAACTCAGCACAGGGATGGTGGAAACTCAATGGGCACAGCAGGTGTACAGACCCAGGAACTCAGCACAGGGATAGTGGGAACCCCTCAATGGGCACAGCAGGTGTACAGACCCAGGAACTTAGCACAGGGATTAATGGGAACCCCTCATAATGGGCGCAGTAAGTATACAGACCCGGGAACTCAGCACAAGGATGGTGTGAACCTCTCATAATGGGCACAGCAGGTGTACAGACCCGGGAACTCAGCACAGGGATGTTGGGAACCCTTCATAATGGGCACAGCAGGTGTACAGACCCGGGAACTCAGCACAGGGATGGTGGGAACCTCTAATAATGGGCACAGCAGGTGTCCAGACCCGGGAGATCAGTGCGGGGATGGTGGAAACCCCTCATAATGGGCAGAGCAATTGTACAGACCCAGCACAGGAAAATGCTATTGTCAGTTAAAGTAGCACAGTGCTGAATAGCAAAAAATGGCCCGTCCATGAAGGGGGTAAAACCTTTTGAGGGGAAAATTGGTTAAAGAGACGAGGGTGTGCCTGTATTGTAATGAATTATTGTAGCTGTGATTCCAGCCAGCTCTCCTTGCAGGAAGTGGAATCCACACCGTAGTAGTAGTAGGGGTTTACAAGTCACACCATGACAATGACCGGATTTACTAAGCAGTGTTATGTGAGAGGCGTCCAGGTACGTTCCAGGTGTGGCCGAGACTGAATACAGACTTTGTGTCCCGATATCTGATCCGGCTTTTTACTCACTCCACACTCCGGGGCAGATGGAGGGAAGTTTTGGGGTTATTACAGGGCCACAGCCAGAGATTACTCATTCACCAAGGCTAGACTGACTTAAAGAGTCCCTGTCACCAACTCAAAAGTGGTTTAAGACACAAACAATCAGTATTTTACATGTTTACTTGCAGTGTTTCTCCATTCCACCAGAGGTCAGGCAAAAAGAGCACAGGAAATGTACAATCATCAGAGGATGAGAGGAAGGAGCACAGGAGGAGTACAATCATCAGAGGATGGGTGGAAGGAGCACAGGAGAAGTACAATCACCAGAGGATGGGTGGAAGGAGCACAGGAGGAGTACAATCATCAGAGGATGAGAGGAAGGAGCACAGGAGGAGTACAATCATCAGAGGATGGGTGGAAGGAGCACAGGAGGAGTACAATCATCAGAGGATGGGTGGAAGGAGCACAGGAGAAGTACAATCACCAGAGGATGGGTGGAAGGAGCACAGGAGTACAATCATCAGAGGATGGGTGGAAGGAGCACAGGAGGAGTACAATCATCAGAGGATGGGTGGAAGGAGCACAGGAGGAGTACAATCATCAGAGGATGAGAGGAAGGAGCACAGGAGGAGTACAATCATCAGAGGATGGGTGGACGTAGGACTGGAGGAGTACAATCATCAGAGGATGGGTGGAAGGAGGACTGGAGGAGTACAATCACCAGAGGATGGGTGGAAGGAGGACTGGAGGAGTACAGTCATCAGAGGATGGGTGGAAGGAAAACAGGAGGAGTACAATCATCAGAGGATGGGTGGAAGGAGCACAGGAGAAGTACAATCATCAGAGGATGAGAGGAAGGAGCACAGGAGCACAATCATCAGAGGATGGGTGGAAGGAGCACAGGAAGAGTACAATCATCAGAGGATGGGTAGAAGGAGCACAGGAGGAGTACAATCATCAGAGGATGAGAGAAAGGAGCACAGGAGGAGTACAATCATCAGAGGATGGGTGGAAGGAGCACAGGAAGAGTACAATCATCAGAGGATGATAGGAAGGAGCACAGGAGGAGTACAATCATCAGAGGATGGGTGGAAGGAGGACTGGAGGAGTACAATCATCAGAGGATGGATGGAAGGAGCACAGGAGGAGTACAATCATCAGAGGATGGGTGGAAGGCGCACAGGAGGAGTACAATCATCAGAGGATGGGTGGAAGGAGCACAGGAGGAGTACAATCATCAGAGGATGAGAGGAAGGAGCACAGGAGGAGTACAATCATCAGAGGATGGGTGGAAGGAGGACTGGAGGAGTACAATCATCAGAGGATGGGTGGAAGGAGCACAGGAGGAGTACAATCATCAGAGGATGGGTGGAAGGCGCACAGGAGGAGTACAATCATCAGAGGATGGGTGGAAGGGGCACAGAAGGAGTGCAATCATCAGAGGATGGTTGGAAGGAGCACAGGAGGAGTACAATCATCAGAGGATGGGTGGAAGGAGCACAGGAGGAGTGCAATCAGAGGATGGGTGGAAGGAGGACTAGAGGAGTGCAATCATCAGAGGATGGGTAAAAGGAGCACAGGAGGAGTACAATCATCAGAGGATGGGTGGAAGGGGCACAGAAGGAGTGCAATCATCAGAGGATGGGTGGAAGGAGCACAGGAGTGCAATTATCAGAGAGTGGGTGGAAGGAGCACAGGAGGAGTGCAATCATTAGAGGATGGGTGAAAGGAGCACAGGAGGAGTACAATCATCAGAGGATGGGTGGAAGGCGCACAGGAGGAGTACAATCATCAGAGGATAAGAGGAAGGAGCACAGGAGGAGTACAATCATCAGAGGATGAGCAGAAGGAGTAAAATCATCAGAGGATGGGTGGAAGGAGAACAGGAGGAGTACAATTATCAGAGGATGGGTGGAAGGAGCACAGGAGGAGTGCAATCAGAGGATGGGTGGAAGGAGGACTAGAGGAGCGCAATCATCAGAGGATGGGTAAAAGGAGCACAGGAGGAGTACAATCATCAGAGGATGGGTGGAAGGGGCACAGAAGGAGTGCAATCATCAGAGGATGGGTGGAAGGAGCACAGGAGTGCAATTATCAGAGAGTGGGTGGAAGGAGCACATTAGGAGTACAAATTTAGAGGATGGGTGGAAGGGGCACAGAAGGAGTACAATCATCAAAGGATGAGTGGAAGGAGCACAGGAGGAGTGCAATCATCAGAGGATGGGTGAAAGGAGCACAGGAGGAGTACAATCATCAGAGGATGGGTGAAAGGAGCACAGGAGGTGTACAATCATCAGAGGATGGGTGGAAGGGGCACAGGAGGAGTACAATCATGGAAGGGGCACAGAGGATGGAAGGGCACAGAAGGATCGTGCAATCATCAAAGGAGCACAGGAGGAGTACAATCATCAGAGGATGGGTGAAAGGAGCACAGAAGGAGTACAATCATCAGAGGATGGGTGAAAGGAGCACAGGAGGAGTACAATCATCAGAGGATGGGTGGAAGGGGCACAGAAGGAGTACAATGATCAAAGAATGAGTGGAAGGAGCACAGAAGGAGTACAATCATCAGAGGATGGGTGAAAGGAGCACATTAGGAGTACAATCATCAAAGAATGAGTGGAAGGAGCACAGAAGGAGTGCAATCATCAGAGGATGGGTGAAAGGAGCACATGAGGAGTACAATCATCAGAGGATGGGTGGAAGGAGCACAGGAGGAGTACAATCATCAGAAGATGGGTAGAAGGAGTACTAGAAGGAGTGCAATCATCAGAGGATGGGTGGAAAGAGCACAGGAGGAGTGCAATCATCAGTGGATGGGTGGAAGGAGCACAGGAGGAGTACAATCATCAGAGGATGTGTAAAAGGAGCACAGGAGGAGTACAATCATCAGAGGATAGGTGGAATGAGCACAGGAGGAGTACAATCATCAGAGGATGGGTGGAAGGAGCACAGGAGGAGTACAATCATCAGAGGATGGGTGGAAGGGGCACAGGAGGAGTACAATCATCAGAGGATGGGTGGAAGGAGCACAGGAGGAGTACAATCATCAGAGGATGGGTGGAAGGGGCACAGGAGGAGTACAATCATCAGAGGATGGGTGGAAGGCGCACAGGAGTAGTACAATCATCAGAGGATGGGTGGAATGAGCACAGGAGGAGTACAATCATCAGAGGATAAGAGGAAGGAGCACAGGAGGAGTACAATTGTCAGAAAACAGATGAAAGGACAAGAGGAGTTCAGTCATCAGAAGATTGGCGGAACCTAACCTAAGGAGGTCTTCACTGTGCATACATTTCACAACCAGGGTCACCGCTTTGCAAACATCTCACCACTGGTGTCCTTGAGAAACATACAAAGCTGCTGCTAACCCACCAACTTTTAACCCAGAACTGAAGGTCCATTTGTATCATTAAAAAAAGAAAAAAACATATTTAAAAAAAATGTATTAATACTAACCCTTGCCCAATCTTCTCGAACCTTGTGTATTTTTTCTTTGGGTCTCCCACACTTACAATGGTCCCTGTAAAACCAGAATAAACAATATTAAAGGACTGCTAAATACAAAGGACAGACTCTACAGTCCCATCGGCTAGAGGTTTTTTTCTTTTTTTTTTCCCCCAACCTCACAATAACGTGTCTGGATATACCTACAGCCTAAAAATGTAATCTAAGCTTGATTTCCTTCCTTCAAGACACCGGGGGGGGGGGGGGGGGGGGGGGGGGGGGGGCTATGCAGTTGACCAACAGGACAAAGGGGATTTTCATATTATTTTCCCACTCCTGACTATATCTAACCCAAAAGTAACATAAATCCTACCCCTGGCTATACCCAACTCAAAAGAAAATACAGTAGATCCTACCCATGACTATACCCAACTCAACGTAAATATATCCTACCCATGACTATACTTAATTCAAAAGTAACATAAATCCTACTCCTGACTTTACCTAACCCAAAAGTAACATAAATCCTACCCACAACTGTACCCAACGCAAAAATAAAATTCTACCTTCGACTATATCTAAACCAAAAGTAAAATAACTTCTACCCTCGACTATACCCAACTTAGGGCCAGATTCAGGTAGATGGGAGCATCTTTGCTCTGGAGTAACGCTTCTCATTTACGTTACTCTGGCGAAATTTTAGGAGCAAGTGCTGTTATTCATGAAGCACTTGCTCCTAAAGTTGCGGCAGCGTATCGTAAATGAGCCGGCGGAATTCAAATTGGGCGGGTACGGGGCGTGTATTATTTAAAATAAGCGCAATCCCGCGGCGAACGTACTGCGCATGCGTCGACTGTCATGCGCGTGCGTCATGCATCCCAGTGCGCATGCTCCAAATTCTGTCAGTGAAAGTCAATGACGTCAAATCCCCATTCATGGACGTTTTACGCAAGCGACGCGTTTTTTTTTTTTCGACGCGATGACGACGCCTATACATAACATAGGATACTCCACTAGGGGGCTGCTTTATCTTTACGCCGCGTATCGCTTACGGAAACGTCGGAAAGTCACTGCGTCGCGCCCGAATACGATCGTGAATTGCCGATTCCCGCTGATTAACATATTTTTTCTGCGTAAATCAGCGGGAACGCCTCCGGCGCCATTTTTAAATTAAAGTTGCGATGCGATGGCGAAATTCAATTACGCCGATCGCATCGGAACTCCAACCCGGCGTTTCTTGTTTTCTGGTTACAGAAAACAGAAACGCCGGCTTAAAGTGACAGTTAGGCTGGAGTATCACTGATACTCCAGCCTAACTCTACCTGAATCTGGCCCTTAGAAGCAAAATTTATCTTACCCCAAAAGAAGACCTAATCCAAAGTAAAATAAATCCTACAACCCCAACTTTACCTAGCCCAAAAGTAAAATATATTCTACCCCCAACTATACCTAGCCCAAAAGTAAAATAAATCTTACCCCCCCTCAACTATACCTAGCCCAAAACGAAAAAATATTCTACCCCTGACTATACCTAACCTAAAGGTAAAATAAATCCTAACCCTGACTACACCTAACCCCAAAGTTGAATTAATCTTACCCCCGACTATATCTAACCCAAAAGTATAATAAATCCTACCCCTAGAGTACATAGTTACGTTGAAATAAAAGACATAGGGCCAGATCCACAAAGCCCATCCTATCTTTCTGCCGGCGTAGCGTATCTTGTTTACGCTACACCGTCGTATGCTAGGAAGGCAAGTTCCGTATCCACAAAGGACTTGCGTCCTAAGTTATGGTGGCGTAGGGTAAATGGGCCGGTGTAAGCACGCGCAATTCAAATGGGGAAGAGGTGGGCGTCTTATTTAAATCAATCGTGACCCAACATAAATTAAAATTTTTTTTAACTGTGCATGCGCCGGCCGTGGACGTATCCCAGTGCGCATGCTCCAAATCACGTCGGAAAACGTCAATGAAAACGACGTGAACGTAATTTCCGCAAATCCTTATTCGCGAACGGTTTACGCAAACGACGTGAACGACGGAAAATTTGACGCTGGCCCGACGTCCATACTTAACATTACGTACGCCTCTATACAGCAGGGGTAACTTTAAGCCGGACCTACGCTTATGCAAACGACGTAAAAACACTGCGCCGGGTGTACGTACGTTCGTGGATCGGCGTATCGACCTCATTTGCATATTTTACGTGGAACAACAACGGAAGCGCCCCTAGTGTCCAGCGTAAATATGCAACTAAGATACGACGGCGTAAGACGTATTATCTTAGCATAATTCTGGCGTATCTTGTTTTGTGAATACAAAACAAAGATACGCCGGCGCAGATTTGAATTTATGGCGGCGTATTTGGAGATACGCCCACCGTAAATTTCTGTGGATCTGGCCCACAGAGTCCATCTAGTTCAACCAACAGAAGGGTAACAAAAATGTTTTATACAATCCTTTATAAAAAATTATAGGACATCGTTTAGTAGACCTGTTTAATGGCCCGGGTAAAGTCTTCCACAAAACTACATTACAAGCACAGATATCGGTTATTCCGAAGGAAGGCAAAGACCCAAACCAATGCGGGAGCTATCGGCCGATCTCTCTTCTTAATACTGACTTTAAGTTATTTACTAAAATCCTGGCCGTTAGACTCCAACAGCATCTAACGTTTCTCATTCATTTAGATCAGGTAGGTTTTGTCCCGACTAGGGAAGCCAGAGACAATACCACTAAAGTCTTAAACCTGTTACACATTGCAGTAGATAAAAAAACACCATGCCTTTTCCTTGGGACGGACGCCGAAAAGGCGTTCGACCGGGTCAATTGGGCGTTCATGTTTGAGACGCTGCGATATATAGGCCTGGGGAGTAAGATGCTTCGTTGGATAACTGCAGCTTACACTGAACCTACAGCCAGTGTTAGAGCTAATGGGGTTCTCTCAGAGACCTTCACAGTTACCAACGGCACTAGACAGGGCTGTCCCTTATCACCCCTCCTGTTTGCACTCTCTCTGGAACCCTTCTTGTGCCACATCCGACTGAATCCAAATATTACAGGTATAGGAGTGAACGAAAGGCAATATAAAATCTGTGCCTACGCTGATGATCTGATGTTCACCCTTACAAACCCTATGACCTCCCTGCCAAATCTGTTACACGAATTCGAATTATATGGTCAGCTTTCTAATTTTAAGATCAACTATAATAAATCAGAGGCAATGGGCATAGGGATTCCACCTACTCAACTTATTAGACTTAGAGATAGCTTTCACCTGAAATGGACAGATACGGCTTTGTTGTATCTTGGTATTCATATACCTACGTCCTTTTCCCAAGTTTTTAAGTTAAACTTCCCACCTCTTTTGAAGACAATTCAACAGTCGCTGGACCAATGGAGTAGTGGTCTTCACTCCTGGTTGGGCCGCTGTAATATTCTTAAAATGGCAGTGCTCCCTAAACTTCTTTATCATATGCAGGCCCTTCCAATTCATATTCCTAGGAATTTCTTTAAACAAATTCATTTTATTTTTACTCGTTTCCTATGGTCAGGGAAACACCCACGACTGAGTAGGGCGACACTTTCACTACCTAAATCATACGGGGGGTTGGCATTACCAGATATGCGTGTTTATTATCAAGCATGCCACCTTAGTAGACTTCTCGACTGGAATAGGCATAAGGACATCAAACTGTGGACGCAGTTGGAACAAGACCAGAGTGAAATCCCTCTTATCAGAGCTCCCTGGTGTTATACAGCCTTACCACATAAAGTTAAGCAACACCCACTAATAGGTAATACGGTTGGAGAGTGTGCGCGCCTGTTATCGGGACCCCCCTTCTCGAAGCGCGAATCTCCAATGAGACCTGTGATAGGTCATCCCCAATTTGTACCAGGCCTACATGATAGGATTTTTCGCAAACTACGGGAAGCAGGAGTTCACCAGGCGTCTCATTTTAGTATTTTGGGTAGATGGAGGACGTATTCTGAGCTGGTGGACCCTAACGGTCAGTTTAAACTAGACTTTATGAGAGCTTTGCAGTTAAGTCATTTTCTTAAGACCATCCCACCCCCCCCTGACGTTTTGCAATACCCACTTACGACTATAGAAGAGCTTTGCTCAAAGACTGGGACGATTGCCCATACATTATCTCTGATGTATGCTGTATTGATAACACCTCAGGGAGACCACCAACCCCCGACTCTATTGAAATGGGAGAGAGACTTAGACCGTCATTTTACCTCGAACGAGAAAGACCGGATAATTCAGTTAACTCATAAGTCTTCCAGGTGCTCTAAGTATCAGGAAACCAACTATAAACTTTTTACACGTTGGTATAGGACCCCTGCCCTTTTACATAAACTATTCCCGACGTCCTCAGATCTTTGTTGGAGGTGCCAGAATAATAGGGGTACTCTTTTACATATATTTTGGTCATGCCCCCGTATTAGGGGGTTCTGGGAGGGGGTTTGTGGAATTGTACAACAATTCACGGATTGTACGATCCCGGAAGACCCGGCCTTTTTTCTTTTACATGTAACTGATATCCCTATGCGAGTTTATGAAAAATCAATTATCCGTCACCTTCTCGACGCAGCCAAACACTGTATTCCACTCAACTGGAAGTCACCGCATCCTCCGTCTATAGCCTCTTGGCTTCGGAGGGTTGACGAAATCGGTCGGTTAGAGGATTTGGTCCTCACTGGACAAAAACGACAAGAGAATTACAAAGATACCTGGCAACCCTGGAATATATTCAGGTACTCAATAGAGGGCCAACGCCTCAGAGAGTCCGCTACGCCAAACTGATCGTTCCATACATACCATTCGTGGGTTCATATGAATCATATGAACCATGCTCCATAAATGACACCTGGGAAGTGAACCAGGACAATATTGTATTGAAGGACTGATACTTAAACTTCCATGCCTGCAAACCCCTTCCCTTCTTTTTCCCCCTTTTATATTCCTCACTCCCTTTCTTTTTATTTTTATTTGTATTTATTTATTTATTTTTATTTTATTTTTCTCTTTTTTTTTTATTTTTATTAGTGTGTGTGTATGTATGTGTATGTATATGTATATGTATATGTATATATATATATATATATATATATATATATATATATATATATGTGTATGTGTATGTGTGTGTATGTATATGTGTATATGTATGTATATGTATATATATATTTTTTTTTTTTCACTTCCCTAAGAAAATGGAAAATAAATACAACTGTTAAGTTTATGTTATCCATGTAGGTGCATGAGCAATATCATTATTATCTATTTAAATTGTTATATTTTCTTTGTTTGTAATCCTTGTGGACTAATTCCCTCGATATAAATAAAATAATTAAAAAAAAAAAAAAAAAAAAATTATATACCCACAGTTGAAGACGTAAAAAAAAATATCCTATCTTTCGACTATACCTAACCCAACAATAAATCAAATCCCACCCCTGACTGTACCCAACCCAAAAGTTTAAAAAATATCCCCCGACTGTACCCAACCTTCATCTTATCCTTCCCTTTCCTTCTATCAACCTTCCCAAAATCTACCTTGCCCACCACCATCTACTGTATCTTAAAACTATAAAACCTACTCTACCACCGAACACCACAAACCTCCTAAGCCTAGGTGAATTACTGAATATTTAGGCCCGGATTCACAAAGCTTTCTAAAGCTATCTAAAGATACGCCGTCGTAAGTACAAATGTGCGCCGTCGTATCCCTGCGCCGTTTCTCCAAGCTAGATATGCCTGAAAAATAGGCTTCAGTCCACCGACGTAACTTGCCTACGCCCGTGTATCTTGGGCGCATAGTTACACTGGAGGCCCCATTGAAAATATGCAAATGAGGGAGATACGCCGATTCACGAACGTAGATGCGCCAGGCAGAAAAGATACGCGCTTTGCGTAAGGCTTACGTCCGGCATAAAGTTATTCCACCATATAGGTGGCGCAACCCATTCAAAAGGTATGGACCAGGGAACAGCCGTTCGTATGTTACGTCTTTTACGTAGTACTACGTAAATAGGGCTGTGCGTAGGTTACGCTCACGTCGTAGGCAGTGTATTGACATATCTTAGGCAGCTATTACGACGTAACTGTGAGCATGCGCACTGGGATGCGTCCAAGAGACGACGCATGCGTAGTTCATTTTTTTGAAGCTCAGCCCATCATTTGCATGGGGTCACGCTTCATTATAATATATCACGCCCACTTCCACCTACCTTGACTTACATCGGTTTACGCCGACAACTATACGCTACGCCGTCGCAACGTTGAGCGCATATTCTTTGTGAATAGCATGATTGCCTCTCAACGTTGGCGCCCGCGTAGCGTAAAGTAGATACGCTACGCCCGCACAAAGATGCGCCGCTCTATGTGAATCCGGCCCTTAGTCTTCTGGGACGAAGTTCCTTCCAATGTCATTACATAAGTTGTCTGGGCCACGGGCGGGACAATACCTTTGGATTTGGACATTAGCTTTTCCTAATTCCCATTAATCTAATAAGCATTGATTTCCGGTACTTGTTTTCTTGTTACCTTATCCCAACTGGACCATTCTGCATCTCATAAATTTGTATGTAAAATCAATAAAAATGTAAACGGAAAATGAACAGATTCTTACTTAGGTTTTCCAGGACCTCCTCGTCTGTCATCTTGGGTTTCTTCTTCAACCTATCCACTCCTTTGGCTGCGTTGTCTACTGATGGCATGTTGTTTTCTGTTGGTTCTGAACAAGCCTCATCGTTGGCTGGCGGTATGGGTACAACCACTGAGCGAGTATATATCTACAACACAAACCTACAGTCACCTGCCTAGTATGAAATGAGGTTTCAGATCGTCAGCCTACGTTTTAGTTATACAAACCATGTGCTAGGTGAAACTTCCAATAGACAATTGTTATATACATACAATGGAGATAAGCTTAGAAGAAAACAAAATGGTAAATACTGTGAGGTTATGTATATTGAATTAGAAATAGGGCACACAAGGCAAATTTTCAGCAAAACTCCAAGCAAATACAAAGACGACCTTCAGTCCAGTTACGCATTGACTAAAACCTACCCGTGGTAAACATTTTTATAGGCCAGCAGTAGAAGTAAATATGTACTTTTACAGGGCCTCAGCCCTCTGCTAAGGCAGGTGTCTCCAAACTATGGCCCGTGAGCCAAATCTGGTCCGCTGCAAGATTTTATTGGGCCCTCTAAAGGGACTTTGATGGAGACCCTGATGTAAGGGGGCTGTTCTAATGGGGCCTCTTATGTAATGAAGGACATTGATGGGGACGTTCATATAAGGGGGACTTTGAGAGGTTCAAATTTTTTGGGAATTTATTTGCTTTGTTTAACTAAAGTTTCTTTTGTTGTTCTAAATCAGGGGTGATCAACCTATGGCCCCAGAGAGTTTAGCATGTGACCTGGGCACATGTGGAGGGACACCAGGGATGTCAGGCAAACACAGCAGCTGACACAGACAAGCCTGGCCCATGCAAATCTGTAGGGAAGCCAGGAATGCCATGCAAAATAGCAATCGCGGCAGCCTACATTGACAAGCCAGACAAATGCATGCCTGGAAGGATGCTGGGGATGCCATGTTTGACCTTTCACTAAAAGTAATGGACCCAACGGCCGCACCTACCCGTCGAGAGCCACCGGAGGAACTGCTCATCAGCTACCTTTATTGTTGGTGTATTTTATGTGTGATCCAAGACCATTTCTCTTCTTCCAATGTGGCTTAGGATGGTCAAAGGTTTAAACACCCCTTTTCTAAATCATACCTTGATGATCCAGGGACATAAGCCCGGAATCCTGGGAATATGTCCCTGAACATACAGGGCCCTGATTGGTAATACAGGTAAACTGTAGTGCAGGGGTCAGCAACCTTTTTGCCACTTTAAACTTACAATACACAGCCCCTACCTCTGGCCCCCTTTACATTACACAGCACCCTGCACCTCTGGCCCCCTTTACATTACACAGCCCCCACCTCTGGCTCACCCTTACATTACACAGCACCTACACCTCTGGCCCTCTTTACATTACACAGCCCCCACAGCTCTTGTGCCCTGCACCCCTGGACCTCTTTACATTACACAGCCCCCGCACCTCTGGACCCCTTTACATTACACAGCCCCCTGCACCCCTGGCCTCCTGTACATTACACAGCCCCCACACCTCTGGCCCCCTGTACATTACACAGCCCCCTGCACCTCTGGCCCCCTGTACATTACCCAGCCCCCGCACCTCTGGACCCTTTACATTACACAGCCCCCTGCACCTCTGGACCCCTTTACATTACACAGCCCCCGCACCTCTGGACCCCTTTACATTACACAGCCCCCTGCACCCCTGGCCTCCTGTACATTACACAGCCCCCACACCTCTGGCCCCCTTTACATTACACAGCCCCCTGCACCTCTGGCCCCCTGTACATTACCCAGCCCCCGCACCTCTGGACCCTTTACATTACACAGCCCCCTGCACCTCTGGACCCCTTTACATTACACAGCCACCTGCACCTCTGGCCCCCTCTACATTAAACAGCCCCCTGCACCCCTGGCCTCCTGTACATTACACAGCCCCCGCACCTCTGGACCCCTTTTTTTTTGCACCTTTAAGGCTGCGTACACACGAGGGGATATGTCCGCTGAAAACGGTCCGATGGACCGTTTCAGCAGACATCTCCGCTCGTGTGTATGGGCTAGCGGACAGATTTCTCCACCCGACAGATTTCAAAGCAAGCTTTGAAATCTATCCGGTGGGAATCTGTCCGCCCGACATGTCTGCTGGTTAGTACACTTACCAGCAGACATGTCGGCCCCCACCGCCGCCGCGCCGCTGCCGAATGGATTCGGAGCATGCGCGGAAGTGTTTTACTTCCTGGTGCGGTGACGTGGCGGTGACGCGGCGGCGTCAACGTCACCGCCACGCCACCGCGCCGTCCGGCGGCGGGGAATTTGATCCGATGGTGTGTACACGCCATCGGATCAAACTCCCGATCGGACATATCCGATGGAAATGGTCCGCGGACCGTTTTCATCGGATATATCCGATCGTGTGTACGCCGCCTAAGACTTCTTTAAGCTGGAAGTGATGCTCTAAAAAAAATGGTACCAGTGTGATGCCTGCAGCTGCAGGAATTACCCCAGTACAACCCCTTCAAACCGAGGCCGCATATTTTCGTATGGTCGGCATGAAGGGGTTAAAAATCTCCATGGGTCAGGTGCACATGAATTCATCACGTGCACTGACGGGCCGGACATTTAGCAGCGGGGGGCCGCGTGCGGTCTGCGGGCCGTAGGTTGCCACCCTGCTTTAGTAAATTGGTAACTGCTCTAACCAACCTTCCTTTTTGTATTGTTTGGAGTCTTGCATTAATTAAGCCTTGTGTAGACCATTATACTTCCAATTCTACATACATAACCCCTTTCAGTGTTTAACAAAATTGATAGTGTTTAAAGCCTCATTCACACTGGTGAAAGTCACCTGTGAAGTGTAAACCACTTTTAGGGCTCATTTACACCTGCTTTGATCTCTGAACATCGATTCACGTTTGGATCGCACTCCAGCGAGGAGGTGTTGTAACTGCTCCTCATCGCTCCCCTAAAGCCTCTTAAACTTAGCGGTTGCAGGGTGTTTGCAGAGTGGCCCCAATCACCTAAAAACGCTACATGTTCTCTAAATGTATATATTGTAAAGGGTCAGCCTGGGGCAGGGTTAGGAAGGGGTTAATTGAAGAGGGCAGGTACTTCCCCTTCAGACCTGCTTATTTCCAGATGGGCTGAAAGTGTCAGAGAGGAGCTGTTTGGGTAGGAGAGAGAGACACAGCAGCACGCTGTGTGAAAAGGTCTATTGCTGGATTGTGTACTTGCTGGGTGAGCTTAACCGATTGCCGACCGCCCACCGTAGCTTTACGGCGGCCTGTCGGCTCGACTGCGCAAAATCACGCCCCCTGCTCGCCTCTGGTGCTGATGGGAGTGCCTAGCGGGCACGATCACCGCCTGGGCACCCGTGATCGCTCGTGACAGAGTGAGAACTGGGAGCTCCTGGTTCTTTCAGGGGAAGAAATTACTGATCATATGTTTGTACAATGTATGAACAGCGATCTGTAATTTCCCCTAGTAAGTCCCACCCCCCCTTCAGTTAGAACACAATGAGGGAACATAATTAACCCCTTGATCGCCCCCTAGTGGTAAACCCCATTCCCTACCAGTGACATTTTTACAGTAATCAGTGCATTTTTATAGCACTGATCGCTATAAAAATTACAATGGCCTCAAAAATGTGTCAAAAGTGTCCGATGTGTCCGCCATAAGGTTGCAGTGCCGATAAAAAAACGCAGATCGCCGCCAAAAAAAATCATTAATAAAAATGCTATAAAACTATCCCCTATTTTTTAGACGCTATAACTTTTGCGCTAACCAATCAATAAACGCTTATTGCAATTTTTTTTACCAAAAATATGTAGAAGAATACGTATCGGCCTAAACTGAGGAAAAAAAAAATGTTTATATATATTTTTGGGGGATATTTATTATAGCAAAAAGTAAAAACCGCAGAGGTGATCAAATGCCACCAAAAGAAAGCTCTATTTGTAGGAAAAAAATACGGAAATGTTTGGGAGCCACGTCGCACGACCGCGCAATTGTCAAGTAAAGTGATGCAGTGCCGAATCGCAAAAAGTGGCCCGGTCATTGACCAGCAAAATGGTCCGGGGATGAAGTGGTTAAAGTGATACTAAAGCATGTTTTTTTTTTAACTAACATACATGTCATACTTACCTTCACTGTGCAGCTCGTTTTGCACAGAGTGGCCCTGAACACCGACTTCTGGGGTCCCCTCAGCAGCTCTCGCGGCTCCTCCCTGCTTCAGATAACTCCCTAGGAGAAGCGCTCTCACCGCCATTACTAGTAAAAACAATAAAAAATAAAAAAAAGTCCCTAAATCTATACCGTAGTTTTTAGATGCAATGGGCCAGATTCAGAAAGAATCTACGCCGACGTATCTCCTGATACGCCGCCGTAAATTCAAATGTGCGCCGTCGCATCTTTACGCCGATTCTGAAAGCAATATACGCTGAAAAACATGCCTTCAGTCATCCGGCGTAACTTGCCTACTCCGGCATATCGTGGGCGCATAGTTACGCTGGACGCATTAGACGTTCCCATTAACAATATGCAAATGAGCTAGATACGCCGATTCAGAAACGTAGTTGCGCCCGGCGTATTGATATACGTTGTTTACGTAAGGCGTTCGACCGGCGTAAAGTTACTTGTGCTATATGAGGTGCAGCCCATGTTAAGTATGGACGTCGGAACAGCGTTAATTATATGTTGTTTACGTTGTTTGCATAAGTCGTACGCGAATAGGGCTGTGCGTAAGTTATGTTCACGTCGAAAGCATTGAGTAATTCCGACGTGATTTTGGAGCATGCGCACTGGGATACGTCCACGGACGGCGCATGCGCCGTTCGTTGGGCGCGTCATTTACCTGGGGTCACGATTAATTTACATACAACACGCCCACTACCAGCCTACTTTAAAATTACGCGGGCTTACGCCGGCCCATTTACACTACGCTGCCGTAACTTAGGGCGCAAGTTCTTTCTGAATGCGGTACCTGCCGCTCTAAGTTACGGCGGCGTAGTGTATATGAGATACGCTACGCCCGCCGAAATTTACGCCAGTCTTTCTGAATCTGGCCCAATAACTTTTGTGCAAATCAATTAATTATACGCCTATTGCGTTTTTTTTTGTTTTTTTTTAAATATGTAGAAGAATATATATCGGCCTAAACTGATGAATACATTTGTTTTTTTAGATATGCAGAAAGTAAAAAAAAAAAAAAAACATTTTTTTTTTTAATTGTTTGCCTTTTTGTGGTGATCAAATACCACCAAAAGAAAGCTCTATTTTGTGTCATTTTCACAGTAATCAGTGCATTTTTAATGCATTTTTTGCTGTGAAAATGACAATGGTCCCAAAAATGTGTCAAAATTGTCTGAAATGTCTGCCATAATGTCGCAGTCACGGAAAAAATCGCTGATCGCCGCCAAAACTATCCCCTATTTTGTAAACGCTATAAATTTTGTGCAAACCAACCGATAAACGCTTATTGCGTTTTTTTTTTACCAAAAATATGTAGAAGAATACGTATCGGCCTAAACTGAGAAAACTTTTTATTTATATATATATATATATATATATATATATTATATATATATATATATATATATATATATATATATATATTTTTTTTTTTTTTTTGGGGGGATATTTATTATAGCAAAAGTAAAAAATATTAAATTTTTTTCAAAATTGTCGCTCTATTTTTGTTTATAGCGCAAAAAATAAAAACCGCAAAGGTGATCAAATACCATCAAAAGAAAGCTCTACTCGTGGAAAAAAAAAGGACGCCAATTTTGTTTGGGAGCCACGTTGCACCGCCGCGCAATTGTCAGTTAAAGCGACGCAGTGCCGAATCGTAAAAACTTGCCAGGTCCTTTACCTGCCTAAAGGTCCCGGGTCTTAAGCGGTAAAGCGGCACAGTACCGTATCGCAAAAAATGGCCTGGTTATTAAGGGGGCAAATCCTTCCGGGGGCTGAAATGGTTAACTCCTCCTTTCTTGCTATTTTTTTTTTTTTCGGATTGAAAGGCACACACAATGGCAGACCTTTTGTCATGAAACAAGATTAAAATAAAATAAGTACAGAGAAAGCCTCTGCGCTCACATCTACAATGTTCAGTCCGCTTCCTGCTAATCACAGTTTATAAATCGGTATGGGAAGGAGTCTGGCTTGGGCTGCTTGTTCACTCCCTCTACAATCATACTCCAGAAGACGTAATTAGACCTGCTTGTGAAGACAGATAATAATTGTTTGTCTATGTGGCCCTCCCTGTTTCAGGCACTTAGGGGGAGTTATAATGGTAAACCAGACAAAGAAGGAGCAGTCTCACACTCCGGTGTGGTGTACACAATGAGGCTTTTTTGCTAAGTGTAGTCAACCTCTTGCCTACCAAGATAGGTTTATAAACGGTATGGTAGACAAGTGGTGAAGTCAACCTCACTGCTGCTTTAGGAGACAACAGAGAGCATTCCGAGTAAAGTGATCCAAGAGGCTCTAAAGATCACTTTTTTTAGGGGCTCACAATTCTACCGCCGGCAGGACCCATGGTGGTTCCCGGGTTCTCCCTTTCCTCCGGGAAACCTGGGATCATGCCACCCATGTTAACAGGGCCGTGCCGTACTTGCAGCACAGTGGTGTGGGCTGTCAGGGGTTAACCAATTTCTCCTTCGTCAACCCCCTTCTGAAAAGCGATCCACCACGAATCAATTCTCAGATGGCCAACGCAAGCATATGCAAGTCCTTGCTGAGCTCAGTAAATAGGCTGAATCCATGTCCCCTTCAATCACCAAGATGACGTTGTATTCCCTTTAACTAACAGAGATAGAAGTTTGGTGCTAGTTCAGTCATTTATGCCCAGTGATCATTCATAAAGGCTCTTATTTAGGCTACAGAAGTAGCACAATCTGGACTACAGTATCTGTCTCTCAGACCTAAGTCTATAAATTAATAACGTTTTTTCACACTTGACAAGGCTTGGCTAAAGGACAGATGATATCTAGTGATGATATTTAAATGATTTCCCCATCCCCTTTTGCGAGCAAGCAGATGCAGGGAGATCTTTGCACTGCGGGTCTTCGGGTACATCTTCCTCTCCAGCAAGGAGAACAGTGAGAAGAACAGTAGTGACATCACTAAACCTCACTCCAAATTTCCTTAGCCTAGCAGTCAGGGGCAGCAATGCCATAGAACTCACACTGCCGATATATACTTTGATGCTACAGAACAGGAGTGCCTAGGCACGGCCACATGGCAGAAAGTGCATTGCATCCAAAACACAGATCTTATCAGGGTACTGATTTGGTCACAATTGACACTTCTAGATGTTCCTTAAAAGATAGCAAATCTTCCCCTATTAGTTCATGTTCACTTTAACTGACTCAATGACAGTTAAAGTGAGATCTAGAACAGACATAAGACTTCTAAGAACCTGGTCATCTCATAGATTTTCTGACCTGAAGATGATCAGCTAATAGCTCTCATAACTCTTCTGATCTGGAGATGACCACCCATCTGGTTATCTCATAGATCTTCTGATCTGGAGATGACCACCCATCTGGTTATCTCATAGATTTTCTGATCTGGAGATGACCACCCATCTGGTTATCTCATAGATCTTCTGATCTGGAGATGACCTCCCATCTGGTTATCTCATAGATCTTCTGATCTGGAGATGACCTCCCATCTGGTTATCTCATAGATCTTCTGATCTGGAGATGACCTCCCATCTGGTTATCTCATAGATCTTCTGATCTGGAGATGACCTCCCATCTGGTTATCTCATAGATTTTCTGATCTGGAGATGACCTCCCATCTGGTTATCTCATAGATCTTCTGATCTGGAGATGACCTCCCATCTGGTTATCTCATAGATTTTCTGATCTGGAGATGACCTCCCATCTGGTTATTTCAAATTATTTGATCTGGAGATGACCTCCCATCTGGTTATCTCATAGATCTTCTGATCTGGAGATGACCTCCCATCTGGTTATCTCGTAGATTTTCGGATCTGGAGATGACCTCCCATCTGGTTATCTCATAGATTTTCTGATCTGGAGATGACCTGCCATCTGGTTATCTCATAGATCGTCTGATCTGGAGATGACCACCCATCTGGTTATCTCTTAGATCTTCTGATCTGGAGATGACCTCCCATCTGGTTATCTCATAGATTTTCTGATCTGGAGATGACCTCCCATCTGGTTATCTCATAGATTTTCTGAATTGGAGATGACCTCCCATCTGGTCATCTCATAGATTTTCTGACCTGAAGATGATCAGCTAATAGCTCTCATAACTCTTCGGATCTGGAGATGACCTCCCATCTGGTTATCTCATAGATTTTCGGATCTGGAGATGACCTCCCATCTGGTTATCTCATAGATTTTCGGATCTGGAGATGACCTCCCATCTGGTTATCTCAAAGATCTTCTGATCTGGAGATGACCTCCCATCTGGTTATTTCAAATTATTTGATCTGGAGATGACCTCCCATCTGGTTATCTCATAGATCTTCTGATCTGGAGATGACCTCCCATCTGGTTATCTCATAGATTTTCTGATCTGGAGATGACCTCCCATCTGGTTATCTCATAGATCTTCTGATCTGGAGATGACCTCCCATCTGGTTATCTCATAGATTTTCTGATCTGGAGATGACCTCCCATCTGGTTATTTCAAATTATTTGATCTGGAGATGACCTCCCATCTGGTTATCTCATAGATCTTCTGATCTGGAGATGACCTCCCATCTGGTTATCTCGTAGATTTTCGGATCTGGAGATGACCTCCCATCTGGTTATCTCATAGATTTTCTGATCTGGAGATGACCTGCCATCTGGTTATCTCATAGATCTTCTGATCTGGAGATGACCACCCATCTGGTTATCTCTTAGATCTTCTGATCTGGAGATGACCTCCCATCTGGTTATCTCATAGATTTTCTGATCTGGAGATGACCTCCCATCTGGTTATCTCATAGATTTTCTGAATTGGAGATGACCTCCCATCTGGTCATCTCATAGATTTTCTGACCTGAAGATGATCAGCTAATAGCTCTCATAACTCTTCTGATCTGGAGATGACCTCCCATCTAGTTATCTCATAGATTTTCGGATCTGGAGATGACCTCCCATCTGGTTATCTCAAAGATCTTCTGATCTGGAGATGACCTCCCATCTGGTTATTTCAAATTATTTGATCTGGAGATGACCTCCCATCTGGTTATCTCATAGATCTTCTGATCTGGAGATGACCTCCCATCTGGTTATCTCATAGATTTTCTGATCTGGAGATGACCTCCCATCTGGTTATCTCATAGATCTTCTGATCTGGAGATGACCTCCCATCTGGTTATCTCATAGATCTTCTGATCTGGAGATGACCTCCCATCTGGCTATCTCATAGATTTTCTGATCTGGAGATGACCTCCCATCTGATTATTTCAAATTATTTGATCTGGAGATGACCTCCCATCTGGTTATCTCATAGATCTTCTGATCTGGAGATGACCAGCCAATAGCTCTCATAGCTCTTCTGATCTGGGGATGATCTCTCTTCTGGTCATCTCAGAACTCTTCCGATCTGGAGATCAACCTTCTGATGCTCTTATAACTCTTCTGTTCTGGAGATGACCTCCTATCTGGTTATCTGGAGATGACCAGCTAATAGCTCTCATAGCTCGTCTGATCTGGGGATGATCTCCCTCCTGGTTATCTCAGAACTTTCTGATCTGAGATCTCTCTTTCTAGTCATCTCAAGTCAACTCTTTTTATCTGGAGATGACCTACCGTCTGGTCATCTCATAGATCTTCTGATCTGGAAATGACCAGCTAATAGCTCTCATAGCTCTTCTGATCTGGAGATGATCTCCCTCCTGGTCATCTCATAACTCTTCTGATCTGGAGATGACCTCTCGTCTGGTTATCTCATAGATCATCTGATCTGGAGATGACCAGGGAAAAGCTCAGTTTACATACCGATTTTGTGTACTCAGGACGTGGAGCGACTGCGGGCGGTGAGTCTGGCTCTTTGATATCTTCATCTTCATCCCCCAAAACAGGAGTCTCCGATGCACCTTTTGAATTCTGCAATCAAAACATACATACTCTGTATAAGAGGGTAGTACCATTACATGTCTAAAACCAAGGTCAGTCTGAGGGGTGGGCAGGAGAGACAACCTTTTTGGGCTCTACAGCAGGAGGAGGGTGCATAAAGGGCAGAACCTGCAACTCATGCTGCTGAAGTAGTTTAGAGCTTGTGTGGGTGGAGGTGGTGGCCTTTTTGCCTGCTATAGTCTTAGCCTCATCCATCTCTCCTCCAGCATATATATTCTTGTACTGCCCAGTCTCCCTGTAACAGGGCAGTCTCTCACATACCAGTCTCCCTGTAACAGGGCAGTCTCTCACATACCAGTCTCCTTGTAACAGGGCAGTCTCTCACATACCAGTCTCCTTGTAACAGGGCAATCTCTCACATACCAGTCTCCCTGTAACAGGGCAGTCTCTCACATACCAGTCTCCCTGTAACAGGGCAGTCTCTCACATACCAGTCTCCCTGTAACAGGGCAATCTCTCACATACCAGTCTCCCTGTAACAGGGCAGTCTCTCACATACCAGTCTCCCTGTAACAGGGCAGTCTCTCACATACCAGTCTCCCTGTAACAGGGCAGTCTCTCACATACCAGTCTCCATGTAACAGGGCAATCTCTCACATACCAGTCTCCCTGTAACAGGGCAGTCTCTCACATACCAGTCTCCCTGTAACAGGGCAGTCTCTCACATACCAGTCTCCTTGTAACAGGGCAATCTCTCACATACCAGTCTCCCTGTAACAGGGCAGTCTCTCACATACCAGTCTCCATGTAACAGGGCAATCTCTCACATACCAGTCTCCATGTAACAGGGCAATCTCTCACATACCAGTCTCCATGTAACAGGGCAGTCTCTCACACACCAGTCTCCATGTAACAGGGCAGTCTCTCACATACCAGTCTCCCTGTAACAGGGCAGTCTCTCACATACCAGTCTCCATGTAACAGGGCAGTCTCTCACACACCAGTCTCCATGTAACAGGGCAATCTCTCACATACCAGTCTCCATGTAACAGGGCAGTCTCTCACATACCAGTCTCCATGTAACAGGGCAGTCTCTCACATACCAGTCTACATGTAACAGGGCAGTCTCTCACATACCAGTCTCCATGTAACAGGGCAGTCTCTCACATACCAGTCTCCATGTAACAGGGCAGTCTCTCACATACCAGTCTACATGTAACAGGGCAATCTCTCACATACCAGTCTCCGTGTAAAAGGGCAATCTCTCACATACCAGTCTCCATGTAACAGGGCAGTCTCTCACATACCAGTCTCCATGTAACAGGGCAGTCTCTCACATACCAGTCTCCATGTAACAGGGCAGTCTCTCACATACCAGTCTCCATGTAACAGGGCAGTCTCTCACATACCAGTCTCCATGTAACAGGGCAGTCTCTCACATACCAGTCTCCATGTAACAGGGCAGTCTCTCACATACCAGTCTCCATGTAACAGGGCAATCTCTCACATAGCAGTCTACATGTAACAGGGCAGTCTCTCACATACCAGTCTCCATGTAACAGGGCAATCTCTCACATAGCAGTCTACATGTAACAGGGCAGTCTCTCACATACCAGTCTCCATGTAACAGGGCAGTCTCTCACATACCAGTCTCCATGTAACAGGGCAATCTCTCACATAGCAGTCTACATGTAACAGGACAGTTTCTCACATACCAGTCTCCATGTAACAGGGCAATCTCTCACATAGCAGTCTACATGTAACAGGACAGTCTCTCACATACCAGTCTCCATGTAACAGGACAGTCTCTCACATACCAGTCTCCATGTAACAGGGCAATCTCTCACATACCAGTCTCCATGTAACAGGGCAGTCTCTCACACACCAGTCTCCATGTAACAGGGCAGTCTCTCACATACCAGTCTCCCTGTAACAGGGCAATCTCTCACATAGCAGTCTACATGTAACAGGACAGTCTCTCACATACCAGTCTCCATGTAACAGGACAGTCTCTCACATACCAGTCTCCATGTAACAGGGCAGTCTCTCACACACCAGTCTCCATGTAACAGGGCAATCTCTCACATACCAGTCTCCATGTAACAGGGCAGTCTCTCACATACCAGTCTCCATGTAACAGGGCAATCTCTCACATACCAGTCTCCATGTAACAGGGCAGTCTCTCACATACCAGTCTCCATGTAACAGGGCAGTCTCTCACATACCAGTCTACATGTAACAGGGCAGTCTCTCACATACCAGTCTCCATGTAACAGGGCAGTCTCTCACATACCAGTCTCCATGTAACAGGGCAGTCTCTCACATACCAGTCTACATGTAACAGGGCAATCTCTCACATACCAGTCTCCGTGTAAAAGGGCAATCTCTCACATACCAGTCTCCATGTAACAGGGCAGTCTCTCACATACCAGTCTCCATGTAACAGGGCAGTCTCTCACATACCAGTCTCCATGTAACAGGGCAGTCTCTCACATACCAGTCTCCATGTAACAGGGCAATCTCTCACATAGCAGTCTACATGTAACAGGGCAGTCTCTCACATACCAGTCTCCATGTAACAGGGCAGTCTCTCACATACCAGTCTCCATGTAACAGGGCAATCTCTCACATAGCAGTCTACATGTAACAGGACAGTTTCTCACATACCAGTCTCCATGTAACAGGGCAATCTCTCACATAGCAGTCTACATGTAACAGGACAGTTTCTCACAGGGCAGTCTACATGTAACAGGGCAGTCTCTCACATACCAGTCTCCCTGTAACAGGGCAGTCTCTCACATACCAGTCTACATGTAACAGGGCAGTCTCTCACATACCAGTCTCCATGTAACAGGGCAATCTCTCACATACCAGTCTCCTTGTAACAGGGCAGTCTCTCACATACCAGTCTCCATGTAACAGGGCAGTCTCTCATATACCAGTCTCCTTGTAACAGGACAGTTTCTCACAGGGCAGTCTACATGTAACAGGGCAATCTCTCACATACCAGTCTCCCTGTAACAGGGCAGTCTCTCACATACCAGTCTCCATGTAACAGGGCAGTCTCTCACATACCAGTCTCCATGTAACAGGGCAGTCTCTCACATACCAGTCTCCATGTAACAGGGCAATCTCTCACATACCAGTCTCCATGTAACAGGGCAATCTCTCACATACCAGTCTCCATGTAACAGGACAGTCTCTCACAAACCAGTCTCTGTGTAACAGGGCAATCTCTCACATAGCAGTCTACATGTAACAGGACAGTTTCTCACATACCAGTCTCCTCGTGACAGGACAGTTTCTCACAGGGCAGTCTACATGTAACAGGGCAGTCTCTCACATACCAGTCTCCCTGTAACAGGGCAGTCTCTCACATACCAGTCTCCCTGTAACAGGGCAGTCTCTCATATACCAGTCTCCTTGTAACAGGACAGTTTCTCACAGGGCAGTCTACATGTAACAGGGCAATCTCTCACATACCAGTCTCCCTGTAACAGGGCAGTCTCTCACATACCAGTCTCCATGTAACAGGGCAGTCTCTCACATACCAGTCTCCATGTAACAGGGCAGTCTCTCACATACCAGTCTCCATGTAACAGGGCAATCTCTCACATACCAGTCTCCATGTAACAGGGCAATCTCTCACATACCAGTCTCCATGTAACAGGACAGTCTCTCACAAACCAGTCTCTGTGTAACAGGGCAATCTCTCACATAGCAGTCTACATGTAACAGGACAGTTTCTCACATACCAGTCTCCTCGTGACAGGACAGTTTCTCACAGGGCAGTCTACATGTAACAGGGCAGTCTCTCACATACCAGTCTCCCTGTAACAGGGCAGTCTCTCACATACCAGTCTCCCTGTAACAGGGCAGTCTCTCACATACCAGTCTCTGTGTAACAGGGCAATCTCTCACATACCAGTCTCCTTGTAACAGGGCAGTCTCTCACATACCAGTCTACATGTAACAGGACCGTTTCTCACAGGGCAGTCTCTCATATACCAGTCTCCTTGTAACAGCACAGTTTTTCACAGGGCAGTCTACATGTAACAGTGCAGTCTCTCACATAGCAGTCTCACACATAACAGTCTAAGGCTGCATTCACACTTTGGCGACAAAACGCCCGACGCTCGATACGCTGGAGGGGCGAATTTCCATTGCTGTCTATGAGATGGTTCACGCCGAAGGCCGAAACGCCGTACGCCTACCGCCTGAAAAAAAGTCCCGGACCCTTTTTTTCAGGCGGCATTGGCGTTCGGCCATAGACAGCAATGGAAAAAATGTGTTAAAAAAAAAAAGTAAGCCGCGTTACTTGTCACCTAGGTGTGAATGCAGCCTTAGGCCCCATACAAACTAGTAGATTTTCTGCAGATTTTTGTCTTCAGATTTACCAAAACTATATAATATGAGGTCAAACCTTAAAGGAGTTGTAAAGGATTTTTTTTTTTTACCTTAATGCAATCTATGCATTAAGGTGAAAAAACATCTGATGATGCTGAAAACAAAGGGCTGGTTTACTGTCCTTTAGATTTTAGGGGGGCCAGACTGAGGCCATTGGGAGTAGAAAAGGTCCGAACATCATTAAGAGAATAATAATGCCTCATTGTTTGTCTCAGAGGGAGGTATAGTGCTCCATCATTGGTGTCATTGGGAGAAATTGTGCCCCATCATTGATATCAGTGGGAGGAATTGTGCCCCATTGTTGAACTCACTTGGAGGAATTGTCCCCTCTCATTGGTGTCATTGGACCCCATTATTGGTGTCATTAGAATAAATTGTCCCCCATCGTTGCTGTCATTCAGGGGAATAGTGCCCCATCATTTGTTTCACTGGGAGGAATAAAGCCCCATCATTAGTGTCAGTGGGAGTAATTGTGCCCCATCATTGGTGTCATTGGGAGAAACTGTGCCCCACCATTAGTGTCAGTGGGAGGAATTGTGCCCCATTGTTGGAATCAATTGGAGAAATTCTCCCCTCTCATTGGTGTCATTGGACCCCATTATTGGTGTCATTAGGGGGAATAGTGCCCCATCATTGTTGTAATTGGGAGGAATTGTGTCCTTTCATTGGTGTGAGTGGGGGGGGGGATTATGTCCCATTATTGGTATCCATTGATGAAACATTCCTCAGAGGGCCATATAAAAGCAAGCAAAGGGCCGCATCTGGCCCCCAGGGCCGCAGTTTGGAGACCCCTGATTTATAATATAATCTTTGTCTGAATTTATATTTTAGTTTTCTGAAGAACGACTATTTAAAAAAAAAAAAAAAAAAGCTTCACACACAATGCAACATTGGCACCTCTGCTGTCTTTAGAAAGAAGCCAACACTGCAATGCCCCTATGCCAGTCTAAGCCAGGTCCACAATACAATGACCAGGGAAGATGGGCTGAGAAATAAATGCTTGCTCCTTAGTCAGTCTCTTCAGCATAGAAGACCACCAACAGCTTTGTCAAAGCCACATGAAGCCTCAGAGCTTCTATGACTTGTCAGTAGCGGGTTAAAGGCCAGATATCAAGCTTTGGATCCCCAATAATGCTGCCTTGGCTTTGTGGATTCCATTACAATATAATCATAGGGCTGGAAATCCCCTGAACACATCATACCACACAGTAAATCACAAACATACAGCGCCGGGGCTGCCAAGTTATTGTGGCCAAGACATGGAAATCAAAGTCTCCGCTGCGAACACTGCCAAGAATGAATGTGCCAGCACTCTAATGACTCAAATACACAGTTTCCTGGTAAGCAAGCTTGCAGCTCTGGGGTGCTGAGCTCAGCTCCCACTAGGAACACTACCTGGGGTGACTTCTATGTTCTAGCCACATTTCCAAATGTTTCTACTGGAAACACACACAGCAGCTTCACTGGTGTCTGACCAAACAGGCTTCAAAAAGTGTGAATGCATGCATTATACCCTATGTATTTCTCTCCTGCACATACTGCTCACCGTCATACCCTCTGCATGCCTCTACAGCACATACTGCTCACCGTCATACCCTCTGCATGCCTCTACCGCACATACTGCTCACCGTCATACCCTCTATGCCTCCGCACATACTGCTCACCGTCATACCCTCTGCATGCCTCTACCGCACTGCTCACCGTCATACCCTCCATGATTCTACCGCACAGCACCGTCATACCATCTGTGTGCCTCTACAGCACATACTGCCCACCGTCATACCCTCTGCATGCCTCTACCGCACATACTGCTCACCGTCATACCCTCTGCATGATTCTACCGCACATACTGCCCACCGTCATACCATCTGTGTGCCTCTACCGCACATACTGCCCACCGTCATACCCTCTGCATGCCTCTACCGCACATACTGCTCACCGTCATACCCTCTGCATGATTCTACCGCACATACTGCCCACCGTCATACCATCTGTGTGCCTCTACCGCACATACTGCTCACCGTCATACCCTCTGCATGCCTCTACCGCACATACTGCCCACCGTCATACCCTCTGCATGATTCTACCGCACATACTGCCCACCGTCATACCATCTGTGTGCCTCTACCGCACATACTGCCCACCGTCATACCCTCTGCATGCCTCTACCGCACATACTGCTCACCGTCATACCCTCTGCATGATTCTACCGCACATACTGCCCACCGTCATACCATCTGTGTGCCTCTACCGCACATACTGCTCACCGTCATACCCTCTGCATGCCTCTACCGCACATACTGCTCACCGTCATACCCTCTGCATGCCTCTACCGCACATACTGCTCACCGTCATACCCTCTGCATGCCTCTACAGCACATACTGCCCACCGTCATACCCTCTGCATGCCTCTACAGCACATACTGCTCACCGTCATACCCTCTGCATGCCTCTACAGCACAGCACCGTCATACCCTCGCGCTGCCTCTACCGCACAACGCTCACCCATACCCTCTGCATGCCTCTACAGCACATACTGCTCACCGTCATACCCTCTGCATGCCTCTACCGCACATACTGCTCACCGTCATACCCTCTGCATGCCTCTACAGCACATACTGCTCACCGTCATACCCTCGGCATGCCTCTACCGCACATACTGCTCACCGTCATACCCTCGGCATGCCTCTACCGCACATACTGCTCACCGTCATACCCTCGGCATGCCTCTACCGCACATACTGCTCACCGTCATACCCTCTGCATGCCTCTACAGCACATACTGCTCACCGTCATACCCTCTGCATGCCTCTACCGCACATACTGCTCACCGTCATACCCTCTGCATGCCTCTACAGCACATACTGCTCACCGTCATACCCTCGGCATGCCTCTACCGCACATACTGCTCACCGTCATACCCTCGGCATGCCTCTACAGCACATACTGCTCACCGTCATACCCTCGGCATGCCTCTACCGCACATACTGCTCACCGTCATACCCTCTGCATGCCTCTACCGCACATACTGCTCACCGTCATACCCTCTGCATGCCTCTACCGCACATACTGCTCACCGTCATACCCTCTGCATGCCTCTACAGCACATACTGCCCACCGTCATACCCTCTGCATGATTCTACCGCACATACTGCCCACCGTCATACCATCTGTGTGCCTCTACCGCACATACTGCCCACCGTCATACCCTCTGCATGCCTCTACCGCACATACTGCTCACCGTCATACCCTCTGCATGATTCTACCGCACATACTGCCCACCGTCATACCATCTGTGTGCCTCTACCGCACATACTGCTCACCGTCATACCCTCTGCATGCCTCTACCGCACATACTGCCCACCGTCATACCCTCTGCATGATTCTACCGCACATACTGCCCACCGTCATACCATCTGTGTGCCTCTACCGCACATACTGCCCACCGTCATACCCTCTGCATGCCTCTACCGCACATACTGCTCACCGTCATACCCTCTGCATGATTCTACCGCACATACTGCCCACCGTCATACCATCTGTGTGCCTCTACCGCACATACTGCTCACCGTCATACCCTCTGCATGCCTCTACCGCACATACTGCTCACCGTCATACCCTCTGCATGCCTCTACCGCACATACTGCTCACCGTCATACCCTCTGCATGCCTCTACAGCACATACTGCCCACCGTCATACCCTCTGCATGCCTCTACAGCACATACTGCTCACCGTCATACCCTCTGCATGCCTCTACAGCACATACTGCTCAACGCCATACCCTCTGCATGCCTCTACAGCACATACTGCTCACCGTCATACCCTCTGCATGCCTCTACCGCACATACTGCTCACCGTCATACCCTCTGCATGCCTCTACAGCACATACTGCTCACCGTCATACCCTCGGCATGCCTCTACCGCACATACTGCTCACCGTCATACCCTCGGCATGCCTCTACCGCACATACTGCTCACCGTCATACCCTCGGCATGCCTCTACCGCACATACTGCTCACCGTCATACCCTCTGCATGCCTCTACAGCACATACTGCTCACCGTCATACCCTCTGCATGCCTCTACCGCACTGCTCACCGTCATACCCTCTATGCCTCCGCACATACTGCTCACCGTCATACCCTCGGCATGCCTCTACCGCACATACTGCTCACCGTCATACCCTCGGCATGCCTCTACAGCACATACTGCTCACCGTCATACCCTCGGCATGCCTCTACCGCACATACTGCTCACCGTCATACCCTCGGCATGCCTCTACCGCACATACTGCTCACCGTCATACCCTCGGCATGCCTCTACAGCACATACTGCTCACCGTCATACCCTCGGCATGCCTCTACCGCACATACTGCTCACCGTCATACCCTCTGCATGCCTCTACCGCACTGCTCACCGTCATACCCTCTGCATGCCTCTACCGCACATACTGCTCACCGTCATACCCTCTGCATGCCTCTACAGCACATACTGCCCACCGTCATACCCTCTGCATGCCTCTACAGCACATACTGCTCACCGTCATACCCTCTGCATGCCTCTACAGCACATACTGCTCAACGCCATACCCTCTGCATGCCTCTACAGCACATACTGCTCACCGTCATACCCTCTGCATGCCTCTACCGCACATACTGCTCACCGTCATACCCTCTGCATGCCTCTACCGCACATACTGCTCACCGTCATACCCTCTGCATGCCTCTACCGCACATACTGCTCACCGTCATACCCTCTGCATGCCTCTACAGCACATACTGCCCACCGTCATACCCTCTGCATGCCTCTACAGCACATACTGCTCACCGTCATACCCTCTGCATGCCTCTACAGCACATACTGCTCAACGCCATACCCTCTGCATGCCTCTACAGCACATACTGCTCACCGTCATACCCTTTGCATGCCTCTACAGCACATACTGCTCAACGTCATACCCTCTGCATGCCTCTACAGCACATACTGCTCACCGTCATACCCTCTGCATGATTCTACAGCACATACTGCTCAACGCCATACCCTCTGCATGCCTCTACAGCACATACTGCTCACCGTCATACCCTCTGCATGCCTCTACAGCACATACTGCTCAACGCCATACCCTCTGCATGCCTCTACAGCACATACTGCTCACCGTCATACCCTTTGCATGCCTCTACAGCACATACTGCTCAACGTCATACCCTCTGCATGCCTCTACAGCACATACTGCTCAACGTCATACCCTCTGCATGCCTCTACCGCACATACTGCTCAACGCCATACCCTCTGCATGCCTCTACCGCACATACTGCTCACCGTCATACCCTCTGCATGCCTCTACAGCACATACTGCTCACCGTCATACCCTCTGCATGCCTCTACAGCACATACTGCTCACCGTCATACCCTCTGCATGCCTCTACCGCACATACTGCTCAACGCCATACCCTCTGCATGCCTCTACCGCACATACTGCTCACCGTCATACCCTCTGCATGATTCTACCGCACATACTGCTCACCGTCATACCCTCTGCATGCCTCTACAGCACATACTGCCCACCGTCATACCCTCTGCATGCCTCTACAGCACATACTGCTCAACGCCATACCCTCTGCATGCCTCTACCGCACATACTGCTCACCGTCATACCCTCTGCATGATTCTACCGCACATACTGCTCACCGTCATACCCTCTGCATGCCTCTACAGCACATACTGCTCAACGCCATACCCTCTGCATGCCTCTACCGCACATACTGCCCACCGTCATACCCTCTGTGTGCCTCTACCGCACATACTGCCCACCGTCATACCCTCTGTGTGCCTCTACCGCACATACTGCCCACCGTCATACCCTCTGTGTGCCTCTACCGCACATACTGCCCACCGTCATACCCTCTGTGTGCCTCTACCGCACATACGGCCCGTCATACCCTCTGCGTGCCTCTACCGCACATACTGCCCGCCGTCATACCCTCTCTCTGTGTGCCTCTAGTACACATACTGCCCACCATTTTACCCTCTGCATGCCTCTATCGCACATACTGCTCACCATCATACCCTCTGCATGCACATACTGCCCACCGTTATACCCTTTGCATGCCACTCCCACACATTCTGCCTGCTGTCTTAACCTCTGCACTCCTCTTCTGTACATACTTCCTCCTGTCATACCCTTCACATTACTCTCCTGTACATACTGCCCACCAGTGGGCCTGCTGGTGCTCAATTTTCGTGAATATAGGATATTAATTCTGCTGTCTGCTGTCATATACTCTCTGTACTCCTCTTCTGCACATACTGCTCACCGTCATACCCTCTGCATGCCTCTACAGCACATACTGCTCAACGCCATACCCTCTGCATGCCTCTACCGCACATACTGCCCACCGTCATACCCTCTGTGTGCCTCTACCGCACATACTGCCCACCGTCATACCCTCTGTGTGCCTCTACCGCACATACTGCCCACCGTCATACCCTCTGTGTGCCTCTACCGCACATACTGCCCACCGTCATACCCTCTGTGTGCCTCTACCGCACATACGGCCCACCGTCATACCCTCTGCGTGCCTCTACCGCACATACTGCCCGCCGTCATACCCTCTGTGTGCCTCTAGTACACATACTGCCCACCATTTTACCCTCTGCATGCCTCTATCGCACATACTGCTCACCATCATACCCTCTGCATGCACATACTGCCCACCGTTATACCCTTTGCATGCCACTCCCACACATTCT
This sequence comes from Rana kukunoris, assembly GCA_029574335.1. Classification (NCBI taxonomy): domain Eukaryota; kingdom Metazoa; phylum Chordata; class Amphibia; order Anura; family Ranidae; genus Rana; species Rana kukunoris. The sequence goes on along the minus strand of CM056059.1, from coordinate 71,254,106 downwards.
GCCTGCTGTCATAACCTCTGCACTCCTCTTCTGTACATACTTCCTCCTGTCATACCCTTCACATTACTCTCCTGTACATACTGCCCACCAGTGGGCCTGCTGGTGCTCAATTTTCGTGAATATAGGATATTAATTCTGCTGTCTGCTGTCATATCCTCTCTGTACTCCTCTTCTGCACATACTGCCCAATGTCATACCTTCTGCACTCCTCTCCTGTACATACTGCCCAATGTCATACCTTCTGCACTCCTCTCCTGTACATGCTGCCCAATGTCATACCTTCTGCACTCCTCTCCTGTACATACTGCCCACTGTCATACCTTCTGCACTCCTCTACTGTACATACTGCTCACAGTCATACCCCCCTGCACATATCTCCCCCTTTCCTACCATCTGCTCTTCTTTCCTGAGCATATTTCCCCTGTCATACCCTCTGTACTTCTCTCTTCCACATAATTCTCCGTCATACCCACTGCCTTCCTCTCCTACACATACTGCTCACCGTCATACCCTCTGCATTCCTCTACCGCACATACTGCCCACCGTCATACCCTCTGCATGCCTCTACAGCATATACTGCTCAACGTCATACCCTCTGCATGCCTCTACCGCACATACTGCTCGCTGTTATACCCCATACACTCCGGCAAATTCTTCCACCTGTCATACCCTCTTGCCCTCCTTTCCTGCACATACTGCCCACCATTATACCTTTTGCATGCCACTCCCACACATTCTGCCTGCTGTCATATCCTCTGCACTCCTCTTCTGTACATACTTCCTCCTGTCATACGCTTCCCACTACTCATGTACATACTGCCCAGCAGTGGCGGCTGGTGCTCAATTTTCCTGAATAGAGAATATCAATTCTGCTGTCTGCTGTCATATCCTCTGTACTCCTCTTCTGCACATACTGCCCACTGTCATACCCTCCTACACATACTACCCACTGTCATACCTTCTGCACTCCTCTCCTGTACATACTGCTCACAGTCATACCCTCCTGCACATATTTCCCCCGTCATACCCTCTGTACTTCTCTCTTCCACATAATTCTCCATCATACCCACTGCCTTCCTCTCCTACACATACTGCCCTCCTCTCCTGTACATACTGCCCACTGTCATACCCTCCACACTCCTCTCCTGCACATACTGCCCGCAGCCATACTCTCCTGAACATATTTCCCTCTTTCGTACCCTCTGCTTTCCTTTCTTGAGCATTTTCCCCCCTCATACCCTCTGCACGCCTCTCCTCCACATAATTCCTGTGTCCTACCCTCTACACACTTCTCCTCCACATACTGCCCGCTGGTATACCTTCTGCACTCCTCTCCTATACATCTTATCCATGAAAAAAATTCTTCAGCATTGCTTGTAATATCCCCAACACTTCTCTTTCTTTTACACAGAATGGATATCCCCCCAGGAGGTTTCCCTCGCCTCCAGTTACAGTGAAAACTGTGGAATTCTGTCCCTTTGACAATAGTTACTATATCCAGGGCTTTTTTTCAGCAGGAACGCGGGGGAACGCAGTTCCGACACCTCAAGCTCTGAATGTATGTAATGGGTGCTGGGGTGTACTGGAGGGTCTATCAATGCTGGCTGCTGGGGATCTATTGTTACTGGAGGGGATTTATTTTTTTTACAGGGGGGGGGGGTCTATTGTTGCTGGGGAGGTCAGTTGTTGCTTGTATGTGATCTATTGTTGCTGGGGGGAGGCGCTCTTATGCTACTGGGAGACAATCGTTGCTGGGAGACATCAACTGTTGAGGGAGGGGTCTATTGTTGCTAGCTGTTCAGAGTCTGTTGTTGCTGGGGGAGCTCCATTGTTGCTGGCTACAGGGGATCTATTTTACTTCCTATGATATACAAATTACTTAGCACCACAAATTGATACTTGGTTCTGTATCCATTACTAAGAGGTGGGTAGGGGGTGGAACCAAAGAATGGTGCTCAGGGGTAGGTAAAGTGGAGGGAATCAAGGAATGGTGCTTATAGGTGGGGAGGGTCTGGAACCAAGGAATGGTGCTCGGAGGTAAATAGGGGGTAGAACCAAGAAATTGTGCTCGGAGATAGGTAGGGGGTGAAACCAAGGAATGGTGCTTAGAGGTGGGTAGGGGTTGGTACCAACGAATGGTGCTCAGAGGTGGGTAGGCAGTGGAACTAAGGAATGGTGCTTGGAGGTAGGTAGGGGGAGAAACTAAGGAATGGTGCTTAGAGGTAGGTAGGGGGAGGAACTAAGGAATGGTGCTTAGAGGTGGGTAGTGGGCGGAACCAAGGAATGGTGCTCAGAGGTGGGTAGGGGGTGGTACCAACAAATGGTGCTCGGAGGTGGAACCAAGGAATGGTGCTAGGAGGTGGGTAGGGGGTGGAACCAAGGAATGGTGCTCAGAGGTGGGTAGGGGTGGTACCAACGAACGGTGCTCAGAGGTGGGTAGGCAGTGGAACCAAGGAATGGTGCTTGGAGGTAGGTAGGGGGAGGAACTAAGGAATGGTGCTTAGAGGTGGGTAGAGGTTAGAACCAAAGAATGGTGCTCGGAGGTTGGTAGGGGGTGGTACCAACACATGGTGCTCGGAGGTGGATAAGAGGTGGAACCAAGGAATGGTGCTCGGAGGTGGGTAGGGGGTGGTACCAACACATGGTGCTCGGAGGTGGGTAGGGGGTGGTACCAAGCAATTGTGCTCGTAGGTAGGGGGTGGACACAGTTGACTTGGAAGGGAGTTCCTGCACCTATTCTCTGAGAAAAAAAGCCATGACTATATAAAAAAATCTCAGTGGAGACATGAGTGAATTATATGTTCTAAAATGTGCAAACAAACAGAAGAGCAAGCCGTCTTTTGGTCAGAAGAGGAGGGCATTTCAGGATTGTGCCATTTTGCTTCCTAGTAGCAGCATGGAATATTGACAGACCTGAAGCCAATTTTGGACTATAGGTCCCCTTCTTCTTTCAAAGCGATTTTCTGGGGCTAACTCAACAGAAAAATGTAAGAAGAAAAAAATAAATCCTTTGACTCTGAACATAATACAAGGATGGGCATCTACACTTACCGGGCTTACAGATGAACTGAAGGCAGGAGAGTTTTCTGCAAGACAAAAAAGACAGACAGACAGTGAATAGCTGGTCAATGATATTCCATATTAGGGACAATATTTATTGGAAGATTTCTATGAAAATGGCAGTCAGGGACTAATGACAATCTTCTAGCAATATGCAAAATGGTCTAGGACAGCCTCTCCCAACTTCTGTTACCCCAAAGGAACCCATTAAATATTTTTTTCATTTTCAGGAAACCTCTGCTAAAATTAATTCATTGGAGGTCAGTGGAAGGCTTCCTTCTGGTAGTCAGTGCAACGTACTCCCTTTACCTTGGCGACCAGTGGATACAATGACCTTTACATTGCTGGTCAATGAGAAGAATGTTCCTTACATTGGTGATCAGTGGGAAGAATGCTCCTTACATTGGTGATCAGTGGGAAGAATGCTCCTTACATTGGTGATCAGTGAGAAAAATGTTCCTTACATTGGTGATCAGTGAGAAAAATGTTCCTTACATTGGTGATCAGTGGGAAGAATGTTCCTTACATTGGTGATCAGTGGGAAGAATGTCCCTTACATTGGTGATCAGTGGGAAGAATGTCCCTTACATTGGTGATCAGTGGAAAGAATGCTCCTTACATTGGTGATCAGTGGGAAGAATGTCCCTTACATTGGTGATCAGTGGGAAGAATGTCCCTTACATTGGTGATCAGTGGGAAGAATGTCCCTTACATTGGTGATCAGTGGGAAGAATGTCCCTTACATTGGTGATCAGTGGGAAGAATGTCCCTTACATTGGTGATCAGTGGGAAGAATGCTCCATACATTGGTGATCAGTGAGAAGAATGTTCCTTACATTGGTGATCAGTGGGAAGAATGCTCCTTACATTGGTGATCAGTGGGAAGAATGTTCCTTACATTGGTGATCAGTGGGAAGAATGTCCCTTACATTGGTGATCAGTGAGAAGAATGTCCCTTACATTGGTGATCAGTGAGAAGAATGTTTCTTACATTGGTGATCAGTGAGAAGAATGTTTCTTACATTGGTGATCAGTGAGAAGAATGCTCCTTACATTGGTGATCAGTGAGAAGAATGCTCCTTACATTGGTGATCAGTGAGAAGAATGTCCCTCACATTGGTGATCAGTGGGAAGAATGTCCCTTACATTGGTGATCAGTGAGAAGAATGTTCCTTACATTGGTGATCAGTGGGAAGAATGTCCCTTACATTGGTGATCAGTGGGAAGAATGTTCCTTACATTGGTGGTCAGTGGGAAGAATGTCCCTTACATTGGTGATCAGTGAGAAGAATGTTCCTTACATTGGTGATCAGTGAGAAGAATGTCCCTCACATTGGTGATCAGTGGGAAGAATGCTCCTTACATTGGTGATCAGTGAGAAGAATGTTCCTTACATTGGTGATCAGTGAGAAGAATGTTCCTTACATTGGTGATCAGTGGGAAGAATGTCCCTCACATTGGTGATCAGTGGGAAGAATGCTCCTTACATTGGTGATCAGTAGGAAGAATGCTCCTTACATTGGTGATCAAGTGGGAAGAATGTTCCTTACATTGGTGATCAGTGAGAAGAATGTTCCTTACATTGGTGATCAGTGAGAAGAATGTCCCTCACATTGGTGATCAGTGGGAAGAATGCTCCTTACATTGGTGATCAGTGAGAAGAATGTTCCTTACATTGGTGATCAGTGAGAAGAATGTTCCTTACATTGGTGATCAGTGGGAAGAATGTCCCTCACATTGGTGATCAGTGGGAAGAATGCTCCTTACATTGGTGATCAGTGGGAAGAATGTTCCTTACATTGGTGATCAGTGGGAAGAATGTCCCTTACATTGGTGATCTGTGGGAAGAATGCTCCTTACATTGGTGATCAGTGGGAAGAATGTTCCTTACATTGGTGATCAGTGAGAAGAATGCTCCTTACATTGGTGATCAGTGGGAAGAATGTCCCTTACATTGGTGATCAGTGGGAAGAATGTCCCTTACATTGGTGATCAGTGGGAAGAATGTCCCTTACATTGGTGATCAGTGGGAAGAATGTTCCTTACATTGGTGATCAGTGGGAAGAAGGAGGAGGACACACCCAAGGAGCTCTCTGAGAGAACCAGCCTTTTTCAAGCCTGGGCCTTGCCTGCTAGCTTGGCCCAGGAATAATGCCTGATCCTGGGGGAGGCCCTGGGACAGATCCCCCTGATGATACGGGGCCTAGTGAGGAGGAGGAGGTGGTGCAGGATCTGACTGTGGGTCCAGTCCCTGGTGAGAGTACAGATGTATGCAGACATTTTCGGGCAGTCGGAAGAGCAGAGGAGAAACTAAAATGTTTGAAAGCTGAACATAAAAACCTCAAAACCAAGTACTTCCAGGCTTGGAGTAAAAACCGTTCGGCCATGAAGCCTGAGCTACAAGAGATGGAGGAGAAAGTAAAGAAACAGTCTTTATTGTTGGAGAAATTAAAAGATAAAAGTGGAGCGTTTGCAGAAAAATTTAAAAAAGAGATGAGATTTGCCAGCCAGACCTCTGTGGATCAGCAGCAGTCGCATGTTACAGACAACCCGGATCCATCTGCCTCTGCACCCCTCCCCCCATGTCAGGCTGGGGAATCGCCAGCGGCAACCAGTCAGGGGGTTGAGGGTGAACATGGCACCTTACAGTTTACCCAACAGATGGAGTCACCCCTAAGGGCAGACAGGTCTGCTGGTGAAGCATCAGAAGTCGCTGTGGAGTCGCAGAAGGGTCGCAGACCGGCACTGGTGGAGAAATCCCACTGTACGGTGCAGCCGCCTTCCAACATGGGTGTCCCGGCTGCAGTGAGTGGTGTCCCGGCTAAAGTGGACGGTGTCCCGGCTGTAGTGTAGTAAGTGGTGTTTCTGCTGTGGAGAAATCCTCTGCAGATATGAAGAGAAATCCCCTAGCAGAGGTGTCATCAGCCCACCAGAGCAGTATGGATGGATCTACATCATGCCCCCCGCAAATGGATTCTGCTATGACTGCTGGGACCTGTGGTTCTACAACCAAGATGGCTGCCAGCTCCAAAGAGCCTGTTTCAGCCTCACCTGGGCTGATTGATGCAGGTGGGGGAGGGGGGGAGCAGCACAGTGCAGCAAGTGGAGTGGAAGCAGCAATGGAAGTTTCCTGCACTGATCTACCTGTTGCTGTATCACAGCAATCTTGCTTATCTGACAACCCTGTCCCGATGGAGAAGAGTCTGCCTGGAGGTGAAGTATGTGAGGGCACCTCTGTGAATATGGACACAGCAGGAACTGAGAACGTGCCAGGAAATAATGACAGTAATAGTATTGATGAAGCAATGGATGTGGTGGGTGGTGGTGAAGGGGTTAACAATGACATTTCTCCTCCTGCTCAGCAGAGGAAAGACTCATCTGCAAAACGCATAACTGGACCCTCTGCGGGGAGGTCTGTGAACACCAGCAGCTATGCAGCAGTTTTGGGGAGTCGCACCAAAGAGGGTGGGGGGAATGGTGCAAATGTTGGTGGTCACAATTTGGGGGGGTTTAGTGGGGGGATGGTTGGTGGGTACAAAAGAAGAAACGTGGTCCAGTTGAAGTGGGAGGGGGAGGGGACCCCACCAGTAAGGGGAAGGGTTGCAGAGTTGATCCTGGAAATGGGATTTAAAGTCGCAGACATTTTTGCTTTGATTTGTCCTGTTGGAAGTTCAGAATTTGATTTATCCTTTGTAAAACCTGAGGGTTTGGATTTGTTTTGGGAACGTTTTAGGGGGCGCAGGGACCTTCCGCAGTGGAATGGTTGGATGCCAAAGGTGGTTTCCAGGCAGCCTCTCATAAAATCGGTGACGATCCTCGTGCGTAATGAATCCATCCCAGAGGCTGATTTGGTAGTATGGTTACGCCGATATGGTGAGGTCCTCGCTCCACTGCGGAAGGTCCTTGATCAGCATGGGATATGGACAGGGGCCTGGACAGTGTCGTTAAAATTGGGGGTGCAGGGAAATGTTGTTCAACATTTGCCCTGTTCAGCCTTTCTGGGGAGGGACAGGCTGACCATTTTTTACCAGGGTCAGCCTAAGGTGTGCAATAAATGTGGGGACAAGGGCCACTTTGCGTCCACCTGCACCCGAAAGAAATGTTCTTTGTGCCAGGCGCTGGACCATTTGGCTAAAGACTGTACAGATATTCGGTGCAACTTGTGCCAAAAACTTGGTCACCCCTACAGTCTTTGCCCAGAGGCATTACATAACCTGCCAGGGTTGGAGGCTGAGCTGCAGAGGCTGGATAAGGAGGATGAGGCCACCAAAACTGTTGTTGTCCCTCCTGTGTCTGTGGCACCCGTTTCTGTCCCTCTAGTGATGTGGTCCCTGAGTCTGTCCCTTCTGTGTCTGTGACATCTGTTTCTATTCCCCCCAGTGGTGTGGTCCCTGAGTCTGTCCCTTCTGTGTCTGTGACATCTGTTTCTGTTCCCCCTACAGATGTGGTCACTAAATCTGTCCCTCCTGTCCCTAATCCATCAATTCGTAGATCCTCCAGACTGGCAGAGGCTGCTGGGGGGGCAGGTTTAACGGACCTTCCCACTCAGCCTCCAGTCCTTGCCCCCTCGGCAGTGCAAGCGTGGTCAGGGGAATGTGGGGGTGCTGGATGGGGGTGGGGCTGATGGAGGGGTGTCCATACCCCCATGTCTCACATTCGGTTTGATGGGGATTCGGATGAGGAGGGGTGGGAGAAGATCAGGAGGAAGGAAAAAAAGAAGAGAAAGGCTAGAAAACCGGTCGTCTCTTCCTCAGAGTCGGATCCAAGAGGGGTTCCCCTTGGTAACTTTACCTTTAATGTGTTGTCGGGTGATGAGATGTCTTTGTCTTCTCCCTTATCATCTATGGATGAGGGGGAGTCACGTAGTTTGAAGAGAGCTGTTTCTGGTGATGAGAGGGTGGTGAAGGTCAAGAAACGACTACCCCAATCATCCTGATGGCAGTTCCCACTCTGATAAAGGTGGCGACCATTAATGTCGCCAGCACTAAATCTGCAAGAGCTCGTGATATGGCCTTATTTTTGCTCAGCGAGTTTGATGCCGAGATTTTATTTTTGCAAGAGACCTGGCTCCATACCTTGGCCGACGTCCATCTGGCAAAAAGGGAGTGGAGATGCGGTCCCTCCTTTTGGTCTCTTGCGGCTGAGCCCTGCAGCGGAGTTTGCGGTTCTTTTTAAAACCGATATGGTAACGTGCCGGCGGGTAATTGGGGTAGTAATGGGTAGACGCATGGTGTTGGACGTTTCCTGCCTATCTCTGGGTGAGGGTTTCCTTTTCTGTCTCTTTCACTCCCTTAGCTTTTGTCGGTTAGTGTCTTTTTGAAGAAGTGCTGCATGCATAATGGGTGCGGGTTTGTTTCTTGACCTTGCAGGTTTGTCTGGTGTAGTGGTGTGAGTTGTATTAAGATTTATTTTCCCCGGTGTATATATGATTTTTGCTTTTTTCTGTAAAGTCTTTTTGTTTGAGAGCGGATTTGCTATATTTATTTTCATTTTATGTAAATATGTATATATTTATGTATTTTGTGTGTATATAGTGATTTTATGCTTAATGATTGCAAGACTTTCAATAAACAAAATTGGGAAGAATGTTCCTTACATTGGTGATCAGTGGGAAGAATGTCCCTCACATTGGTGATCAGTGGGAAGAATGCTCCTTACATTGGTGATCAGTAGAAGAATGCTCCTTACATTGGTGATCAGTGAGAAGAATGTTCCTTACATTGGTGATCAGTGGGAAGAATGTCCCTTACATTGGTGATCAGTGGGAAGAATGTCCCTTACATTGGTGATCAGTGAGAAAGAATGTTCCTTACATTGGTGATCAGTGAGAAGAATGTTTCTTACATTGGTGATCAGTGGGAAGAATGCTCCTTACATTGGTGATCAGTGAGAAGAATGTTCCTTACATTGGTGATCAGTGGGAAGAATGCTCCTTACATTGGTGATCAGTGGGAAGAATGTTCCTTACATTGGTGATCAGTGGGAAGAATGCTCCTTACATTGGTGATCAGTGGGAAGAATGCTCCTTACATTGGTGATCAGTGGAAGAATGCCCCCCCCCCCTCCCCAAAGACATATCATTTGTTTTCTGCTGCAGGCTCCCCTTAATGTGGCGATGGACCTGGAATCATGCAGGCACCATCAGATGAGAGGCCAATCAGCAACAGCTCAAGGAACCCCTACAAAACCATGGAGGAACCCTAGTTGAGAATGCCCCATCTAGGACAATAAGCCATAAGTTACAAATAGATTATCCAACATGGTAGAAACCTCATTGTGTTATAAATATGCACCACTTATTTTATTGGGTCTTGCATGGCCTGGCTTAGGGCTTGTATAATCAGACAAATACAACACACCTTCAAGGGCAACCACCTTGCATCCTTATTGAATTTGAAATGCTTCTGACCTGCTAGTGACTAGGGATGAGCCGAACACCCCCCCGTTCGGTTTGCACCAGAACCTGCGAACAGACCAAAAGTTCATGTGAACTTTAGAACCCCGTTAAAGTCTATGGGACTCGAACGTTTGAAATCTAAAGTGCTAATTTTCAAGGCTAATATGCAAGTTATTGTCCTAAAAAGTGTTTTGCCCGGGGACCCGGGTCCTGCCACAGGGACATGTATCAATGCAAAAAAAGTTTTAAAAACTGCAGTTTTTCGGGAGCAGTAATTGTAATAATGCTTAAAGTGAAATAATAAAAGTGAAATATTCCTTTAAATTTCATACCTAGGGGGTGTATAGTATGCCTGTAAAGTAGCGCTTGTTTCCTGTGCTAGGAATTGTCCCTGCACAAAGTGTAATTTCTGAAGAAAAAAAAAGTCATTTAAAATCACTTGCGGCTATAATGAATTGTCGGCTCCCGGCAATACAGAGAAAAGTCATTAATAAAAAAAATGCGTGGGGGTCCCCCCAAACTCAATTACCAGGCCCTTCAGGTCTGGTATGGATATTATGGGGAACCCCACGTCAAATTTAAAAGAAATTATGTGGGGTTCAGTTCTGGTATGGATTTTAAGGGGAACTCCACCCCAATAAAAAACATAAATCTACACCAGACCCTTTATCCATGCACCGCAACCTGGCAGGACGCAGGAAAAAAGAGGGGGGACGAGAGAGTGCCCCCCCTCATGAACCGTACCAGGCCACATGCCCTCAACATTGGGAGGGTGCTTTGGTGGTCTGTGACCCCTCAAAGCACCATGTCCCCATGTTGATGGGGACAAGGGCCTCATCCCCACAACCCTTGCCCGGTTGTTTGTGGGGGGTCTGCGGGCCGTGGCTTATCGGAATCTGGAATCTGAACCCCCAGATCCCAGCCCTCCCTATGTGAATTGGTAATGGGCTACATTGTACCTCTACCATTTCACAAAGAAAGTGTAACAATTGTAAAAACAAAAAAGAGACACCGTTGGGAAAGTCCTTTATTAAAAAAAAATTCCAGCGTTGGTAATCTACTCTCGGTCTCCGCTCCAACAGAGCACTTTAAGCATTATTAAAATCACTGCTTCTGAAAAAAATGCAGTTTTAAAAAAAAATTGCATTGATACATGCATGTCCTCTTGGGCAGGACCTGGGTCCCCAAACACTTTCTAGGACAATAACTTGCATATTAACCTTTAAAATTAGCACTTTAGATTTCAAACGTTCGAGTCCCATAGACTTTAACGGGGTTCTAAAGTTCACACAAACTTGCCGCGAACACCCCAAATTGTTTGCTGTTCGGCGAACAGGCAATGTTTGAGTCGAACTTGAGTTCGACTCGAACTCGAAGCTCATCCATACTAGTGACTTGTAGAAGGAAAAAACAGCTCTAAAGCCAAATCACAATCATAAAGCCGGTGACGCGTCATATTCGGCTCCCCCATCACAGACTGCTCCGGAAGTGCTGCGGCAGCCAACTGCGCATGCGTGATGCGTTCCAATGCATTTACGACACTGCACACCAGCGAAGCCGTTATTCAGAGCGACGTGGACTTAGGGGAAAGTGGCCGGTCGGCCTCACGACCTCGCTTCGCTTGGACGGCTCGCTCCGCTCGCTCGGCCTCCTGGCTCTTTTTATTAACATCCTCCAATCCACGGGGATGTTAAGGATAGAGCCTTGATGCCGAACGAGGTTTCGCTGGTGTGCACTGTCGTAAATGCATTGGAACGCATCGCAGATGCGTTTGGAACGCATCGCGCATGCGCAGTTGGCCGCCACAGCACTTCCGAAGCAGTCTGTGATGGGGAGCGGAGTATGACGGTACACCGGCCATTGACAGTTCACATCTCGGCTGGTTTAGCAGAGACCGGCAGAGATTTGAGCCACGTATGGGGAGGCTGAGTGTACCCAAGTACCCCCCAGGAAAGAAAATTTCACCCTCTATGGCCAGCTTAAGGGAATGGGCATCGCAGTAAATAGATCTACAAGTCACACATGGGACATATTACCGGTAAAACGTAGAAATATTAAAACGAATGAGGAGAGATTCTCAGGCAACAGGCAAAGTTCAGTTATGAAAATATACAAGGTCAGTGTGTTTTAAAGGATAAGTGTACTCGTCTTTAGAGACAAAGTACCCAGTCTTTCGAATATATCATTCGTACCTAAAAGGCAATTCACGGGCCATAAGGTTTCTCTTTAAAGTGAAGCGACGATCATCAGGGAGCTGCATTTTAGGCTATTTGCATTATGGACATGCTGGGGGAGGGGACTTAAGAGCGATAATTGCACTAAAAATGCACTTTAAGTAAATTGGTCACAGTCATGGACAATCCATACTCAGCATATAATGGGAAACAAAATAAATAAAACATACTCTAATGCCCCGTACACACGATCGGATTTTCAGTCGGAAAAACGTTGGATGTTTTTTCCGTCGGAATTCCGCTCAAGCTTGGCCTGCATACACACGGACACACAAAAGTTCTCTGAACTTTCGACCGTCAAGAACGCAGGGACGTACAACACTACGACGAGCCAAGAAAATTAATGGTTTCTGAGCATGCGTAGGAATTTTACGCGTCGGAACTGCTACAGACTAACAGAATTTCCGATAGGAAATAGAACCTGCTCTCAATCTTTTGTTGGTGGAAATTTTGACAGCGGTCGGAATTTTTGGAACCAAAACCTCACATCAGACATTTGTCGGAATTTCCGATCGTGTGTACGCAGCATAAGATGCCTTCGGTGTAAACAACACATTGTAACAACCTGTAGCTTCAGATATAAGCTCACCCTGAAGTGACCAGGTTTGTTGGAGGTCGGAGGTCCAAACTTTCTAAACAAAGGGCCAGTTTACGGTCCTTTAGGGCCCTTTCACACTAGCGGACGAACGGTCCGCTAATTACAAGTCCGTTAACGGACTTGTAATGGGCCCCTATGGGAGCGGATCCGTTAGCGGATGATGCATCCGCTAACGTCCGCCAGATCCGCATCCGTTTTTTTCGGACGGAAGAATGTCCTATTTTTCTTCCGTCCGGCCAAACGGATCGGATGCAAACGGACAGACGGTCCGTTTCCATCCGATTCCCCATAGGGGAGAGCGGAGGAGAGACAGGGTGGTCCCTGCACAGTGTGCAGGGACCGCCCTGTCCGCCCGACAGCTCAGCGGAGACCCCCCGCTGAGCTGACGGACACACGGAGCGGACCGAAAAACGGACCGCTCCGCGTGAAAGAGCCCTTAGGCTTTAGGGGGGCCAGACTAGGGCCATTGGGAGTAGAAAATGTCCAAGTGTCCAGTGGGAGTAAATAATACCACAACTTTGGTGTCAGTGGGAGGACTAGTGCCCCATCGTTGGTGTCAATGGAAATAATTGATGGTGTAAGTTGGAGGAGTAGTGCCCCATTGTTGTCAGCAACAAGAATTATGCCCCATTGGAGCTGGATGGAATAGTGTCCCAAGGGCCACATTAACCACTTAAGGACCGCCGCATGTACATTTACGTCGGCAGAATGGCACCGACAGGCACATCAACGTATATATACGTTGGTGCCTTGGGGGGGATCGGGGGTCCGATCGGACCCCCCCCCCGTACATGCGGCGGTCCGCGCGGCTGCAGGAGCGATCCTACAAGTGGGGGCGGCTATCCGTTTTCATCCGCCCCCTCCGGATCGCTCCCAGCCAATGCGCGCCGCCCGCCCGCCCGCCGCCGCCCTGTCACTTCCTCCTCCTGTGTAAACACAGGAAGGAGGAAGCGACGTGATCTCTCCCTCGGCGTTTGTTTCAAGCGCCGCTGAGGAGAGATCACACACACACCAAGTAAGTCCTGCACCAAACAGCACACTTACACACACACAAACACATTTAACCCCCGCGATCGCCCCCCCCCCCCCTGTCACAGTGTCACTGAATGCAGTAATCATACATGTATGATTACTGTATTTAGTGTCAGTGTGACAGTCAGTCAGTGTTAGTGTCAGGGTAGACCCCCCACCCCCCCCAATAAAGTTTTAACCCCTTGATCACTGCCCTAATTAACCCTTTCACTCCCTATTGCCAGCGTCACTAAGCGATCATTTTTCTGTCGCTGTTGCCGCTAGGTAGCTAATTTTTTTTTAATGCGATTTTTTTTTACTAAAGACATGTGGCTAAATAAATTTTGGCCTAAATGTTTGACTAAAATTTAGTTTATTGGTTTTTTATTATAACAAAAAGTAAAAAATATTGATTTTTTTTCAAAAATGTCGCTCTATTTTTGTATATAGCGCAAAAAATAAAAATCGCAGAGGCGATCAAATACCACCAAAAGAAAGCTCTATTTGTGGGAAAAAAAGGACGCGAATTTTGTTTGGGAGCCACGTCGCACGACCGCGCAATTGTCTGTTAAAGCGACGCAGTGCTGAATCGCAAAAACCCCTTGGGTCATTTGCCAGCGTATTGGTCCGGGTCTTAAGTGGTTAAGGCACGCAAAGGGCCGCATTTGGCCCCAGGGCCACCATTTGGAGACCCCTGCATTAGGTCATTGGTAGGCAATTTGGCACTTATTTGGTTCTGCAAAATCAATGAGGTATTGCCAGAATCTAACAGCCATAGGTATGACTCCCAGAGACATGATGGGATTTGTAGTTTCACCATGACAAGAGTACTGAGGTTGCCTAGTTACGCATTAGGTCTTAAAAGGCTGATTAAATATGCAAATCAAGGGTTGGGGAATTGGTGATGGCTGACATGTTCCAGGAAAGTCTCTTTCCTAAGCTGGATGACATCAGGCTAAACCCGATGTGGTGATTCACGTAATGTAATGAGTCACCCAATGCTCATCAGGCAGCCAATCAGAGGAGAAGAATACAATAACTTCTGAAACTGCTGAATGCTGACATCATGGCAGCCAGTTTCTCCAACAATGACATGTAGATGGAAAGAAGACTACTGCACATACACTGTATTACCAAAAGTATTGGGACACCGGCCTTTAAACACACATCTCAGAACGTTGTTTTCCCAGGACGAGATTCTTGGCAAGAGTCTCTTGCCGCCCGATGTTGGTGTAATTAAGGTAAATTGTGCCCCATCCTTAAAGCGGAGCTCCACCCTGATATATATATTTTTTTTAAAAATCTGAAAGAAAAAAAAAAAAAAATGAAATGAAAAAAAAAAAAAAAAAAAAATACTCATCCTAAATAGGCTGTTGCTATGCGGAAGTCCAGAATCTGCCCTCATGATCCGCGGTGCTGTTTTTTCTTCCTCCTCCTCTTCTGGGTGTCTTCTTGTGAATGGGCCGCGCTGCATTCTGGGAACTGTGTGTATCCCAGAAAGCAGCCGGACCATTCACAAAGCGCCGCGTCGCTCGCACATGCGCAGTAGGAAACGGGCAGTGAAGCCGCACGGCTTCACTGCCCGTTTCCCTGACTGTGGATGGCGGTGCCGGGATCGAGGATCGGCATCGGCGGTGGCCGTCAGCGCGGGTGCCTAGGACAGGTAAGTGTCCTTATTCAAAGTCAGCAGCTACACTGTTAGTAGCTGCCGACTTTGAAAAAAAAAAATGCGGGTGGAGCTCCGCTTTGATATTATTGGGAGGAATAATGCACCAGTGTTGGGGTCATTGGGAGGAATTGTGCCCCATCCTCAGTGTCATTGGGAGGAATTGCGCCCCATCCTTGGCATCATTGGAGGAATTGTGCCCAGTTACTGATGTCATTGGGCCCCATTGTTGGTTTAATTGAGAGAAATTGTGCCCCATCCTTAATGTCATTGGGAGGAATAGTGCCCCATCGTTGGGATCATTGGGAGGAATTGTGCCCCATCCTTGATATCATTGGGAGGAATAGTGCACCAGTGTTGGGGTCACATCGGGAGGAATTGTGCCCCATCCTCAGTGTCATTGGGAGGAATTGTGCCCCATCCTCAGTGTCATTGGGAGGAATTGTGCCCCATCCTTGGCATCATTGGAGGAATTGTGCCCAGTTTACTGATGTCATTAAGAGGAATTGTGCCCCATGCTTGGTGTCATTGGGAGGAATTGTGCCCAGTTACTGATGTCATTGGGCCCCATTGTTGGTTTAATTGAGAGAAATTGTGCCCCATCCTTAATGTCATTGGGAGGAATTGTGCCCCATCCTTGATATCATTGGGAGGAATAGTGCACCAGTTTGGGGTCATTGGGAGGAATTGTGCCCCATCCTTGGCATCATTGGGAGGAATTGTGCCCCCATACTGATGTCATTGGGAGGAATAATGCCCCATACTTGGTGTCATTGGGAGGAATAATGCCCCATACTTGGTGTCATTGGGAGGAATTGTGCCCCATCCTTGGCATCATTAGGAGGAATTGTGCCCCATCCTTGGTGTTACTGGGATGAATTGTGCCCCATTACTGATGTCAGTGGGAGAAATTGTGCCCCATTGTTGGTATCAGTGGATGAAATAGTGCCCCAAGGGCCAGATAAAAGCAAGCAAAAGGCTGCATCTGGCCCTCTGCCGGCAGTCTGAAAACCAATGCTATAGAGTTTTAACAATGTCAACACACCACACAGAGCTGAGCAATTATTGTGCATTGCGGTAAAATACAGGGTGTGAATGGGCCCCAAGTGTCAGTTGTTGGGTCCCCTAATAAACTGCGTTCCCTGCATCTTCCAGGTTATGAGGGAAATGCACACAGATAAGAGAATAACATTTCTGCAGCCAATCAGAATAATTCAACCCATTTTGTGAAATTCAGCAGGTTTTTGTGTTCTGTAAAGAGAAGCGACAACAACTAGTCACAATCCATCCATCACATTCCGTGCAAAGATGTGAAAACCAAAGCAAGCGCCCCTGGACACATTCTAACCATGGCGGGGATTTACATGAATTATTTGGCCTTGCTGGAGAGCAGACGTTTTCTGAAGATGCCGTCGGTGAATGCCAGTCCCTCACACCGACACCCCCGCTGAGCAAACACAGTAGCGCAGTCAGCGGCTGCGGCAGGGCTTGCCAACCCAAACAATGCGCCCATGTCTGAGGATGGCCAGAGAGCAGCGCGGGGAGGGAGGGAGGGACCCGGAGAGACGGGGACGGCAGGATGCCGGTGACTCATATCGGAAACAATTAGAATCTATTGCTTGGCTTGTAAAAATCCCAGAGAGCCCAACGCTGGGAGCTTATCAGAAATGTCTGGCTGAGCGAGGAAACTGCTGACAACAGCGGCTGAGATCAGATCTCACACCATGTGCTGAGAATACGACCACTTACTGGGAGGGACTTACCAACATCTACCGGGACTGCCAGGGAAAAATACTAGACAACTATAAGACTTCATGCACATTGAAGCTGATAAAAGCTATAAAAAAAAAAGCCAGTAGCTTTGCAGGAGCCTTGCAACGTTTTTTAGCGTTTTTGCAATAGCTTTAATCAGCGTTTTTCAGTGTAGCTTTTATCAGCTGTTTTTTTTTTTTTTTACTTTTTTTTTAATGGAGAAAAAAACGCTTTAGGCTTTATGCACACTGAAGCTGATAAACTGCCGCTTTGAACGCCAGATTTCTGGCAGAAAAAGCTGCTTTAAAATCTAGCTTTTATCAGCGTTTTGTATCAGCTTTTATCAGCGTTTTTATTGTATAAACACTAAGGGCACTCCAAAAATCCCACAATGCATTCCCAAACTCCCAGAATGCAGTTTTTTAAAGCTCATAAACGGCCGCTAGCTAGTGTTAATTAGCATATAGCATTTTTTGGCGTTTTTTCACGGCGAAAAACGGCAATTTGAACGCAAATTTCGGGCGTTCAGAAAAAAGCCAATAAACTCCAAAGCTCATTAACACTGAAAAACGCCCAGGTGTGCATGGGCACATAGGCCAACATAGGGCCAGATTCAGGTAGATGGGCGAATCTTTATTTTGGAGTAACGTTTCTCATTTACGTTACTCCGCCGAAACTTTAGGAGCAAGTACTGTTTTTTTTTTTTTTTTAAAGATATTTTTTATTGAAAATGTTTACAAAACCAACAATACAACACATACAAAAACAAAACTTAAACAACACAGAACATACATCGGCAGTAGATTGCTCCTCAATTACTACACATTATTATTAACAGCATAGTTATATAAAAGTCAAAAGTCAGAGTAGAAAGGTACATACAACAAAGTATAAAGGTAGTATTACCCCTTTGTGGGATTGCATATTGAGGTTACTCTAGCAAATGGAGACTGCACCACCAACATCCTTATTTATGGCTGTATAGGAGATAGGCTCAGGGGGCTAGCCAGCCACCTGCCCCAAATCTTGTCAAAGGACTTATTTCTTTTCCTAATTTCAAAAGTGAGCTTGTAAAGCGGAGGGCGTCATTTACTAGTTTCAACCATAGGCCCCTTGTCGGGGTCGCCGCTCCCTTCCAGGTCAACAGGATGGATTTCTTAGCATAGAAATATAGGATTCAAAGCAATTTTTTGACCCGGGAGGGAACCTCGAGGTCACCAAAGACCCCCAACAGACAGTTTTTAGGGTCCAGTATATTGGGGAGTCCCAAGGCAGAGGAGAGGAAGGATCCTATATCTCTCCAGAAGTCTCGTATAGCTGGGCAACTCCAAAAGCAGTGGATAAAATCAGCCACCTGCCCACATCCGCGGAAACAATCCGCCGAGGCCAGTATGCCCATTCTGTGCATCCTGGCCGGGGTCAAGTGCGATTGATGAAAGACTATAACGGAGACTATAACGGAGGTTTTAAAAGTATCACAGAACTCAGTCCAGTCATCTTCCGTCATGGTATTATCTAAGGATTCTCACTTGCTCTGCGCTGCCTTAAATCTAGGATTAGAATTCACCGTTAAGGCTAAGTAATAGGTAGAAATGAGTTTTGTTCGGTCCGGGGAAC
Organism: Rana kukunoris; assembly: GCA_029574335.1. Classification (NCBI taxonomy): domain Eukaryota; kingdom Metazoa; phylum Chordata; class Amphibia; order Anura; family Ranidae; genus Rana; species Rana kukunoris. The sequence continues at coordinate 71,235,771 of CM056059.1, read as the reverse complement.
GCAAAAGCTTTTCTAGGTCAGGAATCGCAAGTGGGTTGTTCAAGGAGCCAAACTGGGATCGCGCTGCATGTCTTAGTTAGTAATAAAAGGCCGTGTACACACGGCAGAGAACCTCGACGGGCAGAACACATCGTTCCGCCCGTCGAGGTTCTCTGCCGGCTGTCGAAATCGGCGACCCGCCCGTCGGGAATGGTAACCAGCCATTCATCCAGGCGGGCCGTCGAACAAAAAGAGAGCGTGCTCTCTTTTCGCTCGACGGGATTCCCGACGGGCGGGGCGAGCCAGAAGCGTACACACGGCCGAGGTCCTCGCTGGAATGCAGCTTCCAGCGAGGTTCTCGCTGGTTTCCAGCGAGAACCTCGGTCGTGTGTACGCCGCCAAAGAATAAATAATTTGGCGGAAGATTAAAGTCATCCCTCAACTGGGAAAAGGACTTAAAGCCTTCTGAGGTATATAGGTGGCATAGGTACTTAATTCCCTTAGATATCCATCTCTGAGGGTCAGGTAGAGAGTTAAATTCTGGGAGTGATATATTGAACCATATTGGATTATTTGGAGAGGTCACCCCAGGATCCCAGGGCATGCTTAAGAGTCACTGTTTTGAACAGGGACAGTGAAGTTTGCAGCACAGTCAGTCCCGGTCCTGGGGGGGTACGCCCGCAGTAGACAATGTTGTGTAAGGTCTCGAACGATGTGACTATAGCCCCTTCAGTGGTAGTACATGCATTATTGGAGTCGGGATGTAACCAATCATGAACATTTACCAGTTGGGAAGCTTGATAATAGAGGTAAAGTCAGGGAAAGCCAGTCCTGCCAAATGGGAGGGTAGTCTAAGGCGGCGTACACACGAGGGGATATGTCCACTGAAAACGGTCCGATGGACCGTTTCAGCAGACATCTCCGCTCGTGTGTATGGGCTAGCGGACAGATTTCTCCACCCGACAGATTTCAAAGCAAGCTTTGAAATCTATCCGGTGGGAATCTGTCCGCCCGACATGTCTGCTGGTTAGTACACTTACCAGCAGACATGTCGGCCCCCACCGCCGCCGCGCCGCTGCCGAATGGATTCGGCGCATGCGCGGAAGTGTTTTACTTCCTGGTGCGGTGACGCGGCGGCGTCAACGTCACCGCCCGCGTCACCGGCACGTCACCGCCGCGCGCGCGTCCGGCGGCGGGGAATTTGATCCGATGGTGTGTACACGCCATCGGATCAAACTCCCGATCGGACATATCCGATGGAAATGGTCCGCGGACCGTTTTCATCGGATATGTCCGATCGTGTGTACGCCGCCTCAGTGTTTCCAGTGCTACTCTAGGGGCCTTACCGTTCCACAGGAATGTTATACAGATTGAGTCGATGCTCTTAAATAATGCTTTGGGGATTTTGCATGGGCATTAGCTAGGACATACAGTCATTTAGGTAGGTATATCATTTTTAGGACATTGCCCTTCCCATTAGATCTAGAGGTAAGTCTTTCCACTGTTTATCTGAGACTGCAGCTGTAGTAGCACAGGGCTCAGATTATTGGCAATGTACAGGGACAGGGTAACTGGACCACAACTCCCAGATATCTAAACGAGGTGGCCACCATCAATTTAGAGTCTGAATGAATGTGAGGAGTAGGTGATTGATCTACGGGATAGATAATGGATTTCTGCCAATTCACTCTGAATCCCGAGAAGTCCCCGAAGTCAGACACCATTTTCAACACATTAGCTAGTGAGTCCTGGGCGTCTGCCAAATACACCAGCGTATCATCAGCATATAGCGAGATTCGCTCCTCTATACCATTGATGGGCAATCCCCTAAGAAGTGGGGAAATGCGTATCCTAAAAGCGAGGGGTTCCATGGCCAAAGCGAAAAGCAGGGGTGACACCGGCACCCCTGCCTGGTTCCCCTAGTAATTTGGAAGTTCTCCGTAATTTGTGAGTTGATCTGAATACGAGCAAGCGGCATGTCTTAGAGGAGTCTAATCCAGGCGACCATACGGGGGCCAAAACCATACATCTGCAAGACCCGGAACAGGTATGGCCATTCCACACTGTCAAAGGCCTTGCAGGTGTCCAGGGACACCACGACCCGAGTCGGGAGACAGTCATGTACATATGACAAGTTATGAAAACAGTCTGCGTATGTTCATTCTAGTTGACCTGCCCGGGATAAAGCCCCCCTGATCACTCCCTACCAAACGAGCAATCACCTTGTTCAGACGATTCGCTAGGGCCTTAGGCAGAATTTTGGCATCCACATTTATGAGGGATATAGGGCGGTATGAATCACACTTCAACGGGTCCTTTCTGGGTTTAAGGAGTAGAACAATCAGAGTTTCCCTCATCGAAGGGGGTAGCACCCCCTCCTTTAATGCTGCATTATAAGTCTTAAGTAGTAGAGGGGCAAGAAGATGTTGGAACTGCCTATACCATTCCACTGGGAACCCGTCCAATCCTGGTGATTTATGAGCCGGCATCTGTGAAATTGCAAGTGACAGCTCTTCCACAGACAACGGCTCATCTAGTTCCTCCCTCGTCCTGGCTGTCAGTTTTGGAAGGGTACCCGAGTCAAGTAGTCATCAAGCTGCGCATCTGAGTAGTCAGCCCTGGAGGTATAAAGGTCACGGTAAGAGAGAAAGAAAAGCCTCCGTTATATCCTGAGGGACATCACTAATGTGGTTTGCTGCGGTTAATATCCTAGGGATAGAGATAGGGGTACTCTCCGCTCTTGTAATATACACGAGTAGGCGCCCCCGCCTTGTTACCATGTTCAAATGTCTTCTGTGTAACATAGAGCATGCGTTTTTTAGTCAGGTCTAACAGCCGAAGTTCGTACTTTCTACGATCATGGAGCCATGAGGCCAATGTATCTGCATTGGGACATTTATAGTATTCAGCCTCGGATAACACCATACCCTGTTCAAGTTCATCAGTGTGTATTTAATTGTTCTTACGCAATATACCCGTGATTGACATAAAGGATCCTCTCAGCACTGCCTTGGAGGCCTCCCAGGCATTGCTGATACCAGTTGAGTCCTGATTGAGGGTCCAATAGTCAACCATAGCTGTTTGACACTCAGCCTGTACTAGCTCGTCCTCGAGCCAATAGGAGTTCAACCTCCAGGCCCTGGGGCCTGACTTTGGCAGGAGGAGGAGACTGACCATTAGGGGAGCATGGTCTGATATACCTCTGGTAGGTACGTGACCGAATGCACCAAAGACAATACATCCGATGGAGCAAATGCCATATCTATGCGTGACATAGTGTGGAATGAGTCCGAATGACAGAAAAATTGCCTGTCATCCGGATGTTTCCAACGCCACAGTTCCGTAAGAGAATAAACCAATCAACAAATGAGGGGTACGGTCTGCCCCCACCCCGCGGTCCACAGATGGGTCAAGCACAGCGTTAAAGTCACCCACAAAAAGTAGGGACCAGGAGACCTAGGTAAAAGCATTAGTGACAATTTAGAAAGAACCTCCGGTGAAAACGGTGGGGGATATATACATTCACCAACGTAAAAATTAAAAGAGCTATACGAGAAGTAAGTATATACAAAACGACCCGCTGGATCTGTTTGTACACTCAGAGTCTCGGCCCCCAGAGTCTTAGCTATCAAGACCGAGACCCCTCTTGAGTAATTGGAGTAAGTGGCATGATACTGTGAAGCTAACCAGGGACGTTTAAGATATTTCAACGTAGGGCCCATAAGGTGCGTCTCCTGAAGACAGATAATATGAGGCTTGTGTTTTTTCAGATAGGAAAACATCAGGGACCGCTTGTGAGGTGAATTCAGCCCTCTAAAATTCCAGGAAATAATTGTAACTGTGTCAGCCATGAGCATGTACATGTAGTATATGAGCATAGCAGTATTGAACAGTCATTATAGCACCCCACTCATTGCAATACTCACAAGATGGTTGACATATGCAGCAAATCAGTAATAAAAAAACAACAGTAGTAACAAACAGGAGCAAACTTATCCTTCACCTGCCGCCATGGGCAGACATATTCTGCCGAACTATCCTGTGGGAAAGCCTCCCAAACCTCCACCCCTACCCACCCCCCCCCCAGCTCTGCCAACCCCAACATAGCGAGCATTGGATCCCAAAACAGTGTCCCACTCCTTCAGCAACTGTCTTGGAAGGGAGCCGAAAGTCCTGTGGCCGCGCCACCTATTGTAATGGGGAGAGTGGCAGTTCCATATAAGCTCACAGGTGTATTATAATCGTCCCTGAGGTAGGATCAAAAAAATAAAAAAATAAAATAAAAAATTAGGACATTTCTCAAAAGGCACAACAGTGAACAGTGCATGTGGCAGTATATCAACAGTACCTTACATGTAATGCAACCAGCATTACCGACCTGGATCACAGCAGAATCATTGATCAAGCAGTGGTTTGGGTTCCTCCTGTGAGACATACCACCGACATAGGGGAAATGCAAAGGAGATGTAACGGGCATGACCCCCCCCCCCCTCCCCCCAGAACAAGCGAGCAACCTAGGCCCAGCTCGCCAGAATCCGTCTCCCAAGCGATCTCTCAGAAAAAGAAGGAGAGGGGGAAAAAAAAAAAAAGGGGGGGGGTGTAAATAAGAACTTCCAGGCCTTTAGTTGCAGGATCAGTTGGGACGGTGCCGGGGGGCGTTTTCCAAATCTTGCATCCAGCCAGGCCATGGTTTCTTTAGGACATGAGCAAAAGTGAGCCTTTCCTTCATGGATGATTCTCAATTTAGCCGGGAACAACATTGCATAGGGAGACCTTCGTTGCGAAGACGGTCTTTCACTGCAGCAAAGGATACACGTTGGCGTTGCACTTCAGCTGAAAAGTCAGGATAAATGGAGATGTTGTTGCCATTGAACTGGAGAGGGCCTCTTTCTCTTGCCAAGCGTAGAATAGCCACCTTATCCCTGAAGTTTAGAAATTTGGCAATGAGGGGAGCAAGTACTGTTATTCACATAGCACTTGCTCCTAAAGTTGTGGCGGCGTAGCGAAAATGAGCCGGCGGAATTCAAAATTGGGTGGGTAGGGGGCGTGTATTATTTAAACTAGGCGCGATCCCGCGGCAAACGTACTGCGCATGCGTCGACTGTCAGTGCGCATGCTCCAAATATTGTCAGTGAACATCAATGACGTCAATCCCCATTCACAGATGTTTTACGCAAACGACGCGGAAATTTTTAAATTCGACGCGATGACGACGGCCATACTTAACATAGGATACTCCACCTAGGGGGCATGTTTTTCTTTATGCCGCGCATCGCTTACGGAAACGTCGGAAAGTCACTGCGTCGGGCCCGAGTACGATCGTGAATTGCCGATTCTCGCTGATTAACATATTCTCGGCGGTTAATCAGCGGGAACGCCCCGAGCGGCATTTTTTTAAATTGCAGTTCCGATACGACGGCGAAATACAATTACGCCGCTCGTATAGGAACTCCAACCCGGCGTTTCTTGTTTTCTGCTTACAGAAAACAGAAACGCCAGCTCAAAGTGAGAGTTATGCTGGCGTATCACTGATACTCCAGCCTAACTCTACCTGAATCTGGCCCATAGAGTTCAGTTTATGGGCTTTTTTTTAAAAACGCCTAAGGCTCCATGCACACTGAAGCTGATAAACTGCAGTTTATTGGCGTTTTTTTTTTTAAAAGCCCATAAACTGAACTCTATTTAGCCTATGTGCCCATGCACACCTGGGCGTTTTTCAGTGTTAATGAGCTTTGGAGTTTATTGGCTTTTTTCTGAACGCCCAAAATTTGCGTTCAAAGTGCCGTTTTTCGGTGGGAAAAACCGCAAAAATGCTCAAAAACTTGTTTTTTTATCCATTGAAAAAAAAAAAAAGCTGATAAAAGCTACACTGAAAACACTGAAAAACGCCGATTAAAGCTATTGCAAAAATGCTAAAAAAACGTTGCAAGGCTCCCTGCAAAGCTACTGGCGTTTTTTTTATATAGCTTTTATCAGCTTCAGTGTGCATGGAGCCTAACAATGCAGGAGAAAATGCTTTTCAATAACGGTAATAAATAATGAGAAGCTTTTTACCTGTCCCCCGGTCTATAAAAGGGAAAATGTTATACTTACCTAATGGTAATTTTCCTTTCCTGATGCAAGCATGACAGCATATACGTATGGAAGGCTCCGCCCCCTGCCCAATCAGGACCGAGTATACTATAAAAGTAGGTCTCCTCCCCTACCCCAGTATCGCTGCAGTAAGCCTTACTTTAAATGTTTCAGGCCCCATATTTGCCATTTCTTTCTCTTTTTTTTTTATTTTTATGGGAGGGAACCTATATGCTGTCATGCTTGCATCAGGAAAGGAAAATTACCGTTAGGTAAGTATAAAATTTTCCCTTTTCCTGACACAGCATATACGTATGGGACGTACCAAATCACCAGACAATAAGGGTGGGTACTGCTCCAGTGTTTAAGAGGACTAGATCTATCCCCTCTAACGACTGAGATGTATTGTAGTTACGACTGCTGGGTCCGCCAGAATGGACCCCCAACATGTTGAATGTAGACCAGGTCGTAGTTTAGATATTAACTCTGGAGGAACTATTTTGGAGTTCCGTCAATGGATGCATCACACCAGCTTGGAGGAGCTGTCTCTGCCCTCATCTGATGGACTTGTCCTCTCCATCTAGGTTTTGACTAATTGTATCCGTACAACTGCGATGGTCTTCGTTGGACAGCGGGATTGTCCTTTTCCGATGCCATTAGGCCTGATGAGTTTATCGTTTTTCTCCTAGAAGAAGGGCCAATTCTATGTCTCTTCAACCTTGAATCTCTTTTCCAAGTTTGTGGAACTTCAAACGCTTCCGTTTGGATCTGCTGTTCTAACTCAGGTTGCCAAGATACCAACCTTTGATATATGTTGAGGAAGAGACTAGAGACATTTCTTGATCGTACATCACGGGACACAGAGCGCATAGTCATTACATATGGGTTATATGGAGTACCTTCAGGTTGGACACTGGTGTAATCAACTTCACAGGAAGTTCCTCCCTATATAACCCCCTCCCACTGAGAGTGCTTTAGTTTTTCCGCCAGTGTCTTAGGTGTTGGTCACGTCTAGCTGTCCCTCGGAGGTCTCGGGACCCAGGATAGCTAGCCGGATCCGTCCGAAGTGCTTCAGAGCCAAGATGTACGGTACCCGGGCCCTGCTGGAGTGGGGTTGTGCCTATAATGCCTCTCCTTGGAGGGCTGGATTCTGGGCTCCAGTGCCTTAGTCTCTTCCAAGAACTAAACGCTACTGATGCCAGGATGCTATATAGGTCCAGGGGTGTGGGTTCCTTAACACAGGACCCCCGTCCCTGAAGGTCCAAGACAATACCCACGGAGATGGGGGAAGGCTGGGCCTCTTGCATTTTGCAATACCCTGCGGCGTGGAGCAGGTAAGAGGGAACCTGCGGGACTTGGTTCGACAGTAGGTATCCCCCGGGGGTTCTGGGTTGGCTAACAGTATGCTTGTGCATCAGCCACTATCTCCACTATGTCTGTTGAGGCAGGATGGGATTATAATGTTTACCCAGATAATATGTAAATATATGTATACTTGTGTAAGTTATATATTTGCTACTCACCCCAGGTCTGCCTGTTAACACTGATACTGCAACCCCACATGTTTTTAAGAGGAAATTGCTGGTAAAAAACTCCTGTTTCTTAGGAAGCCCATGGGGACAGCTTCCCTCGCTGTGTGTGCACTACAATAAGATTAGTGCTTACCTGGTGTCTGTTGGTGCTGCATAACGCTGGTCCATGTTGTTCCTCTGCTCTGCTTCCTCCATGTGGGTTCAGCGTGGTGCGCGCGATCGTGCGCGCGATCATGCGCGCGATCGTGCGCGCGGTGTGTGCGCGCGCATACGCGCGCACGTGCACGCCGCCTTTTATAGCGTCGGCGTGCGTCGGGGGGGCGGGCCAGCAGCGTCAGGGTCTGTATAAAGAAAAACTTTTTCTCTGGCTGGTCTTTTCCCTCCTGGAGGCAGAGGAAAAAGGATACAGAGCGTGCAGCTGGGTCTTTTGGCCACACAGGGACACCTAGTGGCGGTTTTGTGGATCTTCAGGTCTAGGACTTAGGTCCACTATTGACCAGAAAAAAAAAAAAAAAGTTTTTTTGCAAAAAGGGACTCAGCTTAGATCCAGCAGTATCTGAGTCTACCTTGGACTCCGGCTAACGGCATTGGTGTGTCAATACTCACAGGCTTCCTCGGTATTGTCACCTCCCAGGCGGGTAAAAAATTTTTTTGGAAAAAAAAAAAAAAAAAAAGAGAAATATAAAAGAAAAAGAGAGAAATTAGTTCTTTTTTCATTTTTCTCATACCTGCCCTCATATTGGTTATTCCTAGCTACAACAGTCAGGTGTTGGCTATAGGGGTGACCCAAGGTTGTACAATGGCTCCAAAGGGATCTGGACCAGCCAAGTATCGCTGCTAAAGGTATTTGCCAAAAAGCAAAAGGGGTCTCCATCGGGGTCAGAGGATTTGGGCCAGGCTTCTACGTACGCCCCACCCTCGCCAGTCAGGACAGCGAGTGGCATAGTACCCCCAAGTTTAGCCATTGGGGGTGCTGGGGCAGAGGCGGCCCCCCGATCCACCCATTCCCGTTTACGTGACGGAAGAAATGCTAGCAGCCACCATGTGTGGGCTAGAGAAAAGGTTAACTGCGTTGTTTTCCCGTCCTTGCCCAAGTAGCAAGCGGGCTAGATCCCCCTCACCCAGTGTGGGGTTTTCAGATGCGGAGGTCTCCTCTTCAGAGGAACGGGACCCACAAGGGGATCAGGCAGACCCAAGTCCCGACGGTTCAGACAGGGAAAATTCCACTATAGATGAATATTTTTCGGCCTCTCAAGCGGAGGGCCTGTGGATCCAGTCTTTGACAGATATGGTTCGCACTGCCTTTAAACTTCCAGTGCCAGAACTAGTAGCCCCGGAGGTATCCTCATTGGGTTCTTTAAAGGCCCCATTAACTGGTGCATCTTTTCCAATGCACCCCCTTCTGCGGAACGTGATTTACCAAGATTGGGCTCGACCTGATAGAATCTTTGTCCCTCCTAAAAGATTCTCTATTCTCTACCCTATGGAAGAGGAATATGTAAAGAAATGGGCTCTCCCTACAGTGGACGCAGCCATTTCCTGCGTGAATAAATCCCTGACTTGTCCGGTTGAAAATGTCCATATGTTCAAGGATCCGGTCGACAAGAAATTCGAGACACTACTGAAAGCAGCTTTTACCTCAGTAGGTGCCATGGTTCAGCCAGCAGTAGCAGCCATTGGTGTTTGTCAGGCCTTGAAGGATCAGGCAAAGCATATATTGAAGGACATGCCGGCTCAGCATACTCATGAATTAGCAGAATTCCCTAGGGCTCTCTGCTTTGCAGTAGATGCTATTAAGGACTCCATCCAACAGGCATCTCGTTTATCTCTACTGATGGTTCACATGCGTCGTCTTTTGTGGCTAAAGAACTGGTCAGCAGAGGCACCCTGCAAAAAGCTTCTAGCAGGGTTTCCCTTTCATGGGGGAAGACTATTCGGGGAAGACCTAGATAAATATATCCACACCATATCAAGTGGAAAAAGTACTTCCTTACCGGTCAAGAAAAGACCGCGTGGGCCCACGTTTAAACGACAGGCCATTGCAGGCTCGGCCCCTTCGACTTCCCGTCAGTATCGACGGCCTCCCGGGCGTTCAGCAGTTAATAGCCGCCCACAGGGACAAGCCGCGGCAAACAAGAGGCCCTGGTCTCGCAAGCCGGCTAAACCAGTCATCAAATCAGATTCATGAAGGGGCGCCCCCACTCTCTTGGGTGGGGGGAAGACTTCAGTTTTTCTCCGAAGTCTGGAAGGCCAGAATTCCCGACTCTTGGGTTCGGTCCGTAGTAGCCTCAGGCTACAAACTAGAGTTTCGAGAAATCCCCCCTCCTCATTTTCAGGGGTCAAGTCTTCCAAGCGACCCGTTAAAAAGGGCCTCTCTCGTAAAGGCGTTGGATCGCCTCTTGCTCCAAGGAGTAATTGTAGAAGTACCAACCCAAGAAAGGGGTATGGGATTCTACTCCAACCTTTTTGTTATACCAAAACCCAATGGCGACGTCAGGCCTATATTAGACCTCAAACGCCTAAATCGCTTTCTAAGGATTCAGACCTTCCGTATGGACTCCATACGTTCAGTAACAACCAGCCTGCATCAGGGAGACTTCCTAGCATCTATAGACATAAAGGATGCATATCTGCATGTGCCAATTTACCCAGCACATCACAAGTTTCTTCGTTTTAAAACGATAAACCAAAGTCATTATCAGTTCGTAGCCCTCCCTTTCGGGTTGGCAACAGCTCCACGGGTATTCACAAAGGTGTTAGCCCCGGTACTAGCCGTCCTAAGGACAGAAGGCATCTTGGTCCTAGCATACCTGGACGATCTCCTGGTTATCGACAGTTCAGCTTCCAACCTCAATCATGCAGTAGTCCGCACAGTGCGGCATCTAGAAGAGTTCGGGTGGATTGTGAACCAAGAAAAATCAAGGTTACATCCCACAAGACAGTTGGAATATCTAGGCTTTCGGTTAGATACAGAATGCCAGAGGGTATTTTTACCTCAAGAGAAGATCAGGTCGTTGATTCAAACGATTCAAATAGTCTTAGGCAAAAAGAAGCCGACTATTCGCCTATGCATGCGACTGCTGGGGAAGATGGTGGCCGCCTTCGAAGCAGCGCCCTACGCCCAGATCCATACCAGAATTCTGCAAGCAGCTATTCTCTCTGCTTGGAACAAGTCCATACAGGCATTAGACCGTCCATTAGTTCTTTCTCCAGAAGTCAGGCACAGCCTGTACTGGTGGCTGATCCCTCAAAAATTATCAAAAGGGAAAACCTTTTGCCCCATCTCGTGGAAAATAGTAACCACAGATGCCAGCCTAACAGGTTGGGGGGCAATCTTAGGAAAACGGACCCAGCAGGGACAGTGGTCAGAGGCAGAAAGTCTGCTTCCCATCAATGTCCTAGAGATCAGAGCTGTTCGGTTGGCCCTGGTCGCCTGGACTCTCCCCCTGCAGGGTCTGCCAGTAAGGATACAGTCCGACAATGCCACGGCGGTGGCATACATAAACCACCAGGGGGGCACAAAGAGCCTGGCGGCTCAAAGGGAAGTAAACCTAATTTTTGCATGGGCCGAAGACCATGTACCCTGCATCTCAGCAGTGTTCATCCCAGGGATAGACAATTCTCAAGCAGATTTTTTGAGTCGTCAACAGTTACTCCCGGGAGAGTGGTCTCTTCACCCCCAGGTATTCCAAGAGATTTGCCAAAGATTCGGAGTTCCCGATGTGGACATCATGGCAACAAGATTCAACAAGAAATTGGACAAATTTGTATCCCGAGCCAGGGACCCCTCGGCCTACGGGACCGATGCGTTGGTTTGCCCCTGGCACCAGTTTTCTCTCCTGTATGCGTTCCCTCCACTACAGACGATTCCCCGCCTTCTACGAAGGATCAGGGTGGAGCGCAGGCCGGTGATCCTGGTGGCCCCAGCCTGGCCCAGAAGGGCTTGGTACGCACTCATCGTGAGGATGTCAGTAAGGGCACCGTGGCCACTCCCCCTGCGCCCAGATCTGCTGTCTCAGGGCCCGATCTACCACCCTGCTTCACAGCAGCTAAATTTGATGGCTTGGCGGCTGAATCTCTAATTCTTAAGGGCAGAGGCCTCTCTGCCCAAGTCATATCTACGTTAATTCAAGCTAGAAAGCCAGTCTCTAGAAATATCTATTACAGAGTCTGGAGAACCTATGTGGAGTGGTGCGAGTCTCAAGGAGGGCATCCTCGCAAGTTTTTTATTGACAGGATCTTGCGATTCCTCCAGGTTGGCGTTGACAAGGGGTTGGCTCTTAGTACTCTAAAGGGGCAGGTGTCTGCCTTATCGATATGGTTTCAAAGGCCTTTGGCCACACATTCGCTTGTAAAAACCTTTTTGCAGGGGTCTTGCATGTAAATCCCCCTATTAGAGCTCCCCTCTGCCCCTGGAATTTAAATCTGGTCTTGTCAGCTTTACAAAAGCAGCCGTTTGAACCTCTGGCAGAAATCCCTCTTGTGCTGCTAACCCGAAAGTTGGTTTTTCTTGGTGGCTATGGCTTCGGCCAGAAGGGTCTCCGAGCTGGCAGCCTTGTCTTGCAGGGAACCGTACCTTATTCTGCATAAGGACAGAGTGGTTCTGCGGCCTCAGCCTTCTTTCCTTCCTAAGGTCATATCCAGTTTTCACTTGAATCAGGACCTAGTCCTACCATCCTTCTTTCCTACTCCCCAGTCCAGAGAGGAAAGATTGCTTCATACTTTGGATGTGGTCCGAGCCATGAGAGTTTATCTCAAGGCTACAGAAAAGATTAGGAAAACAGATGTGCTTTTCATTCTTCCGGATGGCCCCAAGAAGGGTCAGCCGGCTGCCAAGTCTTCCTTGGCTAGGTGGATTAAGCAGCTGATTTTTCAGGCCTATGGTCTGAAGCGCGTTCCACCGCCCTTATCAGTTAAGGCCCATTCTACGAGGGCCATGAGTGCCTCTTGGGCGGCACACCATCAGATCTCTATGGCACAGGTTTGCAAAGCGGCAACCTGGTCTTCCGTACATACGTTTACTAAATTTTATAAGTTGGACGTCACAAAGGCTGCGGACGCAGCATTTGGGCAGGCGGTCCTACGGGCAGCAGTATAGAATCCTCTGGCCCGGTTCACGCCCCCCCCCTTGTTTTTTCTGTTGGTGGAGCTATATTTTACCTCCTGATATAGTTTCTGTTTGGCTATTTTTGGCCTTACGGTCTCCCTCCCTTCATAGAGCATTGCTTTGGGACATCCCATATGTAATGACTATGCGCTCTGTGTCCCGTGATGTACGATCAAGAAAAAGGGATTTTTAATAACAGCTTACCTGTAAAATCCTTTTCTTGGAGTACATCACGGGACACAGAGCTCCCACCCCTCTTTGTGGGAACATTGTGTAACCTCAGAGAAATTGCTTGCTACAAAACTAAAGCACTCTCAGTGGGAGGGGGTTATATAGGGAGGAACTTCCTGTGAAGTTGATTACACCAGTGTCCACACCTGAAGGTACTCCATATAACCCATATGTAATGACTATGCGCTCTGTGTCCCGTGATGTACTCCAAGAAAAGGATTTTACAGGTAAGCTGTTATTAAAAATCCCTTTTTTGCCTGATCATTTCAGCAACAAGGTAGTCTATGGTATGACACATGGATGTTTGAGATTCTTTTAGATCTACTTTACATACTGTATTTGCCAAAAGGAATACTTATTCCCATGTTCCTGGCCATATTTAGGATGTTTTGTCCCTTTAAATGGAGAGTGAGATAATGTGTCTCACACTATTTGGAAGACCCCATGGGGAAAAGAATAACCTGCCTAGGTCTTTCAGACTTGGTTGCTGGGATATGCAACCCAGAGAGTGAAGAATAGATACGACTGCGTTTCAGTATCCTTTAATGCCGTCTCTAGGCTCTCTTGTATACAATTCATTCCTTCCAGTAGAGAATTCCCTCCTTTAAATTCTGTAGGTTCTTCTCTTAGCTAAGGTACTTGAAGTCTGGAGTAGACACTCTGACCTCCATTAGATTTCAAACACTAACGGTGAGACCTCCACATCTTGGTCTCCTGTATCTAGATATAATTTGTATGAACTTGGAAGATACCGTTGGCACGCTGTATAAGGTGTTGAATCTCAGGAAGGAGAATAGGGAGTTTTCGGATCTGAGACTGTACCCGTGGGCATCATTGCCTGCAAGCTACAGGGTAATTATCGTCATCACCACCGAACGGCTGCAAATCCGGATAGGCCTCCTGGAGACTCTTAGGTTTGTTAAATATATACGTATTGGCTAATCTGCCAACCCAGCTGGCTGTCCTTAGTTTATGTGCTTCCACCTCTGGGAAGCCACCCAGGTTACGGTCAGACCAATAACTTGATAGCCTTGCTCGTTTCCGATCCCTTGACTGTCTCTTGTTTGAGACTGTCCCTTGTCATCCAACTGCTTTTGTATCTTACGCCCTCTGGCTGTAAGTTCTAGAAAACCCTAACATGCTGGGAGATACCTCTGACAGAAGTTGACTAGTTTTGCATTCCTTCTTGCCAGCGAGGCTAGGCCTTCCCCATTTTGCTGAGTCCTTTCAGCATAGTTGAGGCTCCCTCTGTTGTGTTTCCAAAAGACTTTGCGACCGTTGTAGCTCTGGCTTTTGGACACCTTGTCCTTCATTGGCATGACTACCCCACGAGTGACAACTTGTGATGATTGGTATGCTGAAAGATTAGCTTAGCTACCTCCCCAATCGGGGACTTTTCTCCTCTGTGGAGTCATCGTTTCTCACGTGGGAAGTAAGTCTCTCTTTACTAAAGTTAATACAGTTGTCAACCCTGCTTGAGCCCCCCTCGGACCACATGGATTATTACAGGGTACTTTATCGCTTTTGCGATCGTGGGATGCCACCAATAGGAAAGAGCATCTGTTCAAATGGGACACTGAGGCCGCGTACACACGAGGGGATATGTCCGCTGAAAACGGTCCGATGGACCGTTTCAGCAGACATCTCCGCTCGTGTGTATGGGCTAGCGGACAGATTTCTCCACCCGACAGATTTCAAAGCAAGCTTTGAAATCTATCCGGTGGGAATCTGTCCGCCCGACATGTCTGCTGGTTAGTACACTTACCAGCAGACATGTCGTCCCCCACCGCCGCCGCGCCGCTGCCGAATGGATTCGGCGCATGCGCGGAAGTGTTTTACTTCCTGGTGCGGTGACGTGGCGGTGACGCGGCGGCGTCAACGTCACCGCCGCGTCACCGCCACGTCACCGCGCCGTCCGGCGGCGGGGAATTTGATCCGATGGTGTGTACACGCCATCGGATCAAACTCCCGATCGGACATATCCGATGGAAATGGTCCGCGGACCGTTTTCATCGGATATGTCCGATCGTGTGTATGGGGCCTTACACTGTTTCTCTGAGTGTAACTTAATTTTGTTCATTAACTTTTTCCCATTAAGAATTACCTTCCAGTAGGTGATTACTATGATGAGACTAGTTTGTCTCTCGATGATGGCTCCTCCCGACTTGCTTAGACTGAGTCTGTACTGGGACCTTTCCCAGAACTTGGAAGTCATTGTGCCACAACTCTTCTGAAGGATCAGCACGACTCTGGATACAAAGCGCCTTGAGGCGATTCGGTTCGCATTTGTCAGCGCTATACAAGTTACTCACTTTGCTGTTCAAACAAGACTTACCAGTAGTCCTTGTGCCCGCAAGTCGGCCCCTACTGGACCCAATATCCCAGGAAATGCCTGGAGATTGTGGCAAGGTCACTGTATGCAAGTTTAACTCTTAGTGCATTCTGATGGCCAAGTGAAGCTACTTGCTGAAACATGGGTATTTCAAAAATGTGTATACTTTATACACACACACCCTTGTGAACGACCACAACATACAGGGTTTACCAAGGTAAATACCTCTATCACACCACCAGGTTGGACTTAATGGACTAGGTTTCCAGTATTACGGCATAAAATTGTGCGATTTTACTGCGATTCCTATGCGTCTTGAATTAATGCCTGTGTATTCTTGACGTCCACAGCCCCCAGTTAGACCACAGTGGGATCAAACGTAATGTAGGGACTACATTGAAGTCGCAGCACTGCTATGAACAATACTCCTTAAAAATCCTGGAGTAGGATTTGTGGAGGTCAGGCTTTACTGACGACTGGAGAGATTAATTGCCACGATGGCCTCTGCCATCCTTTTGGACCCTCTTGTTATTCAAGTTTTACTATGACCAATGCCCATGTAATCATAACCCTTGTGCTCTGATGCATCATGGAGGGAATGCAATGAATTGGTAGAGGAATAAAAACAATTCCATTGGCTTCCTAATGCACAGGTCTCACGGATCCTTCGCTGAACTTTACATCCAACTGTCAGCTGACCCTATTGGGCGACTTGGTTTTAGGCTAATAAAGATTATTGATTCTTTATTCTCCACCATAGTTCCCTCTGGTCTTTGGTGATTAACATAAGGAATTAATCTTCCTTCTAGATATTGCCAGATCCGACTTGAACAGTCACCACTCTGACTAAAAGCGGCATGTGTTCACTTGTGGGAGGGGCCATACGAGTTCACTGGCCACAATGATTTCTGGAGAAACAGCATACAGTCTTGTATCCGCAGTGACTGAACTGCATCATTGGCTATTCCCTTTCAATCTAGGATCTGCCATAGAGAGCTTATCACTGACCAGAGCTCTGCTTCCATCCTGCCTCATCGCAGATCACAACAACACTACTTAACAGTAGTATGAATCTTGTTGATCTCCAGATCTATTTGCTGTCACAGGGTCTCTGCAAGGATATTGTTTCCTCTGTTTGGAAGAATGGTACCCTTGGTCAATCTGCTGAAGCCTGTTTGGCTGGATGCTCTTTGATACCAAAGGAGACAGGAACAACAAGCGCCAGAAGCGATTCAGTTCGCATGTGCCGCGCTATACAAGTTTTCATTCATTTATGCTCTAGAGGCAGAGGTACCCTTTAGCTGATTTTGCTTGAATAGCTTAGTACCTGAGTTCCACACAGTCAGTTTGGACAGGGTTAAAGTCGCCGTCTCTTGCTTCTGATATGCCAACTAGTCAGAGCGATTTTCCATAAGCAAGCTCTCAGGTAGAGGTTGCCTTTAAACAAGCACAGTTGTTTGATTAGGCTTGGTATGGAACCATTAGTGACTGTAGGCCTTCTCAGTCTCTGCCCCTTTGTCACTGTCTTTGGCCTGCAACCTTGTTTTGCATTCTGGCCGTCACACCAGTTACACCCGACCACTATGATTCCTGTAGTGATTTCTGGCAGTTAGCTACATAGTGGGTTGAAGAGGATCTGTCCCTTGTCGCAGAAGCAGGTAGACTGGTGTTTGGTGTTGAGGGCTTGAGATGTACACTCATTATGCCCATAATTTGCACTCTTTTAGGATATAGCATATACTTACCTGCCCTCACCTTTATTCAAAGTTGCTGGTCTCTAGGAAGGCTGATTGCTACTGGTTCACAGATGCCTGGGATTATTTTCCCATAAATAGTAACCACTACAAACCCCATATCTTTCAGTGGGGTACCCCAAATAACACAAGCAATTACCTATTGCTAACAAGTACTAAGGAGTGTGACTAAACAGATCCTGACATTTTAGCACCAAGGTCAACATGTAAATGCATAGAAGTAAACACACCACAGCCTTACCTAGTGTGGAGTTAATGTAATCACAGGAATGCAGCACAAATGAATGATCCTATGACATTAGCACTAGCAAGTTAAACCTACCAGAGGAGACCAAACTTCCATACACAGTGAGCCCACACTGCAGGCCCAATCCCTGCACTAACCTGAAAGGGCTCTCAATATCAGCTGATATCAGTTCAAACTTCAGCAATGCTGCCAACACAGCAGTCTTTAGTCTGTTTAATATTAGTAAACAGAGTGACACTACAGACATCCAGTTACATTCACATGTGTGATATATGCTTTTCAGAAATGCAAATTAACCACAAACCTGCAGGAAATAAATCAAGACTGTAGAGCCAGGCTTATTCAGTTAAATGGAAGGCTTCAGCCCAGCACAGCACCTGCTATCATCATTAGCAGCATTGCAGACACAACCACAGCCCTTCAGTAATGCAAGTTTAACCACATACTTGCCTATACTTGCAGCAGTAACTGAATAGAATTGTGTGCACCATGTGCCAACCATGTGCCTTACCACCTGCATGCTTCATGTCCAAAGGCCAATGAATGTCCATACATGGCGTCATGATAAATGAGCAATCCCTAGAGACCAGATGCCTTCACCCCATCTTCCTGGATCCTGCTGGGGTGAGGCCTCCCCCATTAGGCGTTCAGGTCTGCCTGTACCGCGGGGAGTTTCGTCACAGGAGAGGCTTTGAACCACAGGAGAGGCTTATTTCAAAATTTGGCCAACCATGTCGCTATAATTTTCGTGGCTGGGATCTTCCTCCATCTTCTTTCCTTTCCGGGAATTTTCTTTTCTTGCACATTTCATTTTCGATTACATTTCTCGCACAATTCTCCCATCATTTATTAGAAACCTGCTCCTTTTTTTAAAAATGTCCAACATGTCCGATAACTCAAATTCGATTGCCGCATGAAAATCGGCTGTTGCTGCAGCTCACTAATTGTGCGAAATACCAACGAAAATTCTTAGATAATATTTCCGAAACAACATTCCTTCGAAATTCAACCCATGAATGGCCAGCCTTATGGCTGGCCATCAGATATTCCGATCGTGTGTATGCCCCATTAGAGTTTTTTTTATCGGAAATTCCAATGAATTCCATCAGAGTTTAGATATAGAACATGTTTTTCGATGGAATCTTGAAGCGATTTGGCCGAGCAAAAGCCTGATTGTGAGAACGCGGCAATACTCTTCACACCAATATGCCATGAGCTTTAAACATAGCAATGATATCACTGGCAGATGTTTCCTGAGGTCTGAAAGTTATTTCAAGGGTTCCTCTGTGTTAATAAGGTTAAAAAAAATCTAAAAGGAAGCATTAGGGCACACAGGTCAGTTAGGGGTCAGACATTAATGGAGAGTGGAATGGGGATAGATGGAGGTGGGGTTATGGCAGGTGACAAGAAAGTTTCCATGTTGCAAACAGCCATTGGAAATTATAGTGCCATTTGCACTACTAAAAATTATATGAAAAACTGGTGCATGAGGAGAGCTATGATGTAGTCGGTATTGCTGAAACTTGGCTTCAATCCTCACATGACTGGGCTATTAATATTCCTGGCTATGCTCTCTTTCGGAAAGACAGGGTAAAAAGGAAAGGTGGAGGCGTCTGTCTCTATGTGAGAAGTGACCTCAAAGCAAGCATGAAAGAGGACCTGGTTGATGGAGAGTGTGATGAAGTTGAAGCATTATGGGTGGAACTGCATACAGATGTGCGTAGTTCAAAGTTAATCATTGGAGTTTGTTATAGACCACCCAATGTTAATGAGGAGGTGGAGACTCGGCTCCTTGCACAGATGGAAAGGGCTGCAAGGGTTGGGATGGTGATAATAATGGGGGATTTTAACTACCCAGAAATTGACTGGAATAATGGAATTTCTGGGACAGTCAAAGGACAAACATTTAAAAACCTATTGCAGGACAATTTTATGGTCCAGTTTATTGAGGCCCCAACTAGGAATGATGCTCTGTTGGACTTGGTAATCTCAAACCATGCAGAGCTTATTACTAATGTTCAGATAAAGGAACACCTGGGTAGCAGTGATCATAACATGATTTCATTTAATATTAACTATAAGCAAGAAATACATACAGGAAAGATAAAAACACTTAAAGCGGAATTTCACCCTAAATATAAGATCTCCCATGTGATTCAGCATACTGGCGTCAGCGCCAGTATGCTGTTTTTTTTTTTTTTAATCCCACACTTACTGTATTATCCTGTAATTTCATTTTTTTCCCCCGCGGTGGACGGCGCCAGTACAGCGCGTCACATCTTCCGAAAATACCCAATATGGACTCGGGTAATCTCGGTGAAAATGCGGCGCCTGCGCACAGACCTAGGAGCTGACTGCGCAGGCGCCGTATTTCTCCGAGTCCTATTTCGGAGGGCGTGACGCGCCATAGCTGTAGGACTCGGAGAAATACGGCGCCTGCGCAGTCAGCTCCTAGGTCTGTGCGCAGGCGCGGCATTTTCGCCGAGATTACCCGAGTCCATATTGGGTATTTTTGGAAGATGTGACGCGCTGTACTGGCGCCGTCCACCGCGGGGGAAAAAAATGAAATTACAGGATAATACAGTAAGTGTGGGATAAAAAAAAAAAAAAAACAGCATACTGGTGCTGACGCCAGTATGCTGAATCACATGGGAGATCTTATATTTAGGGTGAAATTCCGCTTTAATTTCAAGAGAGCACATTTTCAAAGGATGAGGACTGCTCTCCAGGACTTGGCCTGGGAGGGAATATTGGCACAGATGAACACAAAACAGAAATGGGAATTCTTCAAAAAGACTCTTTGGAACCTCACTGCAAAGTATATTCCCATGGGCAATATGTTTAAAGGCTAAAGATAAACCCTATGTGGCTCACGGTCAAAGTTAAAAAAGCTATAAACAATAAGAAAATAGCTTTTAAAAAATATAAAAATGAAGGAACACCAGTGTCGTTTAAATGTTACAAAGAATATAATAGAATATGTAAAAAGGAAATCAAGGATGCAAAAATTCAAAATGAACGACAGATTGCAAAAGATAGTAGGACAAACCCCAAAAAAATCTTTAAATATATTAATAGTAAAAAGGTCAAGTCTGAGCATGTAGGCCCTTTACAAAATAATCTAGAGTGGGTGACTGAGGACAAAGGGGCAGAGACTGAGAAGGCCTACAAATTTATTAAATGCTTTCTTCAGCTCTGTGTATACAATGGAGTATGGGGGAGCTCATGTCCATAATGGGGGTGGGAGTGACACAGCCCCAAATCCACAATGGCTCAAAAGTGAT
Source organism: Rana kukunoris (assembly GCA_029574335.1). NCBI lineage: Eukaryota > Metazoa > Chordata > Amphibia > Anura > Ranidae > Rana > Rana kukunoris. The sequence continues at coordinate 71,215,233 of CM056059.1, read as the reverse complement.
ATGGTCCAGAAATATTTAGACAGAATAAAGGTGGATAAAGCACCTGGACCAGATGGCATCCACCCACGGATCCTAAAAGAATTGAGCTCTGACATTTCAAAGCCACTGTATCTAATATTTAGGGACTCATTAATGACAGGAATAGTACCACTGGATTGGCGTAGAGCCAATGTGGTGCCTATATTTAAAAAGGGAACAAAGTCTTTACCAAGTAACTATAGACCTGTTAGTTTAACTTCTATAGTTGGGAAGATACTGGAACGTTTAATAAAAGACCACATGGATGAGTTCTTGCTGGAAACAAACTATTTAAGCAGCAGACATCATGGATTCATGAAAGACAGAAGTTGTCAGACAAACCTGATTTCTTTTTATGAAGAGGTAAGTAAAACCCTGGACAGAGGCGTGGCAGTGGACGTGGTATACTTGGATTTTGCAAAAGCGTTCGATACAGTTCCCCACACACGGCTCATGTGTAAGGTAAGGTCTACAGGATTAGATATATCAGTTTGTAAATGGATAGAAAACTGGCTGAAAGACAGAATTCAGAGAGTTGTGGTTAATGATTCTTACTCTGAATGGTCCAAGGTTATCAGCGGTGTACCCCAAGGTTCAGTGTTGGGTCCCTTACTTTTCAATATATTTATAAATGATATTGGGTCTGAGATCAAAAGTAACATTTCTGTCTTTGCAGATGACACCAAGCTATGCAGTGGAATAATGTCCTTGCAGGATGTCTCCAATTTACAAGCCGACCTCAATGCTCTGTCTAATTGGGCGACTAAGTGGCAGATGAGGTTTAATGTTGATAAATGTAAAGTTATGCACTTGGGGGCTAAGAATATGCATGCATAATACATGCTAGGGGGAGTTCAACTGGGGGGATCTGTAGTGGAGAAGGATCTGGGGGTTTTAGTTGATCATAAGCTCAATAATGGCATGCAGTGCCAAGCTGCGGTTTCCAAAGCGAGCAAAGTCCTTTCTTGTATTAGGAGAGGTATAAACTCCAGAGAGAGAGATATCATTTTGCCCCCCTGTACAAATCATTAGTAAGACCTCATCTGGAATATGCAGTCCAGTTTTGGGCACCAGTTCTCAAAAAGGATATCGGAGAACGTGCAGAGAAGGGCAACTAAACTGATAAGAGGCATGGAGGAGCTCAGCTATGAGGAAAGATTAGAGGAACTGAATTTATTCACTCTTGAGAAGAGGAGAAAAAGGGGGGATATGATCAACATGTACAAATATATAAGAGGTCCATATAGTGAACTTGGTGTTGAGTTATTCACTTTAAGGTCAACACTGAGGACAAGGGGGCACTCCTTACGTCTGGAGGAAAAGAGATTTCACCTCCAAATACGGAAAGGTTTCTTCACAGTAAGAGCTGTGAAAATGTGGAACAGACTCCCTCCAGAGGTGGTTCTGGCCTGAGTACTAAGTTTTGTAGGTAAAGTTGATCCGGGGTAAATCCGATTGCCTCTCGGGGGATCAGGAAGGAATTTTTTCCCCTCCGGTAGCAAATTGGATCATCGCTCTGCTGGGGTTTTTTGCCTTCCTCTGGATCAACTGTGGGTATGGAGTTGGGTGTATGGGATGTACTGTGTTTTATTTTGTTTGTTTATTTTTTTTATGGTTGAACTGGATGGACTTGTGTCTTTTTTCAACCTGATTAACTATGTAACTATGTAACTATTAGAAAGTTGGTGCAGGCCATCAGTTCTTATCCAGGGAGCTTTAGAAGCCTGTGAACCTGGGGTCCTCTGATATGAAGATATAAACATCCACCAGGAATTGTTGGGACATGGCCAGTCCTGCACCTTTTGATTGGTCAGGAGGTTTTCCCAAAACATTGAAGCCGCGTACACACGATCGGTCCATCCGATGAGAACGGTCCGACGGACCGTTTTCATCGGTTCACCGATGAAGCTGACTGATGGACTGATGTGCCTACACACCATCGGTTAAAAAAAACAAACAATCGTGTTAGAACGCAATGACATAAAACACAACGACGTGCTGAAAAAAATGAAGTTCAATGCTTCCAAGCATGCGTCGACTTGATTCTGAGCATGCGTGGGTTTCAAACGGATGGGCGTGCATACTAACAAACGGTTTTGACCTTCGGTTAGCTGTCCATCGGTTCAATTCTAAAGCAAGCCCTCCGTTTTTTGACCGAAGGATAACGGACCGATGGCGCCTACACACGATCGGTTTTGGACCGATGAAAACGAACTTCAGTCCGTTTTCATCGGTTTGAACCTAAGAGGTAAGGTCGCGTACACACAACCACTTTTCATGATGAGAAAACTGCCATAGATTGGTCGTGAAAACCGGTCGTGTATATGCTCCATAGCAGTTTTCTCGTGTGTATGCTTTTTCGAGGGGAAAAAAAAAAGCGCATGCTCAGAATCAAGTTATGAGACGGGAGCGCTCGTTCTGGTAAAACTACTGTTCGTAACGGAGATAGCACATTCATCACACTGTAATGGACTGAAAAGCACGTGGCTGAATCAGCTCTCACCAAACTTTTACTAACACGAGGATCAGAAAAAGCAGCCCAAAGGGTGGCGCCATTTGAATGGAACGTCCCCTTTATAGTGCCGTCGTACTTGTTGTTGTACGTGTTGTAATTCAAGGCATATGTGAGTACTTTGGATTACGAGCATTCTCCTGGAACGGATTATGCTCGTAATCCGGAGGTTCCACTGTAGGAGTAAAGAAGAAATAGAAAGAAGTGGGGAAGGGCGGATGGGACACAAGAGAACCATCGACAGGCAAAGGAGGATAGGGGGCGGGTTGAAATATAGCCCGACTCCTCCTACAAAAATCAGCCTTCCCATTTTCGGTTTTGGTTGTAACATGGCAAAATTTGGAAAATTTAAGGGGGTATGAATACTTTTTCAAGGCACTGTAAGTCGCCAAATCCTTGCTTACCTGTGAAGCTCATGTACTTCTGGCTGTTGGTGCTTTTCTTGGAATTGTAAAATTCTAGGGCGTCCAGCACCGCCTGCGGGTTCTTCTTCTGCTCTTGTTTGGTGATGTTGGAGGTTTGCAGTAATCGCGCCCATTGCTCCGGCATACCCTGTACAGACATGGAAAGGTTCATGAGCAACACACACAAACCCAGCAAAGAGGTTTATGAATACTGAACATATACAACACCCAGCTCTGCTTACATTTCACACATTTAGGTGGTACAATGCTATTATGTTTTTATGTCATGGCATCAAGCTGGGCATCAGGTTGGGCTCTGTCATTATACACACATACCCGCAGTAGCTTTCATGCAATCCCATGTTTAGGGCTCGTTCACACTGGTGGTGGAGTTTAGCGCTTTTCTGAAAAGTGATGCCACCTCCTGAATGTCATTTTTTCTCTGATTCCACCAGGAATTGTGCACATCAATTCTGTGCTGCATACATGTGGTTGACGGGTGGCATGCGGTTACAGCAGGGCTTGACAAATTTGCTTGGAATCTAAGAGCCAGCTAAAAAAGTTAGGAGCCAGGAATGCGCCCCGTCCCACCGAGCTCGCGTGCAGAAGCGAACGCATACGTGAGTAGCGCCCACATATGAAAGCAGTGTTCAAACCACACATATGAGGTATCGCTGCGATTGGTAGAACGAGAGCAATAATTCTAGCCCTAGACCTCCTCTGTAACTCAAAACATGCAACCTGTAGAATTTTAAATTCTAGTCGCAAATGCGACCTGGTGCCCGGGGTTTGTCGAGCCCCGGGTTACAACACAGTCTCATTTCATCTTCAATGGGGCACATTTAGCAAGCAGCCCCCCACCTGCCAAATGTGACACAATGGGGGACGTTTACTAAAACTTATCTGGTGCAGCTCTGCCTAGGCACCAATCAGCTTTCAGGTTTCATTGTCAAAGCTTAACGGGACAAGCTAAAAGCCGATTGGCTACTAGGCAGAGCTGCACCAGATTTTGAGTGCTCCAGTTTTAGTAAATCTTCCTGATGGATTAAATTTGTTGCACATGGAAACTTGATGGCAATGTGCACACACCTGAGTGGCCACCATGTTATTTTACAGGTAGGCAGCGGTAACACAAAGGGTGTTTATTAGGGGTGCACCAATATATCAAATATATTGCAAAAACGCCCCCATTGACTGAAATGCAAAGATATGCCCCCTATTTACTTTAATGCAAAATCACGCCCCATGGATTTAAATACAAAAACACCCCCTATTAACAGCAATGCAAAATCGTGTCCCATTGAGGTCAATGCAAAAAACACGTCCTATTGACTTCAATGCAAATACGCCCCCTATTGAGTGCAATGCAAAAATCGCATTCCATTGACTTCAATGCAAAAACACCAGCCACATTAATTACATTTTAAAATTGTTTCCTAAAAAAGTGCATCCTGAATTTTCGGTTTCAGAATCAGAATTTTCATTTTGGTGCACCACTAGTTTTTACCGTCCTTTTGCCACTTATATGAACTCAATACGGTGAAAATAAAAGAGGAAAATAGCACCCAAAAAAAAAGAAAGAAAACAAATGCAATTGCCACATCTAAGGATTGGTGAGCTGCAATTCACATGTTTTGGTTAAATACCGCTTTATAGTGATTGTAAACCAATTTTTTTTTTTTTTAAATAAAAAATATGTCATACTTACCTGCTCTGTCTAATGGATTTGCACAAAGCAGCCATGGCACTCCTGGCTCCTCCCCCTTGCAGAGTGCCCCTATAGCTTGATAAGATGGCACTTGTGGGGACTCAATCCCAAGCTGCGTTGTACGTGTCCATAGACGCACACAGTGCGGCTCGGCCCTGTCCTCTGCTCTCTCAGAGGCTAAGACTGACAGTTGTAACCAATGGCCTGAAAGTGCGGGCATCTCCATAGACAGGTGCACTGCCAGAAAAAAAAAAAACTGGGTACGTGCAGGCATCTCCAGTAGACAGGTGCACTGCCGAAAAAAAATTGTTGGTATTCGTTTCATTTATTTATTTTAGTTTTTTCGGGTCATTTCGGGTCAATTTCTAAATTGGAAAATCCGAAGAGACGAAGATAAGAAAGAATATCCAAAAGTTCAAAAGAACAGAAATTCGAAAATAAGAAAGAAAATCCAAAAATTCTAAATAATTTACTAACTAATAATAACCAACTACCAAATTATAGGTGTCGGAATTTCCTTTCAAAATGTGTGTTAGTGAATGTAACGAATACGAATTGAAGTTTCCCGGCTGTCCAGTAATTTCTCCATGTCAGCGCTGTAGGTAGGTAGCTGGAGATTAGACATGTGCAATTCGTTTAGTTCCGAATACATTTTTTTTTTTTTACGAATTTTGACAAATTAGTTCATTCGGAAACTTCCAAATTAACGAAAAACCGTTTAACAAATTTTTCCCAATATTCGTAAATTCATAAATAAAGTCGAAAAGCTGACAACTTTAAAATCTAAAATAACTACTAACTTATAAATTATAGGCATTGGAGTTTCCTTTCAAATTTGGCTGTTAGTGAGCGTAACGAATACGAATTTATCTGAAGTTACGAATTCTGCATCTAAACAAATGGAATGGAAGTTTATTATTATTGTCGTTATTATAAATAATTTGTTACGTTCTATTCGTTTAGATGCAGCATTCATCATTTTGGATGATTCGTAGCTTCGGATAAATTCGTATTCGTTACGCTCACTATCAGCCAGTAGCCATTTTAATATACCTATAATTTAATAGTTAGTTATTATTTCAGGTTTTCGAATTTTTGGAATTTCGAAATTGGTTTTCGTTAATCACTTCAACCCCGGACCATTTGGCTGCCCAAAGACCAGAGCAGTTTTTGCAATTCGACACTTCGTGCCACGTGGCTCCCAAACAAAATTGATGTCCTTTTTTTGCCACAAATGGAGTATTCTTTTGGTGGTATTTGATCACCTCTGTGGTTTTCATTTTTTGCGCTGTAAACAAAAATAGAGCGTCAATTTTGAAAAAAAAAAAAGCAATATTTTTTACTTTTTGCTATAATAAATATCCCCAAAAAATACATGAAAAAAGTATTTCTTTCTCAGTTTAGGCCGATACGTATTCTTCTACATATTTTTGGTAGAAAAAACAAAAATCGCAACAAGCGTTTATTGATTAGTTTGTGCAAAATTTATAGCGCCTACAAAATAGGGGATTGATTTATGCCATTTTTTTTCTAGTAATGGCGGCGATCTACGATATTTATCGTGACTGCGACCTTATAGCAGACACATCGGACACTTTTTACACATTTTGGGACCAGTGACATTTATACAGCATGTTATAAAAATGTACAGATTACTGTATAAATGTCACTGGCAGGGTAGGGGGCGATCAAGGGGTTAACTGTGTTCTCTATTGTGTGTTCTAACTGTAGGGGGATTAGAGTGACTATAGGAGATGACAAATCTTGGTTCCTACCTATTAGGAACTCACAATCTGTCTCTCCTCACAGAACAGAACAGGGATTTGTATGTTTACACACAGTCACACGTCCCTGTTGTGCCTCTCGTGCTCGCTCACGGCCGGCGGTCACAAGCATCGGCACCCCCGCGATGCAGCGTGCACGCGCCTGCTATCCTGCTTAAAAGGGACCGACGTACAGCTACGACGATTCGCGGGATCTTGCCGACCTGCCGCTGTATAACGACGGTGGCTGGTCGGCAATCGGTTAAACAGGTTTTCGTTAATTCAGATGTTTTTGAATTAACCATTGAAATTTGTTAAAAATATATAATTCGAAACGCAACGAATTGCACATGTCTAATCTCCAGCTACCTCCAATACGCACAGCGTTGACATCAGGGGCGTTGCTAGGTGGCAAAAAGTCACAAGCGGAGATGTGGTACGGCGGCCTCATTGTAAATCCCGCCTTCTGGAGCCTGCAGCGCCTATGATGGGCGTCACACATCCCACAGCACGGCATTGGACCAGTGGGACGTCCATCATAGGCGTTGCGCAGGCTCCAGAAGACAGGACCTGCTGCTTTGGCACTCGGCAGGACTCGGCTCGGCGGCGCTCGGGATCAGATCGTTCCCGGCGCTCGCCGCTCGGCTCGGGGCAAACAATGGAGAGCCTGCACGCCTGAGACTCTGGGCTTTTCGGGGACCCATTTGGGGCTCCAGCCACCCAAGCTCAGGCCTCCCGACGCCCCTGACTGAGGCGGCGTACACACGATCGGATATATCCGATGAAAACGGTCCGCGGACCATTTCCATCGGATATGTCCGATCGGGAGTTTGATCCGATGGCGTGTACACACCATCGGATCAAATTCCCCGCCGCCGGAAGGCGCGGTGACGTGGCGGTGACGCGGCGGTGACGTTGACGCCGCCGCGTCACCGCAACGTCACCGCACCAGGAAGTAAAACACTTCCGCGCATGCGCCGAATCCATTCGGCAGCGGCGCGGCGGCGGTGGGGGCCGACATGTCTGCTGGTAAGTGTACTAACCAGCAGACATGTCGGGCGGACAGATCCCCACCGGATAGATTTCAAAGCATGCTTTGAAATCTGTCGGGTGGAGAAATCTGTCCGCTAGCCCATACACACGAGCGGAGATGTCTGCTGAAACGGTCCATCGGACCGTTTTCAGCGGACATATCCCCTCGTGTGTACGCGGCCTGACACGTAGGAGAAATTCCTGGACGGCCAGGAAACTTAAGCCAATGACTTTCCTTGTATCTCGAGAGCGCAAGTCAATGATGGAAATGGAGGATATGAAGGGGCGCTTGCCGCGCTTCGCCTCGCTGACTTTCAGAACTGACCGCAAACAGGCAAAGCTTCTAGATTTAAAAAAGCAAGACCCCCGTGAAGCAGAGCGGGGGTGTTAAATGAGGTGGATGACAAGGCCGGATAGGTGTCGGAGACATGAGGAGCTTGGATAGGAACACAACATATGTCAGCTTTGTTTACAGCACAAAGGGGGCTGCTTCTGCCTGGCAGAGAGAGAGAGAGAGAGAGAGAGAGAGAGAGAGAGAGAGAGAGAGAGACGCAGGTCACAAGAAATGACAACACTCGGGTCTATTGAACTGCAGCTGAAATGTCTCTGAAATGTCCTGGTTACAGCTCTCCAGCAGTACTTATAGGAAACCATTCTTCACAAAACATTTATTTGGTTTTAAAAATGATCAATGTAACCTTTTAGGTCATTGAAGCATAAAGGCTGAGTCAAAATTTGGCAGCTTTAGTAAGTTGGCTACAATTCTTTGGGTAAATTTGCCCACACTCACTGGGCACTTTATTAGGTACACCCTCTTTGTGGCATAGATTCAACAAGGTGTTGGAAACGTTCCTCAGAGATTTTGTTCCATAGTGACATGATAACATCACACAATTGCTGCAGATTTGTCAGCTGCATATCCATTGTTGCAAAGCTCCCATTCCACCACATCCCAAAGGTGCTCTATTGGATGAGATGTGGTGAGTGTGGAGGTTATTGGAGTGCAGCGATTTCATTGTCCAGTGGTGAGATGATTGGAGCTTTGACATGTTTGACAGCTAGCAGCCGCACCTACTTGGATGTTAAAGCGGGGGTTCACCCTAAAAAAAAAAAATGTCTTTGTCTACCATGCCATCCAGCATACTAGCATCAGCTACAGTATGCCTTTATTTTTATTTTTTTCGCTGTACTCCCAGTTTAATTCATTAGTTTTGTTTCAGACTCCGGCGGGGAAATAGGCATTCCTATGAAGAGGGGAACATGATTGACGGCCGGCTATGGCGCGTCACACGTTCCGAAAAAAGCCGAAATAGGACTAGGATCTATACGGTGCCTGTGCAGTCAGCTCCTAGTCTGTGCGCAGCCGTATAGCGCCGTGAAGAGCCGAGTCCTACTCTGGCTATTTTCGGAAAGCGTGCCGCGCCGTTACCGGCCGTCAATCATGTTCCCCTCTTCATAGGAACGCCTATTCCCGCGGTAGTCTGAAACTAAAGGAATGGATTAAACTGTAAGTACAGCGCAAAAAAAAAAAAAGGCATACTGTAGCTGACGCTTTTTTAGGGTGAACCTCCGCTTTAATATACAGATTGTGGGGGGCAAGGGGTAAATGCATTTTTTCTTTTTTTATCAGTGAACGTAAATTTTGCATCCTGCTTGCTTGGGTAACGTCTTGCCTTTAATTCAAGTCTCTGGTTTGAATCTAAGGGACTGTAAGCAGTGTAGTACAAAGATTTAAACTCTGCAAGATACTCACCTCCCTCTTCCAGTGATGCAACGGTTACATCCCCTGCTGGCTGCTTTCATCTTCTCCCCGGACTACATTTGGGAGCCAGGTTTATTGCTCTTCGACTGGTTGACAGGGGATGATGTGATCTTGCACATATACATGGAAGTCAATTGTTCACATGTGCATGTGCTTCTTCTTCAGACACTTAATAAGGCCCCAACAACGCTCACCCAAAGAGGCCCCATTGAGCACCAAAGAAAGCCCCGACGTCAGGCGCCCGAGGAAACCCCCGACGTCGGGCGCCCAAGGAAACCCCCGACGTCGGGCGCCCAAGGAAACCCCCGACGTCGGGCGCCCAAGGAAACCCCCGACGTCGGGCGCCCAAGGAAACCCCCGACCTCAGGCACCCAAGGAAGCCTCGACCTCAGGCACCCAAGGAAGCCTCGACCTCAGGCACCCAAGGAAGCCTCGACCTCAGGCACCCAAGGAAGCCTCGACCTCAGGCACCCAAGGAAGCCCCGACAACGGGCACCCAAGGAGGCACCTAAGTCGGCACCCAAGGAGGCCCCGACATAGGGCACCCAAGGAAGCCCCCCGACATAGGGCACCCAAGGAAGCCCCGACATAGAGATCATCAAGTCTATAACAACATGACCAAAAATGTTACTCATTTCCATTATGCATTCTAACTTACAGTGAATTCTCCAGTGATAGGATTGTATCCAACATGAATGGGGTGTTCAAAGTTCCAGGGGTTGGAAATCTCTGGTCTCACAGTCTTTTTACCACCTGGAAAAAAGTAAAAAAACAACAACAGGTACCTTTTATTTACCAGCAAATTTTGGATAAAGCTAAACTCTATCAATCGATTAAATACACAGATAAAATGCACATCAGGATTCGGATTTACCTCCCAAAAGGATTTTCATTTCTGTCCATAAAGTCATGAATTGGAGTTCCACAGTTTGTTGTTCCATTAATGTCAACTCAGTGGAATCCAATTACAAGTTTATTACGAGATTGTGCCTGGTACCATGGGCGTCCGCTCCATAGGGCAAGGGAGGGCGTTTGCCCCCCCCTAGAATCAGTAGTAAGACACTGTGACACACATTCAGATTTAGCTGCGGCCGCCTCTCGAACCTGCGCCGCCGATTGTCACTGTCTCTCTCTCATGTCTGCGGCATATCAAGTCAGTCTGTGACTGTTTGTTTACCTTTCGCTCCGCTCCCCGCCCCTTGTTTTCCGGCCAGCCAATGATCGCTCACTCCCCCTAACTTTGCAGTCCAGCCTGGTGCTCGTCCTGGTGGCGTGACGTCACTCACGCCGGGAGGGGATCACGTCGATGATACTGATGGCTGGGAGGAACGTAGAGAGCTGTACCAAGAGGAGCCTGCGCGCTGTTGAGGCAAGTCTAACACACAGACACAGACAGTCTGTAAAGGTTTTTGTTGCCAATCCTCTTAAAGCGCTAATTGTTTTCTAATTTTCAGAAGGGACGTCAGTAAAAGCAGGCTGGCTTTGCAGACAGTGCAGTAATGCAACACACATTGGCACACTTTGTACATGTTTGCACTGACATTTTTTAATGGCTCCCCAATGCACTAAAGGAACACACCTGCTGCATGGTAATACACTTTGATTTTTACTTTATGAAATTGTGATTGTTATTATTTGATTAGTGAGCCATTTTACAAGTGTGTGTGACTGCTTTTACTGACTTCCCTTCTGAAAATACTAGTTTCTTGGCTGCAAAGCCAGCAGAGACAGCCAAACAACTAGCACTTTAAGCAACAAAAACCTTCACATTTTGCTTTGTATATATATACCCTTAAAACGCCAGGAGGGTGCACTGGTTAGTGGTCATAGTAACTCATGTATTAATGTCAGTGCAGGACATTTCGCCCCCCCCCCGCCGCCGCCATGCTGCATATTAAAAAAAAATCTTCAAAATGCATTCCGTATGGCAGTCTGAAGATTATTAACTGTGATGACTGTCTGTGATTTTTTTTAACATGCAGCATGGTGGGGGTGGGGGGTGGGGGGTAAATGTCCTGCACTGGTTATGGTAACTCATGCATTAATGTCCTGCACAGTGCGGGGTGCCGTGTAATGTAAAGGGGTCCAGAGGTGCAGGGTGCTGTGTAATGTAAAGGGGTCCAGAGGTGCAGGGTGCTGTGTAATGTAAAGGGGTCCATAGGTGCAGGGTGCTCTGTAATGTAAAGGGGTCCAGAGGTGCAGGGTGCTGTGTAATGTAAAGGGGTCCAGAGGTGCAGGGTGCTGTGTAATGTAAAGGGGTCCATAGGTGCAGGGTGCTGTGTAATGTAAAGGGGTGCAGGGTGCTGTGTAATGTAAAGAAGTCCAGAGGCGCAGGGTGCTGTGTAATGTAAAGGGGTGCAGTGATGCAGTTCTGGAGAGGGGGTGCACAGTAGTGATAAAGAGATATTGAAAGATGCAGGGGGCACAGTGGGGTGTTTTTACATTTTAACGTGGGGGGGGGGGGCGCTTTTAACCACCGCTAGCGGTCGAAGAAAAGGTTAAATGCGACTGTGTATCGCAACTGCCAAAGTCCCCCCCCCTGAAAAAAAATCAGCGGACGCCCATGCCTGGTACCTAAAAGCCTAGCTCATCACTTCCCGGAAAACACTTCATGATGCCCTGGGGATCTGCTCAGAAGATGTTCTGCTAAAGCATATATTCTAGGGTTAGGGTTCGAATTTAGGGTTAGGATTATGCCCTGTACACACGAGCGGAATTTTCCATCGGGAAAAAAATTGGATGGTTTTTCCGATGGAATTCCGCTCAAGCTTGGCTTGCATACACACGGTCACACAAAAGTTCTCTGAACTTTCGAGCATTACAAACGCGGTGTCGTACAACACTACGACGAGGCAAGAAAAAGAAGTTCAATGCTTTTGAGCATGCGTTTTGGTTTTGTTTTCCCGGCCAAATTGCATACAGACGAATGGATTTTCCGAACCAGCTCTCAACTTTTGCTGGCGGAAATTCCGACAGCAAAAGTCTGATGGAGCCATACACATGGTCGGAATTTCAGATGAAAAGTTCACATCAGACATTTCCTAGCGGAAATTCTGCTTGTGTGTACAGGGGGTTAGGGTTGGGGTTGAAACTTAGGGTTAGGGATGGAACTTAGGGTTAGGGTTGAAACTGCCGCGTACACACAATTATTTTTTGTGATGAAAAAAAAAAGACGTTTTCAAAAACGTCATTTAAAATCACTGTGTGTGGGCAAAACGCTGTTTTATGTCTTCAAAAAAACGACCAAAAAAAAATTCGAACATGCTTGAATTTTTTGTGTCGTTTTTCAAAACGTCGTTTTTTGTGTCATAAAAAGTGATGGTGTGTGGGCAAAACGATGTTGAAAACGATGTTTTTAAAACCCGCGCATGCTCAGAAGCAAGTTATGAGACGGAGCTTCAATGGCACAGAGTGCCGTCGAACGTGGTGTACGTCACCTCGCTTTGCAAGAGCATTTTGGAAAAACGATGGTGTGTAGGCAACGTCGTTTTGGAAAATTAAGTTTGAAAAACGTTGTTTTGTTTCATCACATGAAACATGTTTTTTTTTCATCACAAAAAATGATCGTGTGTACGCGGCATTAGGGTTAGGGTTGAAACTTAGGGTTTGGGTTGGAACTTAGGGTTAGGGTTGGAACTTAGGGTTAGGGTTGGAACTTAGGGTTAGGGTTGGAACTTAGGGTTAGGGTTGGAACTTAGGGTTAGGGTTGGAACTTAGGGTTAGGGTTGGAACTTAGGGTTAGGGTTGGAACTTAGGGTTAGGGTTGGAACTTAGGGTTAGGGTTGGAACTTAGGGTTAGGGTTGGAACTTAGGGTTAGGGTTGGAACTTAGGGTTGGGGTTGGAACTTAGGGTTGGGGTTGGAACTTAGGGTTGGGGTTGGAACTTATGATTAGAGTTGGGGTTGGGGGTTAGGGTTTTCCCTTGAAGAATAAGGCCAGGACTCAGAAATTGGAACAAGGACCTCCCCCAGTGGTCAAAGGTCAGAAGGCGGGTTCTCAGAGGTCAAAGGTCACAAGGCGTGGCTGACTCACCCCCACTAATGTGTACCAACTAAGTCGGGGAATGAACAAGTCTATTCCAAAAAAAAAATTGTTTTCGAAATAGAGTATTAGCTAATCTACACAGTCCTTGGAAACCCAGTAACCAAAAACTCATTGGAAGTCCTACTTAGCGAAAAGCCTGTTCAACTGTGAAAGCATCAACTTGATTTGGTCATAAATAGATCTTAGATCTTGCCACTCCCGCAAAATAGTCGCAGCCTAGAGATCTTCAACACTGGACTTCAAAGCTTGTTTACAGTGGACAATGCAGCCCTCACAGACTCTATTCCAAATTTTACCAAAATTTGGTCCCCCCGGACAAATAATTTTTTTTTCTTATTTTTTTTTTTCAGGAATTTTATTTAATTGGTCATTTTGATTTTAAAACATAGGTCCACTAAACCCAAGAACATATACTTAAAATGTTTCAGCTTACCCATTCTTAGATATGGTAGCTACATTTGTTTTATTTTTACCCCTTTATTCACCTGGTGATCCTGATAACACACTTCCTGTCCTAGGAGTGGCAATGCTCACTCACTATATTACCAAAAGTATTGGCATTTACACGCACTTGAACTTCAATGCCATCCCAGTCTTAGTCTGTAGGGTATATCATTCTTCCAACAATCTCATTGTGTGTATGAGGCATAAGTCTGTAGGGTTCAATACCGAGTTGGCCCCCCCCTTTGCAGCTATAACAACTTTTAAACTCTTCTGGGAAGGCCGTCCACAAGGTTTAGGAGTGTCTATGGGAATGTTTGACCATTCTTCCAGAAGAGCATTTGTGAGGTCAGGCACTGATGTGGATGAGAAGGCCTGACTCGCAATCTCCACTCTAATTCATCCCAAAGGTGTTCTATCGGGTTGAGGTCAGGACTCTGTGCAGCCTAGCCAAGTTCCTCCACCCAAAACTCGCTCATCCATGTCTTTATGGGCCTTGCATTGTGCACTGATCCAAATCATTTGGTGGAGGGGGGTTATGGTGTGGGGTTGTTTTTCAGGGGTTGGACTTGGCCCCTTATAGTTGGCCCCTTATATAAGGCACCAATTTTATGCTCCCAACTTGGTAGAAACAGTTGGGGATGGCCTCTTGCTGTTCCAACATGACTGTACACCAGTGCACAAAGCAAGGTCAATAAAGACATGTAATGAGCGAGTTTGGGGTGGAGGAACTTTACTGACCTGCACAGAGTCCTGACCTCAACCCGATAGAACACCTTTGGGATGAATTCAAGCGGAGACTGCAAGCCAGGCCTCATCCACATCAGTGTCTCACCTCACAAATGTGCTTCTGGAAGAATGGTCAAACATTCCCATAGACACACTCCTAAACCTTGTGGACGGCCTTCCCAGAAGAGTTGAAGCTGTTATAGCTGCAAAGGGTGGGGCAACTCAATATTGAACCCTACAGACTAAGACTGGGATGCCATTAAAGGTCATGTGCGTGTATAGGCAAGTGTCCCAATAATTTTGGCAATATAGTGTATAATAAGGTGACCAGACGTCCCTAGAAAAAAATGGTCTCCGATTTTTTTTTTTTTCCAGACAATAATTATGGCATCCCTAGCCTGAACGGCTACGGTTTAATTCATCTTTGCAGCATTTCTGTCGGGACCTCCTTCCTCCTGCTGCTGTGTGATTCCTCCAATGATAACTAAAGATCTATAGAACGTCCGTGATTGGCGGAACACAACACAGTGTCAAACGCCCATCAGGGAAAGTAACGGGACCAGGGGGAAGACGCGAGCTTTAAAAAAAGGATGCCCGCAGCGCAGCCGTTAAGAATTTCAGGTACGCTGCAATGGGCACAGTGAGGTTGTAATGGGCACAGTGAGGTTGTAATGGGCACAGTGAGGTTGTAATGGGCACAGTGAGGCGTGCAAATGGGCACGGTGAGGTTGGGCACAGTGAGGTTGCAATGGGCACAGTGAGGCGTCCAAATGGGTATTGTTGACCCTCTTTTCCACTAACAGTAGCTGCTGCATTTCTCACCCGGGGCCTATACTCGAGTCAATAGGTTTCCCCAGTTTTTTGTGGTAAAATTAGGTGCCTCAACTTATACTCGAGTATATACGGTATATAGGGGAATCAGGACCCCTCTACTAATAAGGAATCAGGACATCACCCATCCTGCTGGTGATCTTTCCAGCGATAACCAAAAATCTATATAGCAGAATCAGGACCTCCTTCTTCCTCCTGCTGGTGATCCCTCTAGAGCAGTGGTTCTCAACTGGGGGTTTAGGACCCCCTCGGGGGTCGAATGACGATTTGCCAGGGGTCACTGAATCCTGGGCTGTTCCTGAAGCCCGGACTTCTCTCCCAGCCTTTTCGCGGCTGCCCAGCAGGGCTGTTCCCGGAGCCCGCAGCCGCTCTTTGCAGCCGCCCATTGTGTTCACGGCATGGCTGGGGGACAGAGACTATGGGTCAGCTGACTAGTGAGGAATGTGAAGTCGGATGGGCTGGAAGGGACCCTATCTCCAGATTTTACTGTTAGGAGTCCCCACAACTCGGGAAATGTTATCAAGGGGTCATGGCACTAGAAAGGTTGAGAACCACTGCTATAGTGATATAAAGATCTATATAGAGGAATAGGGACCTCTTTCTTCCTTCTGGTGATCCCTCTAGTGATAAAAACGATCTATATAGAGGAATCAGGACCTCCTTCTGGGGGTTTTCTCTAGAGATATAAAGATCTTTATAGAGGAATCGGGACCTCCTTCCTCCTGCTGGTGATCCCTCTAGTGATATAACGATCTATATAGAGGAATCAGGACCTCCTTCTGGGGGGTCTCTCTAGAGATATAAAGATCTATATAGAGGAATCGGGACCTCCTTCCTCCTTCTGGGGATCCCTCTAGTGATATAAAGATCTATATAGAGGAATCGGGACCTCCTTCCTCCTGCTGGTGATCCCTCTAGTGATATAACGATCTATATAGAGGAATCAGGACCTCCTTCTGGGGGGTCTCTCTAGAGATATAAAGATCTATATAGAGGAATCGGGACCTCCTTCCTCCTTCTGGGGATCCCTCTAGTGATATAACGATCTATATAGAGGAATCGGGACCTCCTTTTGGGGATCCCTCTAGTGATATAACGATCTATATAGAGGAATCGGGACCTCTTTCTTCTTCCTTCTGGTGATCCCTCTAGTGATATAAAAATCTATATAGAGGAATCAGGACCTCCTTCCTTCTGGGGATCCCTCTAGTGATATAACGATCTATATAGAGGAATCGGGACCTCCTTCCTCCTCCTGGTGATCCCTCTAGTGATATAAAGATCTATAAAGAGGAATCGGGACCTCCTTTTGGGGATCCCTCTAGTGATATAAAGATCTATATAGAGGAATCAGGACCTCCTTCTGGGGATCCCTCTAGTGATATAAAGATCTATATAGAGGAACCAGGACCTCCTTCTTCCTTCTGGTGATCCCTCTAGTGTACGACCCTATTGCCCACTTTTGTGACATACCTTACCACCAACCCTTCAGGTACTTCATTACAGGACTTGCCTTGCGGTTCATCACCAGTGACTGCTCCCAGTTCCCAGTAAACTCTGTTTCTAACCCACACTCTGATACTTATCCATTAGCCAAGGGTTAAAGTGGACCTTCAGTCATTCTTTTCAGCTTTCCATCTATTAAATCTTCAGTCCTTGTAGTTTTAACTTTGAGTAGTTAAAGAGGAACTGCAGCCTGCTCACATAATTTGTAATAAAAACATCTTTGCCATTCTGGAGCTTCCCTCCAACCACTTTGCATATTATTGTGATTCTGTACTTGCCAAATATGCTGCATAAATCTCCCTCCACTAAGTCTGACTGCATCTATTCTAACTGTGGGCAGCTGAAGTTGGTGCCTGTTCACTTCCTGGATTTACACAGAGGCACACCTCCAGCTCTCATTGGCCCTCTTATGACTCGTCCCCCCCCTCCCTTCCTGGCAAACTCTCACAAGAGTAAGAGAGAGCTGTGCATGATGTCATAATCCTAGGCTTTTTACCAGACAAGAAACAGGAAGTGGGCTGTATAAGGTATTTACTGGCAGAAAATTTACTATCCAAAGTTAACACAACAACAAGGGCAGAAGACTTGAAGGGGAGGTTCACCCTCCAAAAAAATTTCTAGTAGGGCATGGAGCCCACCCACCCGACAGGTGTTTTTTTTAGATACCTTTTTACGGCCTTTCTTCCGATCCGGCGATCCCGCGGTACTGGGCGTTTACAATCACAGAATGTGATTGACGTCCCCTCAGCCCGGCACATTCAGCGCGCGTCATGTGATGCCGAAGGAACCCGAACGTCGGTGCGCAGGCGCCGTATAGGGCCGCACCGACGTTCGGTTCCTTCGTCATCTCGTGACGCGCTGTATGCGCCGGGCTGAGAAGACGTCAATCACAGCCGCCGGATCGGAAGAAAGGCCGTGAAAAAGAAAGAAAAAAAGAAAAGAAAAAAAACACCGGCATAATGCTGGTCAGGTGGGTGGGCTACATGCCCTGCTAGAATTTTTTTGGAGGGTGAACCTCCACTTTAATAGATGGAAAGATTATAAAATGACTGCCAGTAAATACCTTGCACTTCCTTTTTCTTCTCTGGTCTTCAGCCTAGGCTTATGACATCATGCACAGCTCTCAACTCACATGAGAGTTTGCCAGGAAGGGAGGGGGGGGAGTCATAAGAGAACCAATGAGAGCTGCAAGGCTAAAGGTGTGTCTGCGTAAATCCAGGAAGTGAACAGGCAGCAGCTTCAGCTGCCCACAGTTTAAAATGGATGCAGCCAGACTTAGTGGAGGGAGATTTCTGCAGCATGTTTGGGAAGTAAAGAATCACAGTATATATAAAATAATATGCAAAGTGGTTGGAGCTTCAGAATGGCAAAGATGTTTTTATTACAAATTATGTGAGCAGACCGCAGTTCCTCTTTGAGCCCTAGCGTGTACAACTTTTCATGAGATGGTTACACAGAACTGTATCGAATGCTTTGCTTCCAGGTGGGCGATGTCCATGGCACCATCCTGGTCCAAAACATTTGTGATATGACAATAAAAAGACTTCAAAGGGCCAATAAAACGAGAACAAAAACAAGTCTCACATAAATCACACAGTGATAGGAAAACTTTCACAGTGATAAATATCTCTGGTTACAAGCCAAGAAGTGGGGGAGAGTTAAAGTCTCACAGATTTATCATAAAACCTTAGCTACAATTTCTGGGACAACAGACAGTTAAAAGTGATTGTAAACTCTTCCATATACCCAGTGAAGGGACTATCCTCAGGGGATACACAAATCCTCTTACATAAGTTGTGTGCCCGTTTATCTGCAGCCTTCGCTTCTTTACATCTGTTCTAAGTCCAGACTTTATAAAGCGTGTTTTGAGAGTTCATTGTGGCCACTAGGAGTGCGCACGCGCGCACCGCTGGAGGCACACATGCGTTCCCGCTGCTCGCCACCAAAGCTGATGCAAGTGCCCGGTGGGAGCGATAAACGATGGGCACCCGTGATCGCTCGCGACAGAGCGAGAATTGGAATCTATGTGTGTAAAACACACAGATCCCGGTTCTTTCAGGGGAGAAATGACTGATTGTCTGTTCATACAAAGTATGAACAGCGATCTGTCATTTCCCCTAGTCAGTCCCATCCCCCCTTCAGTTAGAACATTCAGAGGGAACACAGTTGACCCCTTGATCGCCTCTTAGTGTTAACTCCTTCCCTGCCAGTGTCATTTACACAGTAATCAGTGCATTTTTATAGCACTAATCACTGTAAATTGTCAATGGTCCCAAAAATGTGTCAATAGTGTCCGATGTGTCCGCCGCAATGTCGCAGTCCCTAAGAAAATCGCAGATCGCCGCCATTACTGGTAAAATAAAAAATAATAAAAATGCCATAAAACTATCCCTTATTTTTGTAGACGCTATGGCCCAGATTCACATACATCGGCGCATATTCATGCCGCCGTAGCGTATCTCTTTTACGCTACGCCCGGTGCAGCCAGAGAGGCAAGCATGGAATTCACAAAGCAAATGCTCCCAACTCTGCGCCAGCGTAGCGTATATTTCGTAGGCGTAAGCCGGCATAAGTGGAAGTAGGTGGAAGTGGGCGTGATGCAGGTTAATGAAGCGTGACCCCATGCAAATGATGGGCCGGTCGCCAGACAAGTACTTAAAATGAACTGCGCATGTGTCGGGACATGGACGTATCCCCGTGCGCATGCGTACAATCATGTCAGAACAACTGCCTAAGATACGTCGGATCACTGTGTACGCCGTAAACGTAACCTACGCCCAGCCAGACCCACGTCGGCCCATATTCACAGACGTCCAACGTACAATACGTAGGCTTGTGTTCCCTGGTCCATACCTTTGCATGGGTTGCACCTCATCTATGGGGAATAACTTTACGCCGGACGTAAAACTTACGCAAACCGCGTAAATCATGCGCCGGGGCGCAAGTACGTTCGTGAATCGGCGTATCTCCCTCATTTGCATATTTGAATAGAAAATCAATGGGAGCGCCACATGCGTCCAGCGTAAATATGCGCCCACTCTACGCCGGCGTAGGCAAGTTACAGCGGTGGGATGAAGTCTGTTTTTTGGCGTATCTATGTTTGTAAGTTCGGCGCACAGATACGATGGCGCATGTTTGTACTTACGCGGCGTATCTCCAGATGCACCGCGTAAGTGCTTTCTGAATCCGGGCCTATGACTTTTGCGCAAAGCAATCAATAAACGTTTATTGCGATCTTTTTTTTTTTAAAATAGAGATATTTATTATAGCAAAAAGTAAAAAATATTGTGTTTTTTTTTTATTTTTAAATTGACGCTATTTTTTTGATTATAGCGCAACAAAACCGCAGAGGTGATCAAATACCACCAAAAGAAATCTCTATTTGTGGGGGAAAAAAAGACGCCAATTTTGTTTGGGAGCCACGTCGCACGACCGCAGGCAATTGTCAGCTAAAATAAACGCAGTGCCGAATCGCAAAAAAATTCCTGGTCATTGGGGGGGGGGGGGGGGGTGAATCCGTCCGGGGCTGTAGTGGTTAAAAGGCCAAGATAAAAATCACCAGATTGCCCCTTCCTTCCCCCACTTAGAGATTCTAGTGGTGATATAGGCCCACCTACATCCCCAGCGATGGCAAACTGCTGCTGCAGAAAGGATGGTGCCCAGCTGAGTTGTATTACCACCTCCAACTGCCCCTCCCCCCTCCACCACCCCCTTTAAGTGCATGGGGCTGTGCCAAACACTAGGCTTGCGTAGTATTTCTATTAAAAAAGGTCAATTTAGCTGACAAGGAAAAAAAAACACAACAGGCACCGATCAGCCGCCCCGGGGAAAAAAGAGGCGATCCACCGCGGTTTGCTTTTCAAAGAGGACACAAGTGTATATGAGCCCCCACCATTTATAAGGGGGTTAAAAAAAGAACATAGTCTATTTTTTTTAATTTTTTGCTAGAAAATGACTTATAACGTATATACTCGAGTTATAAGCCGAGTTTTTCAGAACATTTTTTTGTGCCGAAAATGCCCCCCCCCCCCCCCCCTTGGCTTATACTCGAGTCACCTACCACAAACAACAACACTACCGATCACTCACAATCTTTATTCACAAATGGAAGGAGCCAGCAAATTACATATTTACTGGCCCCTTCCCCCACTCATTCTAAAACATCCCCAGAGCAACAGCCGGCGGGAGAGGAAAGGAGGGAAGCTGGAAGCTCTGTGATGGAGAAGGGGAGGAGCTAGGGCAGTAGAGAAAAGAGAAACTGCCGCTCCAGGTGAGTGCACTCAGAAATCAGTGTCCTCTTAGAAGCGATAGCTGATTAAGCGCTGATACCCCAGTGCAAAACGCGTCAGCTATCCACCCCCACTGTCTGCTGTGACCTGTAGTGCTGTTTCAATTTTTTACCATTAACCACTTCAATACCCAGCCATAGAAAATTGACGGCCTGGGATGGGATTTACCATCCTAAGTGGCCGTCAATTGACGGCCTGGGCATTGCAGGCGAATATCTGGATGATGCCTGCATCCAGATATCCTCTTCTTCCCGCTTGATCGTTCTTACAGGCCGCGGGAGGGGACATCCCCCCCCCCTCCCGCCGCCATCCGGTGCTTCTCCGGGCTTACCTGTGCCTTCGGGGGCCCGGAGAACGAATCGTCGGCGGCGGCAGGAAGCATAGAGATGACTGGTGACCAGATGGTCACCAGTCATCTCTATGACCGTCAGAGGACCCGGGTGCGATGTGATGACGTCAGGCCCGGGTCCCCGTAAGTAAACAAAGCCGCGATTGCGGCTGTAAGCCCCCATTCATGAGATCGGTGAATTTTTTTTCACCGATCTCATGTTTTCCAGCCTGGAGGAGAGATGTGGGGTCTTATTGACCCCACATCTCTCCATAAAGAGGACCTGTCACACACATTTCCTATTACAAGGGATGTTTACATTCCTTGTAATAGGAATAAAAGTGGAAAAAGAAAAAAAAATGAAAAAAAGTGTAAAAATAAATAAAAAATAAGTCAATAAAATAAATAAAAGATAAAAAAATAATTAAAACGCCCCTGTCCCGATAGCTCGCGTGCAGAAGCGAACGCACACGCAAGTCCCGCCGACATATGTAAATGCTGTTTAAACCACATAAGTGAGGTATTGCCGCGTGCGTTAGAGTGCCAGCAACGAATCTACACTAATTCTCCTCTGTAAATCTAAACTGTAACCTGTAAAAAATAAATAAAGCGTTGCCTATGGAGATTTTTAAGTACCGAAGTTTGG